>JAODXP020000018.1:28923553-28961053 GCA_027497455.2 Sardinella longiceps | reverse complement strand
TGAATTTCATGCTGTGGTAGACGAATGGAAAAGTCACTCTTCACCTGTAGGGATCCAGTGTCTCTCTCTCTATCTTCAGGAGGGTGGATGGGGAGGTTAAGAGGAGAAAAGCTACAGCACCGCCTGCAAGAATTTACTTGCATCTGAGTAACACTTAGATGTCAGTTAGTTGGTTAGTTAGGTGACGCTGGAAATGTTGTGTTGTGCTCTAGCTTGACCCTTTGAGAAGGTTGAGATGACGGCACATCGCAGGATTAATCACGACATTCTGCAGAGATAAAAAATCTCCCCATCCGTCACAAATGATTCAGAGGCAATTAACGTTCTTCTTTCTGCCAGCATGAGATATATTGGCCTCCATCAACCAACATGTGATATATGGCCACTAAACATGTTTACACTCTGCACAGTATGATGGACACATATTGCTGGAGATGTCAGTAAAGATGTTTATCTCCATGAAGGAATTAGACACTGACAGAGCTCTTAAGTACGCCTGTATGGCAGATGATTATGACTAATGCATTTTAAAGTTATATATATATATATGATCATGAAAAAAATAGAAAAATAAAACAGACATGGCTGTCAAGGAAGGATCTAAAGTTATGTAGAGGAAGCAGCATGAGAGCTATGTGGGCTTGAGTCCAGGCTGACTTTAAGATTATTAGTCTATGGTTTGTGTAGTGGCTCTGGATCCATCTCTGTCCTCACCTCTAATGGTTGTTATTAAGCAGCCAGCTCCCATTTCCGTCCAGGCTCAGGAGCTTGCCTCTCCCCCACATTCATTATACATCAGTAGTGGATGTGCTACTACTCTGCTCGCTCTTTCTGCTCTTTCTGCTCTTTCTGTGTGTGTGTGTGTGTGTGTGTGTGTGTGCGTGTGTGTGTGTGTAGATGTACATGTGTGTGCGTGGTGTGTGTGTGTGTGTGCATGCACTAGCCCATCAGTGCCTCACTCTCTTGCCATCAGACAGCACACAGGCTCGCCGCCATGCAAATTCACTTCCAATTTCATGGCTCTGAGAGCACTTAAAATGGCTTGCAAACCCTTGCACGCACAGCTCACGGCTCAGATGCAAGACCTCGGCCGCTTGTAAACCGGGAAGGATGTGTTCTTCTCAGACGATGGATGAGCTTGGCTGGCTTGGTGTTTCCTTCAGAAATATGTCTTCCTTTAAGAGGTTGTCGCTGTAATTTCCCTTTGCAATGCTCAATGCTAATCAAGTTCTATTGTAGTTGACTTGCAGTGTGGTTTGATTCTAGTGGTCTAATGGTATTCACACCAGGGTGCTATAACAAGGAGTTACAGTGCTACAGTGCAAATTTAGTCTCTGCAAGAGGCATTACAAAGTACATGCTGTACATGCATACATACATACATACAGTACATACATACAGGACATACTTACATACAGTGCATGCATGCATACATTCATAGGTGGAAATGATACGATACCCAGCAGAGCAGTCAGTAGTATGAATGTCCTCTAACACTGGCTGGAGGTAGTGATTTGGGACAAGACCATTTATGTGAAGTCTGAGTCAAGGCTGAGCGTTTGAAGGGTCAAGACCGAGAGTGTTGCTTTTTAAATGAACAGTGTAGGGAGCTGTAATTCAGCAGCAGGGAAGGACACTGTTTACAGTAAGAAACTGCAGTTCTGCTGGTAAGGCAAAATGCTCACACTTCTCAGACTCAGGAAGGAGGCAGACTGATGAAGTGCATGCTGTACCCGTTGTGGAATTGATGAAGGTGCATTGTCAGAGCGGAGGCTTTGTATGGAGACTTTATATTTGGAAGGGCTTCCTTGATGTCTTTGCCACATTATCATTGTGAGGGGCATTGGGAAAAAAGACACATTTGAATCAAATACGCAGAAAAGTGCAGTAATAATAGTAAGGGCCTTGGATATAAAGTATTTTGTTGGACCATTGAAGAACATGTCTTTTTTACAGGACCATTGCATGAGTAATAGTAAGTTAATGTCTAACCCAGATGCCTCAAATGGCAATCAAATCAATGATAACCAACGGCCATTTGTGCTTAAGTATCCCTAAGTATCTGCTAAGAACTTTAAGACATGTGGTGGGTCTGTTTATTTCACCACAGTATCCCATTTATATTTTCATGGACAAAATCAAACAAATAAAGGGCATTAGATGTGAGTTTAACAGACTCCCAGAGAGGGTTTCGTCATGGTATTCCACCCTCTTAATACCAACACACTAAAGTGTTTATTCTCCTCTTCTCATGCCCCATGGGTTCCTAGCACTCAGGATTCATAATTAGACTTCTCTGAGAGAAAAAAAGAAAAGAAAAAAGTTCAAACTTAATCAAACAATTAGTAATGCTCTGGCTCTGATTGCATTTTGCCATTTTACATACACTTGCATTGTTAATAATGTTTTGGTGTTGGTTTATACAACATAAATGATTATTGGGTTACTTGGGTTCACACAGACTTTGTATGGGAAAAAAATAAATAGACCAGGCATTTTGTTGTCATACTTGCAATGGTACATCAGAGCTTACAGTTTGTGAATGGTTTTGTCCTAGTCGTATTCCAGTCCTAGTATAGGCAGACCAAGGAGACTTTGTTGTGTCCATGGTTGCTACTTGTTAACCTTGGTTGCTATAACCTGAAAGCACTTTTGAGGAAAGAGTGTAAATACCCACAAGAGAATACCGACAAAGACCAAACAATCTGGATGGCCCTTCATATGATGATCTCATTGAAATTGTTTCCTGTGTTTTGTAGGAGACACAGTGGGTGCTCAGCTGTTTTGAAGGAGATATTGCTGACATTATCAGTGAAATGAATTGAATCTCCTGTATAAATTAGCGGCAGTCAATTTTGGCAACAGTCAGAAATGAAATAATGTAATGTTGCTCATATCCTGTTTGGAAATCTGCTTTGAAGGTAGGCTAATGATTGCTGCTGCCCTGCAATCTATTGCTCTCTGGAATGTTATTTTTGCTACGTTTGGCTCTGTAGACTCCTAATAAGAGTAGGCTTGGTCTTGTGGCCTAATTATAGCCTTGCACAGGATTCTATTGCCTCTGCAAAAAGAAGGGTGATGCTTCATTACAATTGACAGCCCATTCATTTAGAAGCACAACATTTTTGCCTTTTATGTCCTTGGAGCCAAAAGTTAGTATCAGAACTGTTCAATTATGTTAGGAACAATACAGTTGCAAGAGCTAAAATCTATGGTCTGCAATCACCACCTACAGCATATATACTGTATCAGTACATAACATACATTTATAATTTATAATAAAACATAGTTCTCAGAGCAGGCAATAGCATATTACATTGCAGTCTATTGTTCGAAACCAGCTAGGCCTAACTCTCTGACCATAACTCTCTGTCCATATTATTCTTCTACATTTCTTTGTCCCACTGGCTCTAGTGCTTAGTAGCCTTATCATTTAAAAGAATGGATTTAATAGTGTCAGTTTAGTAATGAGTGTTTTAAAGCTTGCTGTATGCTGACACATCCTTGCAGATGTAGTTGGCAGTGGCACCGAGCTCCGTTTCAGTCTCAGTTTGCAGCGAGGTGTGCCGTTGGGTTACCTGTTGTGGGAAATGAAGTTATAAATATTGGCATGCGTGTTCCAACAGGTGTACAGGCTAAATGTGTTCCCTTAATAGGCCTTAAAGCTGTGAGTCTTACCCAGGGTAACACAGAGATTTATGCTTTTGGAAATCAATGAAGCCATCTTCTTAATAGACTTATCTCATTGGCAATAACCCATTTATTAGCTGACCTCAGCCCCATGCTCATAAATCAGTGAGCCCTATAATTTTCCCATTTAAATTGGTCCCTGAGGCAGAACCAATCAGCAGTCTTGTTTCACAGACCAGTTTCTTTCTCTGTGAGAGCCGCTGCAGAAATCCCTTTGCAAAAAAAAAAAAAAAAAATTCTCCCCACTACCCTTGGCCAGCCAGAAAGACATATTAGCTATGTGGCATTATGAGCTGTTTACCATTAGGAAGTGCGGTTAAAAGGAAGTGGTGGTTAAAAAACAATAATTAGGTAAGCTGTCAATTCACTGTCGGGTCAATTAATTTCATTGTAAGAGGATATCTTTTATATGCGCTGACGTGCATTTTGGGAAGCTCTCTTTTCCATTTCCAAGATCCATTACCACATCAAGAAAAGCCAACACCAAGTTTGATCTATTTCCAGTTATTGCAGCAGTCACAAGTGTATTCTTTGTTGTACAAATGTAATTTCAACCTCAGTGGTAATATATAAAAGGCTGGGTGCTGTAAGGCAAGATGAGAGCTGAGGCTGAAACACTGTGGCTTGCTGATAACTGTAAAAGCAATTAAAGTCATTGGAGTGTGACTTATACTCGAAATGCTTTGTACATACAGTACAAGTCACACAAGGTGTGTGTGTGTGTGTGTGTGTGTGTGTGTGTGTGTGTGTGTGTGTGTGTGTGTGTGTGTGTGTGTGTGTGTGTGTGCGTGTGTTTGTGTACATTGTGCCCTATTTCTCTACATATCAATTAAATGTAGCAATAGAGCACTGCGTCATCTAAAGTTCCAGTTTTGCTTTGAGCTTAGATGAAAGTCTCCAAAGAAACTGTTAAACAGATTGCAATTCTATCAACCCCAATTAAACTGCAGTAACCTCATTGGTGACCTTATCAACTAATTTCATTTCTTCCTAAAAGAACCTAAGTCGTGTTTGATTTTCTGTTACAGGAGGAACAGTATTTTCCTGAATAACAAAATGAATATTTAAAGTGATTCAGCTAAACGTCGACTTCAGCAGAGCAGGCATCCAAAGAGATAAACATTTTAAATGTTTCAGCAGGTGTTATTGTGGCCTGAATTAATCAGGTACTCTTTAAAAGTAAGAGATTTTCAAAGTTTTTAATATGATCAGGTTGCCAGGTCAACTCAAGCATCATTGATTTTTTGAAAATGCTTTAGTTCAGCTTTCCTTAGACCTCAGCCTTCGGCGCAGATGAGCTGCAATAGTACAAAGCTGTCATGGCCGAAAAGCATACGTCAGAAAATGGGGCTTATTTTACAGCACCTTAGAAGTTGTGGTAACACTTTACTTGTGGGTGTCAGTGTAACTGTGTCATCATGCATTATACAGCCTGACACATTCCCAGTCTCGAACTTGCGGCTTTGTAGCACCAACTGGCACTCCATGTCCAACATGCCAGCAGGTGAGTTAAAATCCAAGGGTGCCTCACTCACTAGGACGTCTACAAAGGTGCCGGGAAGGAGATTTACCAATGTACTTACTGCCTACTGTTACAAGTACATAAGAAATTATATGAGCCTATCATGAACTTTAATGACGCTTTTTAAATGTTCATGACTGTTGTCACTAAGTGTCGTTCGTTGGGGGTGCATCCATCATAAAGGACACTTAAGGACTGTTATAAATAATGATGTCATGTCATGTCTCAAATATTTCTCAGCAGTCATCTGAGAGCTGTATGTTTGTTTAGTAGAATGTTTTGCCGGAATGTTCCCTTTTGCTAGAATGTTCTCTATCCAGTATAGTGGTTTGGCATGATCTCACTTCTCTTCCTGTCTCTTGACTTTGCAGATTTGGACAACTTCAAGACACAGAAGAGGAGTCCTGTTCGAGTCCGAGAGGGACAGGGAGTGGTTCTACTCTGCGGCCCTCCTGCTCACATGGGAGGTAAGATCTCTTGGCTGTCTTATACCCTGAACTTTTCCTTAAAGGCACACTATGAAGTTTTTGCTGTAAAACTGGCGAACTAGTTACATAAAAGGCACAAAACTTTCCAAACATTTTCCAGAGTCTAACTGGCACTGCTAGAACATTCTAATGATGTCTGATAGCAAAGAAGTTAGCAATGCCATACTGTAACAAGGTTTTCTTTTCATTTGAAGCAGTGTTCACAGAGTGTTGTCAAATTAGTTGCTGATGTCTTGCACCGATGGTGAGGGACAGCCAGAATTCAAGTCAGGCAAATTTTTTGGAGACATGAATTTTTCCATGTTATGCCACGAACCTTACCAAGAGAAGGCCACAGATCTAGACTATAAGAGTGGATGATGCTCACCTACAGTATAATGCCCTGGTAAAGTGTGTCCTGGGAGCACCCCCCCCCCCCCCCCCCATTAGAGTGAAGCGTCTGACTAAGGAGGCATTTATCTGGCCTCTCCATTAATGCCCTCAGACCCATGAAAGCAGCTTTGGTGGCGTCGCATCTCAGTACGGGGCCACAGCTGCATGTTTGTCAATCACCTCAGCCTGGCCAGCAATTACCCTCCTCTGTCAAGAGTTTCTGAAGAAGCGGGAGCAGAAATGCTTTTCATTGCTTTTCCCCTTCAAATACGCTACCATCTCTCTCTCTCTCTCTCTCTCTCTCTCTCTCTCTCTCTCCCTTTTCATGAAATGCAATAGTAAACACTCTTCCCTCCCAGTGTGGGCTTTAGTTCACCTGGTTTAATACATCTAAGTGGCAATTACTTGTGTCAAATGGTAGAGCATTGGCCTTTTTATCTCTGAACGTACTGAAGCCAATGGACACTATCTGAAAAGCTCAGCATGTGGTCAACTTTTAAGCCACATTAAGAGCAAATAAATAAAAAATAGCCATGTGTCAAACTATGATTTTTCTCACTAATATCAGTTGTTTGGCTTCTCTTCTAAATGCAAATGTTCAGAGAGTAGGCTAATATTTCAGCATCCATACTGTAGGCTATGTGTGCATTTGACAAGATCATAGCAAATGTAATCTTTCAGAGTTATCTATGCTGCCAAAGTCCTCAGGCTCATGTTCTTTTTGAGTTCCACTAATGGAGCTTAATGGTAGAGCATGTTGAAATGTCAAGAAGAATGATGTTTTTTTTTACTAGAAAAGGAAGGTTTGTCGAGACAAGGACACATTAACTAAGTTGTCGGATGTATCCCTAAGTTGTATTATTTAGTAGTAGGCTAATATAGAGCTACACACTCCCATGAAATGTTCATGGAATGTTAGTGGAAGCTGCCATGTCTGACTGTTTTCATGGAATTCTATTCCCATGCAGGGTGACATATTGAGAAAGCAATATCAAGTCATGTAAAAATAAAGCCTGTCTTTGCCTTCTGAGAGCAAAGCTTTAGGCTGAGAGAGGAAGGTGGAAGCACCGTGAGATGAATGTCAGCTGCATACACTTTTTTTTGGATATGTCAACAAAAACTCCATAAGCAATGATTGTAGTGTTATCTGCGACACAGTGTTATCTGCAAACCTTTGAAGCCACCTATCTCATAACCTTTTTTTTTTAAAAAAAAAAAAAATGTAGTCCCCCCATTTCCGCAACCGAAAAGCGTAGCTTCTAAATCCCTTTATCTCACGGTAGTGCATTCATTGCCTTTCCCTCCCCCACCCTCATTCTCTCTCTCATCTCTTCTCGTTCTTTCTTTTCATCTCTCTTTCTCTCTCTTTCTCCCCTCTTTCTGTTTCTGCCTTCTCTGCTGTCTGCTGCTCTTTTTTACTTTTGTCCCCCCCCCCTCTCTCTCTCTCTCTCTCTCTCTGTCAATCTCTGCTCACTCCCCATTTCACTCTATCCCTCGGTCTTACATCTTCTGTCTGAGTCGCTCTTTTTCTCTCTCTCAATTTTCATCAGAGGGTGGTCTGTGGCATTAAGAAGTACCTTGATACAATCACACTCCATGCAGTCTGCATTTGCTATTGGTCTGCCTACCCATGTGGCTTGCGGCAGGTCTTTCTGTGTCTTGATTATTGTGTTTAGTGCTGGGCCTAATGCAGCTGACCTTGTTTCGCTAATGGAACCAAACCTTTCAGCTCCACCGAAGGGTAAAATCACTTTTTTATACATATACAGTATATATTCCTGCCCACTAAGTCAGAGAGAACAACACATCTGAGTACAAGACATGTATTTGGATGGCTTATATAAGATGTCTGAGTTTGTGCATCCCCGTCTACTGCCTTACCTAAGCACATCTCTTTGAGTCACACTGACTCACAAAGTGCACAAGAGTTGTGCTGCCTGCCTTTGATAAAGTCGCCAAGCGTCCCATCCCCCAAGTGTGTTTAGCATAGTCCTTACGTTCACCACCAGGGGTGCCTTCTGCCACCAAGGCTCCTGGGTGGTTATTAATGTTTAATAGCTCTATTAGGGCCCTTTTTGTTCTCGCTTTTTGTTTATCAATGTGAGCGCCTTTGATTTCGATGAGATTGATTCGAAAAACAAACATTAAAAATGCATGCTCTTGTCAGAATGAGCAATTGAATGTATTATTAATGGGAGATGGGGAGGCTGAGGCAGGGGAAGGGAGGGGTTGTGGAGAAGGCCACAGTCATTGTTTGGAAGTTTCACTCCATGGTAAATACAGCCCTATCTTCAGCTTGGCTTTCTTCTTCTTTCAAAGCATAGAATAACTGCATAAGCAAATAGCAGAGAATGTAAAATATGGTCAAAGTTGATGCTATGCTTTGAAAATGCATTAAAATTATTGTTTGAAACAACTTGATACCAGGGGATTTGCCCCAAGGCAGTGAGTCAAATCCCCTCAAGATGTGGATGATGTTTGCCAAACCATTGTCTAGTTTGAAAGTTTGTTGTTAAAAGACTATGGAAATGAATGGCATTGTCCTTATGTCTTAACCACTAAGACAGCTTTGAATAGCACTTTGGTAGTAGAGTCAGTGAAGGCCCTTTTGTACACCTAAAACAAACTAGGGAGAAGTTTGTAGGTTTACCCCAAGTCAAGACTCATCCACCATTCTCTGTTCTGTTGATGAACAGAAGTGGAAAACCGAATACAGAACAATAGAGTGTATAGTTCAGATCCAGAAGAAGGAGTTGCACTCCTTTCATTTCATTAACTACTTCCACCAGATATTGTCAGAAACAGCGTCAGTGCAGTTGAAATAAAATAAGCATTCACTCATTTTCTTCTTGAAGTGAACTGAATCTGTATTTGGATGCTTCAGAATTCAGTATAAAAATGCTAAAGTTTCCTAACTTATGAATAAGCATTACTTGTTACAAAAAAGGCATTGTGTATCTGTTTTCTGTGTGGGACCTAAGCCATTCAGCGCAGCCCTGCATCCCATGGTGCTGTTCTTTGCAGGCCGTTCTTTTCATCTCTTTGCATTGTGTCTCTCCCTCTCTCTCTCTGTGTGCCCTCTCCCACAGACTTGACCTTTTCCTGGATATTCAATGCCTACCCGTCGTTTGTGAAGCAGGACGCCCGGCGCTTTGTGTCCCAGAAGACGGGCAACCTGTACATCGCCAAAGTGGAGCCCTCAGACGTTGGCAACTACACATGCGTGGTGACCAACACAGTGACTAAGAGCAGCGTGCAAGGCCCCCCCACCCCACTAGTGCTACGCAGCGATGGTGAGACAAACATGCCTGTGTGTGTTGTGTGTGTGTGTTGTGGGGGGGGTGGGAGTGTGTGTGTGGTGTGTAGCAGTGAACAGTGTAGCAGTGAGCAGGGGGACAGTGATGGAGAGGAATCAGTAGTTTACTGTTGGACATTAAGATGGAGAATCCTACGTTTCTATGTTTGTTTCATAGATTGTGTAATAGATTGCTTTTCGCTCTTTTCTCCTATTTGTTTCTGTTCTCCTCCTTGAGTAGCTGGAAGTGGTACTTCACCTACAGATATGACTTTATAGATAATTACCCTGCGAATATACCTTGATAAAATCACACTCCATGCATCTTGGCTACTGGCTCTGTACCACAAGTTGCCTCACATAAAACAACAAGCTTGAGATGCTGTACTATTTTACTATTTAATTCAGTCTTGTGACTAAAAAGAAGATGGAACTAAAGATCATTTGTGTTTTTACTTGAAGGTATTATGGGGGAATATGAGCCCAAGATTGAAGTGCAGTTTCCTGAAGTCATCTCTGTGGCAAAGGGACAAACTGTGAAACTAGAATGCTTTGCACTGGGAAAGTAAGTCTGAGACTAATGTTTACTGAGAATATGATGCTGAGATACAAACACGCATGCATGCATACCCCCCCCCCCCCCCCACACACACACACACACACACACACACACAAATACCACTGGGACACATTTCTATCTTTCCCTCTTTCACACATAAACACACACACACACACACACACACACACACACACACACACACACACACACACACACACACACAAAGACAGGAAGGGAGCAGGGGCACTCGTTCAAGCATTATTAAATCCTCAGAGTGTCTGAATAATATTTCATCTTCTGAGTCATGCTCCTTTGTCCTACTCCTACCACCAGTCCTGCCCCCTCCATCAGCTGGAAGAGGGTAGAGGGAGTCTCCTTCCCCAGGAAGGTGGACATTAACAAGGCCAGCGGTGTGCTCGAGATCCCCTACTTCCAGCAGGAAGACGCAGGCATCTACGAGTGCATTGCTGAGAATGCCCGTGGCAAAAATGCAGTGAAGGGGAAACTCACTTACTACGGTAAGTCATTAAGCAACTCTTCAGTTCAAGTGCACAAACAGACCCAGTCCTACCTTGCATTTCTGGACGACTTTTGACATTTCTGCACACTGAACGAAAATCAAATTATAAAAATCTTTAAATACAAGTTTGCTATAGTAAAACTTTGTCAGGAAACTGTTGAAACTGTGGAAAATACTGTATGTTTGTGCACTATTATGGTCAGTTGCAGTCTGAAATGATATGAAACTCAGTGTAAATGCAGTGTAGAGGCTTCTGTGCTTTTCTATCCAACTGTTTAATAAGCAAAAAGTGTCACACTATAAGTCAAATCAGCATGCCAGTTGCCAGTAGCTGTTTGATTCACCTGCTGTCTTGAACAATGCTTGAGTCTTGATAGATGCCAATACTGTATTTCAAAAGAGTTTTTCTTTAGCATGGTCTCTTGAGCATCTTTGTCAACTTGTGTCATCATCTCATCATAAATGAACATGAAATTAGTACACTTTACATACTTACTGTATATGCTTATTTATTTACTTACTGTATGTGTGCATTCATATAAAGTGTATGAATTTCATCTTGATGATGAGATGATAACACAAGTTGACAAAGACACTTTAAAGGATTTTGTGGTAAGATTGCAGTAATTGAGTGTCTTTCATTGAAGTCATCAATTTATATGCATACTTGATGGCTATCACTAGAAGGGATACAGCTTGGTAGTGGTGCAGTAACAGTTACGGAACTGAATCAAAAACTAAATCAGAGGGAAGTTTGGGGAGTTTTCATTTTCAGAGTTTTAAAAATATTTTTAGATCATGTATAGGTTTATATTTGAAAGTTGTTATGAAGCAACCAAGGTAAATGCAAGATTTTTGAGTGATTTCCGACCATATCTATGCCCCTGTTAGTGACATCCTTGCATAACAGCCCATGAAGTGCCAATTACGTCGCACTCTGTCCATGACAGTCAGTAGTACAACGAGGTCGCTGTAGTCATTGAAATTCTGTTGGGATTTGTAAATGTGTTCCTTGTTTTTCCTAATTTATGTGAACCAGTGCATTCAGAATGATGTATCAGTTCAATAGAAAATTGTTGTGTGCTTTCAAATGATTAGACTGTTGGAAGAATGGGTCTGGCTTGTTTTCAAAATCATAATCATATACATATTTGTTTGCTTACATCCCTTGCCACATCAGATTTGATATTATATCATTAAAATGATATTACTCCCCCTCTGTCTGCCATATGTGGTAGTCTAATCTTATCAATATTTCAGCTCTTGTATGTGCCTATTCATAGCTAACCTTATTACATATAAATAGATGCATGTGTCGCACTGTATGTGTGTGTGATGCAAATGTAAATGAGACTAGACTAAATAGTTCATCCTCTGCATCGCTAGTGGGAAACCACAGGTTTCTTATTTTC
Source organism: Sardinella longiceps (assembly GCA_027497455.2). Classification (NCBI taxonomy): domain Eukaryota; kingdom Metazoa; phylum Chordata; class Actinopteri; order Clupeiformes; family Clupeidae; genus Sardinella; species Sardinella longiceps. The sequence continues at coordinate 28,949,195 of JAODXP020000018.1, read as the reverse complement.
ACAGAATAATAATGCCCCAACCCACCATACCCCCCACATCCACCACCCCCTAGGTGCAAATATTATATATATAGTATATATACACAAGCCCCAGACTAACCTGAGGACAACTGTCCTATTTACAAAAATAGCTTGTTAAAGGTATGCAAACAGTTTTTGTTGTTATTTTTTTGTTGTTGTTTTTGTTTTTTTGAAACGATGAGAGACAGATACATACAGGTCTTGTTGCCCATAAATCTATGCAAGACGTACCGTAGCAGCATAAGTGACACATTCCCGCTGACAGCCCCAGTCTGTCTGCTTTGTGACAAGCCATACGTGATTATGAGCGACTTGTTTGCCCCCAGCAGTTTGTAGTCTGTTTTCTTTTAATCTGGCCACGTGCCAGGTGATAAAAATCTGTAGTTTCCCACTGACTGGCGCTTGTGGGACATCCATCAGTGGCGTGGTGGAATAAAAGAATCAATACGAGGGATGGGGTTGTTTATCAGACTGCAGCCAGCTGGCACTAAAACTATATGGATGCTGTTCTTTCGCTTTTGCTCTTTATCGCCCTTCAAAAGTTGTGTGTGTGTGTGTGTGTGTGTGTGTGTGTGTGTGTGTGTGTGTGTGAAGCCATTCCGTTGCACCAGCATGTCTCGTCTCGTCTCGTCTGATTATTTGTGAATTTGTTAATGTTATGATGAAACGCCCTCTATCACAAGCTGTTCATGTCATCATTCGATTTGAAATGGATTTTGTGCTTTGACCCACATAAATTCCTCAGGCATTCACGATAAATACGTAAAGATATGAAGCGCAGCCACATATATAGCTAAAGCACTCTGCCACCGTGTGTATTTTTTTCCTTAAAAGAGAAGTAGGCTGTGCTATCCATCACTGGCAAATGACATTAGGTTCTCACTTCAGCTGCACTACGCAAGCCCTGATAGAGGGGGAATCATACGATCAGTAACAGAGATTCCTTTGCGATAGTTTCACTCAGCCTTACAGAAAACAGATGCCCTATGAGCAGCCCTGTCTCTCATCCTTTAAAGAAGAGAGCAATATCCTTTATCTCTCGTTTAGGCTCCATGGTGGTGGACATGACAGATATACATGTGATCTTGCAGTACATCAGTGTATTTTTTTTAGCTGCTACTGAAGACAATTAACAAACAGCCAGCTGTAGAGATGTCATATGACTGCAGTGGAAGCTGTATGGTCCTTGAAGGGATAAAGCTTGTTTCCCCATTTAACTGTAAATTTTAATCCCTATTGAATAATGCATACAGTGTAAGCGCTGCTCTTCCAAATTCTAATGAGGGGCCGATTGATTAATGGCTTGGTTTATTCATTAATAGGCTCATTCAATGGTTGGTTGACTTACTGATTTATCAAAACAATTTATCGATTTGCGCCTCCTCACTAAGCAGGGGGCCTAGCGTGAAGGTGAGGATTTAATTTCATGTTGTTGTTTTTGTTTTGTTTCTTTGTTTCTTTGATTTTTTCCTCTTTATTTATTTATCTCTTTTTTTGTTTGTATTGTTAACTTTCAGCGCCGCCACATCTGACAGAGAAGCCTCAGGACCTGCAGAGGCCGATCGACGAGTCGGTAGTATGGGATTGCAAAGCCAGTGCCAAGCCCAAACCCTCCTACCGGTGGCTGAAGAATGGAGAGCCGCTGGAACCCATGGAGGTAAATATCACTTTCACAAACAATACAGATAAACAAAAGTGCACAGTTCACAGAAACAGAATTTATTAGAAACAGCTAGAAACAGGATTCATTAAAAAATAGATGCACATTAACTCTTTTATCCTCTGTTATTTCATATTTATTGGCAGAAGTGGACAAGTGGACATTTACTTCCACTTCATCCATTATTACCTTATATCGGGACACCTCGACAGTCGTTATCCCTAACATACAGTCTTAACAAGAAGTAACAAGTAAAAACGGAAGTAAGTAGTAAAAAATGGAGGTACATAGAAAAATAAGTGCGAGGTGAGTGCAAGTTTGCTGGAGAACAGTAATCTTGTTGAAGTAGTTTTCTTAGTGTGTCTTTCTTTCTAGTACTGAACTTTCAGTTCTCTCAGTAAGTGGTGCCCATTTGTGGTGATGCAACATGTTCTTTGCCATTTCAAAGACTCGTGTTCATCCTGATTAAAGCAGTTCCATATGAGTAGGAGGTAGAAATAGAATGATCTCACTGGTAGTAACTAATGAGTGGCCACTGGAGGATGTGCAATAGAGGAGTTCTTGTCTATGACTTTTGTGAATGGAATTGACTCATTGTTATATTATCACCTTCACCAAGGATGTTATAATTAAGGCGGAATTTGTTTGTCAGTTTGTTTGTTTGTTTGTTTGTTTATCTGTTTGTTTGATTGTCCGTTTGGTTGTTGGAAACTTTACGACAAGAGTTGATCGATTTGCATGAAATCTTTTACCAGAGCCGTGTCTTTGCCCAAAGAAGAGCCCATTAATTATTGCCGATGATCTGGATCAGGATCTGGACTCAGGAATTTATTAAATTTCTCCATCTGTAAACACCAGAACTCACGGGGCCTTCAGTCACCATGTTGCCTTGGCGGAGATTAGCTCTCTCTCAGTGCATCTCTAGTTAGGTGTGGGGTGTGTAGGTAGCCATGTCACGTACTGTAACTTTACTGATAGTGCATGAGTGTGATGGAGCAATGTGAGTAGTGCTGCTTGCTAAATGCAGTAGTTTGTCTGGGTTGGTGAGATGAGATGGCTGAGATGGTGATTTACATAAAAAGCATCTGCTAAATCCCACATTACTTTTACTTTGCATGCTTGTCTATTTATTGCCGTCCAGTCAGACACTGGAGGTAAACAGATCTAATGGCGGGGCAAAGCTGGTACGGAGGCTTTCGCTAATGTTGGATTTAGTGCTTCATCTGGATGCTTTTTTGTCCATTGCTGATTCATTACTACTTAGTCGGCTTTGTTCTCTGGACAGACAGTGGATGACCTGTGACTCAGTTAGCATTTGTTGCTGTCCATATTCATAGTTATTCATCCAAGTATCACAGTGCTTGTCAAACTAGGGTACGGCCCTGGAGGCTTTTGGATCAAAAGTTTGCAAAGCACAGGACCTAACAGATGATTTTTTGTACCAAAAGTAACAAAGACAGACAAGTAAGATGGGTATTTCTTTTGTATGGGCTCTCTGTGGATTACCAAACCTTGACCTTGGTGTTGTTAACACCTATCTTGACAGCTTGAACTATGGGAACAATTCCCCCAAAGCCCAAAGAGAAAATGGTCCATATACATATATATTCACCAACACTCCATAGTGCAGTGCAAGTTTCTCTGGATAAGTGTCTGCAGGGGGAATTCTTGTTCTCTGTGTCATCAGACTTCAACACTAGGGATTATATAACTTTAGTTAAAGTTGTTTTTTTTTTACTCAAGTGCTCACAGTGGGGATGTAAAATCAGACTGTTTCACTCTTTTTGTGCTTTTGTAGGCTAAAACTGTTTGGACTTAGTGATCTTGGACTAACATGTGATTTAACTCATGATTAGTAAGTTAATGGAGAGAACATTTTGCTATTGTTAATTTTCCATACTCATATGCCTACACCTTAAATTCTTTTTAAAGTGGTATGTATTCCAGTAGGGATAAATAATGAAGAAAAATGTTAGTGTTTGGAATTTGAAATTATGGTATACATTTTATGGATTATGGTAGTGTAAACCTGTCGATGATACATACAGCATGTCTTGGAGGTTCTGTATGGATTTCAGTCTGCTAACAGCAACAGAAATAACCACAGCCACCACTGCCACAACACAAAGATTGCAGTGCTCCATTGTAGGCTCATGATGAGAATTGACACATCTATCATTGGCAGGCAGACAGACGGGCTTGTGACTGTAGACCGAAGCCTTGCATTCTGTTACAGTTAACAGACAGAATCCAGGGGAGGCGATTTAATGCCGTTCTTAAAACAGAAATCCCTGCAGTAATCTCCCTCCAAAGCTCCCTTTTTGCTCCCAGTATTAAGACTAATCCAGCAGTTGAAAGAGCAACTTTCCTGCATGGTAATGGGGCCTTCTGTGCTGTAATTGGGAGGATATCCAGGACCTGCGTACTTTTAAAGGTGGAAGTCAAAGAGCTCCATGGAGACGAGTTGTGCCTGCGGGTATATGAGTGGGGGGGGGGGGGGGAGTAAAGGAAAAAAGAATTCTGTGATTGGATATGACAATTATGCTTATATGGCATCACTTTTGAAGTCAGACAAGGCAGAGAATGAAGTGTATATATTTAAAAAAAAAAAAAAAAAAAAAATCACAGTAGCTCAGTATTACTCGGTTCAAAATATTCAGATGGCCTAAATTTAGAGATGTTCAATAGTTGTCATCCACCAACCCCCACCCCCTTTGTCATTTACATGTGTATGCTTGTGACAGGTGTTTATACTGTAGATGACATTTTAAGCCTCGTTAGGAAGCAGTTTGTGAATGCAGGAGAAAGGGATCACTACCGTCTCCATACTTGTCATCATCTCATCCCCACATCGTCTTCTGTTCCCCTACTATTCATGTAATGCCCTCATTAGACCGCCGACTGCTTGCTGCTCTCCGTCTGCCCTGTTCAGTCCAATGCAGGTCAATTTTATTTATTCATGTAGCACCATTAACAACTATAGTGTCTCACAGCACTTCGGAGCTACTAATAATGACAACAGTCTTCCCTCATGTGAAGTCTCTAAAGAGCTGAAGATTGAAGGTGTTGGATCTCATGCTGCGTTGTAGAACGCTCAACTTGTCTGACTGACTTGCTCACTTGAGTCTACTCCAGGTCGTTCTTTCCTCGGGGCAAATGTCAGGATGCATCACACATCCGCATGGATGCAGCAGTGGGGGAATTCTCATTGGAGTTTAAAATACTATCAGAATAGAAATTAGAAATGACAATGTATTCGGTGTTGATTTTTCTTTGTTGATAATGTGCGTGTTTTAAAGTAGGTTAAACTTTGATTATTTTGTTTCCCCTTTATCCCCTTACTGCTAGCTACCTATCCGGATTGAAGTATTTGGACATAACTGACAGAGGCATGGGTGTTGGATATTAATGAGCTCTGGTGTTACCATTCTGAAAATGCCACCATCTCCTGCCAGAAAGAATTTAATCGATTTCCTCGCCAAAGGTCAAGCATGTTAAAAAAAGGACAAGGAGGAAGAAAGAGAAAGAAGGCTGTGATTTGTTATTTCCCATTAAAGAACACACGTGCGATAGGCGCTCCCTATATTCTGCTCTTATAATCGAACACCGTGTCAGAAATACCAGCTGCCACTTGTGTGACACAACAGCCACCTCAACCCTATCCTTCATCCTCACTGAGACCTGATACCTGGGAGCGATTCTGCTGGCTTGGCTGACTAGGGTGTCACACCGATGGATTAATGATGTCTGTTGTCTATTTATTTATTTATTTTTTTGCTCTCCTGTTTTTTAAGTGCTCCCACACGTAACATATAGGCACGCGTGCGGAACAGCTGCCGGCTTTTGTAGAAAGCCCCCGCAACGGGCGCCGGGGCCGGGCCGCCCGCCTCACCATGTCATCTCAGCGATTCAGCATAAGGTGCGGCGGAACAAGGGGGCCTCTGTGGTCGACGTGAGAAAAGTGCTGATTTTAGGGGAATGTCGGGCCTAATTAATGACAGCCATAAAGCTGATCTATGCTACCATTTGTCTCCTCTGCCAGGAGGGGATCTTTGAGTTTCCCCAGTGGAGTCCTCCAGCCGCCATCTCACAGTTCTCTGCAGTGCAGCACACACAACTCAAGTGCTTAAAATCTGCTGTCATAAGGCTGATATAAGCATGTCATTACATATACCGTCTTAACTCTTATACCAGTTTATAACCAGTGATATACAGTAATGCTGTCATGAGAGTATAATCAGTACGTTACTAAGACAATCTTTATGATATCATTTGCCCTGTGAGCAGTCATGCTTATAAGTTGTCTTAAAGCAATGGTTTGGCGTCATTCAAGCACTAGATAGCGAGTGGAATGAAAGAATTTGGAACAATATAGATTAATAGTGGTGCCAAGGACACAATGTAAACTATTTGTTCGTTTTTGCATTATGTTTTTCCAAATCTTTTCATTTCACTTGCTATTGCAGAACCATCACTTTAACAACTAATGTGGTGAAATCGACTAAAAATTATAGGCTAATTTCATTTTGACAGCATGACACTACCTTTCGTGAAAGTTTTCTGTGCCCTTTAGGGTTTTGCACAGAGTATTTCCCCCACACTTAACCAGCGATATAATCCAAAAATAATGAAACGCCATGCCCACATGTCCAGAGAAAGACAAATACTCAGACTATGGTATCACAGCCAGACTTTCTCCTCTGAGTGCACTGGTAGTCTTCCTCAACAGGTTGGAAGGAGAGGAGTCCACTGGCTCTGGTTCTTTCCTATTACGCATGGCATTGCCAGAGGTTTAATCCCTCAAAGATGTCACGATGACAGTCCTTTTCAAAATGCTCCTCCAAAGAGCCTGACTCTGAAGACATCAAACACTCCGTTCCCCTACATCAAAGCAAGAGGAGTAGATAGATCCTAATGACGTGTGTGACTTCTTATGGTAGTAATGTTATTGCGCCTACAAATAAAAAACACCTTTAAAAGCAGGGTGTTCATAGTCATGATGACGCATCAACCTATGTGTGTGTGTGTGTGTGTGTGTGTGTGTGTGTGTGTGGCGGGGGTAGTAGACTAAGGTGTTAGAATGGGTTTATAGATTGCTCTTATTAATCACAATGCTTTTTCCCTCTCTCTGAATCCAATCCACTCGTCCGGAGCATCTTCGCTCAGAGGGCTTTTGAAGCCTGTTATGCCATTTTGAGTTGCAACAATGTCCACTATATGGGCAGTGCTCGGCTCTCTGTAAATGGACTGCTTGAATGAGCTGTCATTCAAATGTCATTTTCTTAAGTGTCACTAGGGTAGAATATGTTGTGAGCATTTCCTTAAGGCTCTTGGGGGGAAAAACGATAATGAATGCAGACGCACCAGCAAATACACCTTCAAGCAAGTCATCTCATCACAACAGCAGTGCATTTCACTTGATGGTGATTTTTGTCTCTGTCCAGAACAAAATGCAGGTTGTCAACGGCGCCCTGACCATCTCGTCCTTGACACTGTCAGACGCGGGCATGTACCAGTGTGTGGCGGAGAACAGGCACGGCCGGGTATTCACCAACGCCGAGCTCAGGGTCGTCGGTAAGAGTGTTTCTTTCTTTTCTTTCCTGAGACTTGCATGAAGTGCTTGATTATTCTCAACACACCCAGTGCCAGGGATATAACCGTGGGCAGAGAGAATGGAGAGTCGTTCAGTCAACCCTAAATGAAAGCTGGTCCAAAAACTGGGTCTATGACCCATACCTATTCCGCTCTAGCCTCTCATGGGAGTTGTGCGAATAATATAACTTTGGTGGGAGGCGACACTCTTCCTCTAATAGGCTTGCGGTGTCTCTACATATCATTTTAATGATACGCTGCTGTTGAGATGCCAGGAGTTGTTTTGACTGTGTAATTACTTTATGTATGCTTGTGTCGTAACTCATTTCCAAAAGAGGAAAACATTCTTTCCCGAGTATTATTTTATTCCCCCCCCCCCTCTCTCCAGTTTTAGCACTTTTCCCTTTCCAAGAGAGACAGAGCGACTGTCGCCGACTTTAATCGTCAGAGCTATTGTCACTGCTGAGATTAAGGGAGATGGCATTTCATCCTTGTTTTTGCAGAGGGTGGCAGAAAACTAATAAGAGCACGCCATCACTACCGTCTCCATACCGCCATCATGCCCCCACCAACTCACACAAACACAGACACACACACACACACACACACACACACACACACACACACACACACGAGACACACAAACACACACACACACACACACACACACACACACACACACACACACACACACACACACACACACACACAGTGCTATCGTTCTTGCTTGATAATTCCATGTCTTTGAAGAAGGCTGTGCTGCCTGGGTTTGCACCAGGAGTGAAGCAGAATGGCCTATGAGAGGTGTGCCTGCTGCCACTACAGTGTAACCTTGAAAGACACATCTCGCATCTCATCCTCTCTTTCTATTCCTCTCTCTCTCTCTCTCTCTCTCTCTCTCTCTCTCTCTCTCTCTCTCTCTCTCTCTCTCTCTCTCTCTCTCCACTCTCCACTCTTCTCACAATTTCCACCAGACTGCTTGATTTGGCCACAGGAGAGACGGCTAGGAGAAAGACCCTGTAGGCTCCCCCTTATGTGAATATGAATATGTCTTATTAAAGGCATTCTTCACACTCACACACACACACACACACGCACACACACACACACACACACACACACACACACACACACACACACACACACACACACACACACACATGCACATATATACGTACACACACACTAACTGAATGTCTTATTAAAGAATGACAAGCCAGTTTTGCTTGCCTCAGACTCAATTGATGCTACACAGACGCCGTACTGATAATGTCAAGGTCAAGGTTGTTTTATTGGTCTCCCGAGGGAGAAATTTGATGAGGAGTCAAGGGAAAGTTGCAGGGAGTGTATCACAAAAAAGTCATTAAAACTTGTAAAGGACAGGTGCAAAACATTTTGCTCTAGATGAGCTTGCATAACCATACATACAAGATAGTTACTTACATACCTGTGCAAAAAAAAACATTGTTGTAAATAAATGACTAGTGCAAAGTAGCAACATTTGTATAGATAGAAAAATGTACACTCTAGTGTTCCATATATACATACATACATGCATTCACACACCCCTACATAAAAAGTGAAACAAAGACCAAGAATCTCAGGCATTATGGTGTCCTTATGTCCGTAAGGGAAATGAATATATGTCCATTGGTTGACAAACTTACACTCCACTTGCCTGACATGCCAGACTAGAGAATATAATGTATAGTCTGACCAAGAATGATAGACTATTGCTCAGGAATCTGTGTTGTCTTTCAATTCAATTCAATTCAATTCAATTCAATTTTATTTGTATAGCGCACAAATACAGTACATTGTCTCACGGCGCTTTACAGACAGTACGGGAAGCATCCATGAGATTGTCCATTGATCCATTGTCTTTCAAACTGGCTCTGCATGCGATAGAATAGCACTATGACCACAACTCTGGCTACAACCAATCAGACCAGCATGTAACCCGATTCAAACAATGCTTTGCCCGGCCAATCACTTCCTCTCCACATAGAGCATTGTGATTGGTCTCCTACATCAACCCTCAACAAGAGTTGGTTCCGTATGGCTGTTGACTTGACGCACTTGCTAAGAAAACTATAGGTACTATATTTCTAGGCTAACATTCCACTACATACCACCATTCATTCATAGGCTTACACTGTAAATTAAAAAGGGAATAAATGAATGTTTGAACATGTTCTATGTGCTTGAAGGAACCCTCAAGAATAGTTCAAGAATATGTATTAAAAATACAGCACTCAAGTTGTCCGACAAGATGCTGTTAGCCATACTGATTACTGTTAAGACTAAAAAACATGATGGTAATGTGGAGAATGAAGTCTCTGACATTGTCAGTGTATACACATAAGCTCATATATGCACACATTAATATGTGCGCACACGCATACACGCACACACACACACACACTCACACACAGACACACCCACGCTCTCACTTAAATGCATCTTATTAATGTCTGCCTACAGCATACTCAGTCACCTGCAGTGCCAGTCAGCATGTCTGCTTGTGCTTTGGTACGATATGAAACAACCTTGATTGATGTTGATGATCAAAACAACTCCTGAGTGAGATTTGATGAGCAGCTTTGGCAGGGCTTGCCTTCTGAACAATTTTAGTTTTTAGAGTTTTTTTTTCTCCCTCCTTTCATTTTTTCTTTTCTACTTTTTCTTCTTGTTCTTCTTCTTGTTCTTCTTCTTGTCTTTCTTCTTCTTCTTCTTCTTCTTCTTCTTCTTCTTCTTCTCCCCTCCCTCTCTCTCTCTCTCTCTCTCTCTCTCTCTCTCTCTCTCTCTCTCTCTCTCTCCCTCTCTCTCTCCTCTGTTTTTGCTGAGTCTAAACTCTGGTGGGTGTCTCTCTCTCCCCCTGTGCAGCTGTGGCGCCGGATTTCTCATCAAGTGCGGTGCGGAGCCAGACTCTGGCCCGGCAGGGGGGCGACGTGCTGATGGAGTGCAGGCCCAGGATGTCCCCCCGGGGGATGATCTCCTGGAGGAGGGGCAAGGAGGCCCTGCGGGAGAGCCACAGGTAGAGGAGCACTGCTTAGCACCGAGCAGCACTAACTACACACACAGACACAGACACCTGCACTGAACATTTCTACTCCCCACTCACTCACATACACACACACACACACCTGCACTTAGCATGTCTACTCCCCCACTCACACACAAACATGCACACACACCTGCAGTAGGCATGTCTTTTTCCCCACTCACACACACTCCACTCACACCCACACACACACACACACACACACACACACACACACACACACACACATACACCTACCTTTCACTTCACATGCGCGTGCACTGCATATTCACACATATGCACACACAGGCATGCGCAGTGCGCACACATCCACAACCATATACACACTCTCGCACACACATACACAAACACACACACACTCTTTTCGTCTATCACTCACACAGGTGGCATCCGCTCGAGTGCTCATACAACCACCCACAAGCTCTCTCTCATCTCTCTCAATACACACACACAAAGAGACAAAGAGAGGGTCTCTTGTAAACGTGATAGTATCATCACCACATTCATCAATCTCTGACAGAGAGCCATGTAACAATTAAAGTGGCTCTCTGCCACATATGAGAACATGTTGATTATTTACAATTATTTATTGATAAACCAAGACATTTTAATGTATTCAATATACTTTAATGTATACAAATCAATAAGGGCAATAACAGACTCCGGCATTAGTAATGGTGTATTGATTTCATTTATATACCGCTGCACTATGCACATTAACTCGAATGGATTTTTTATTTTTTATTTGACACTGAAAGACACAATAATCAGCTCCCCTCTTTATACCTTCCTTTGAACAGAGAACCTGGGCTGGGGTTGGGGTAGTTGAGTTTTTCAGACTTTTTCTCCCAGGGGTATATTGATTTAGAGAGAGAGAGAGAGAGAGAGAGAGAGAGAGAGAGAGAGAGAGAGAGAGAGAGAGAGAGAGAGAGAGAGAGAGAGAGAGAGAGGGAGAGAGAGAGAGAGAGAGAGAGAGAGAGAGAGAATGTGTGAGGAGCTGGATGTGTGGAATGGCCAAGACTGCCCAAGTGCCTCCTGTGAGAGATTGGTTAAACACTGAGTTGTTGCAAAGGCCTTGAGCCATCCTAGGTTTGGAGGAAATCATTAGTAACAATCACTCAGAGTAGGCAAGGTAAACACACATACACACACACACACACACATACACATATATAGACAGAGACAGACACACACAAAACACTCTATCTCCCTATCGCTGACTTTCTCTCATTCTGTTCCTACATCTTTCAAATACTATCTCTCCGTCTCTCCCTTTGTCTCTGTCCAAATACACACACACACACACACACACACACACACACACACACATGCATTTTAATCCATTAAGGTTGTATAAGATTTTATCTTTTTGAGAAAGCGTGATACCTCTTCCTTTTGGGAGCACAGGAAAGCAAGGAGAGGTCATACTGCTGCATACCTCCACCATTCACCTCTTAAATGCATTCTCTCTCTCTCTCTCTCTCTCTCTCTCTCTCTCTCTCTCTCTCTCTCTCTCTCTCTCTCTCTCTCTCTCTCTCCCTCTCTCTCTCTCTCTCTCTCTCTCTCTCTCTCTCCAAGTGGATCTGAAGCTCTCTCTCCCTCTGCTGAGTTTAGAACATCGCTCACTGCAGTAGGCCACTGAGCCCTACAGGGATTGCAAGGCTGGGGCTGGCGGCAGTGAATACTGCGTTCCCTGTTGCCGTTGCTCCTCCCTCAGCGTAGTCTGAATAATGGAAGCCAGAGAGAAGACATATAAGTTCTGTCCCCTTAATGGCCGCCATGGCATCTGTGTCTCAGTCCCAAGATGTGGCACAGACACAGGTGTTTTTCCAGCACCTTCTATTTGCACACAGCTTTGTTGGAGATAAAAAGCAGTCTGATTGGAGACTGGCTGTCATGATTAAATTGGGAGAGATTCGTCCTGGCTGTGTAATTTCCTTCCCTTGTTGCAACTTAATCGCTCAGCTCTCTCAACACAGCCAGGTGTTTCTACAAAGTGGCTGAAGTTTTCATCTTACTTAGTGCCTTTGAATTTTTTTAACCTGTTAAATGTGAACAGTGTGACCTAGATAAGAGGTTGAGCTCTCGGAAAGTTGGACGTTGGGCTCCTGTGTCTGCTGTACCAGACTGACTCAGACACTTGCTCGAGTCAGTCTTTTCTATTCTTTTTCTTTTCTTTTCTTTCTTTTGAAACCTAGGCATACAGCATACACACTGAACTTAACTGAAGTTAACAAGTGGAGGTATTTCTCTGAATTCGCTGTGTATTTGTAACGGTTACAATCAAAGACTACACTTTTAATACAAAACGCAAACACACACACACGCGTACAGTACACTATGCAGCTGTAGCCACTTCTCTGTCATCCAGTTTAATCATGCAGAAGTGAGTCAGTCCCACTGCTGTGCTGTGACTGTGTCCCACAGGGGCCTTAGCGCAGAGTGAGCCGCAAGCCTCGCCGATCATTAGGTGGAGGTTGCGTGACTCGTCTGATCGGAGATTAATTGCATTAATTGCATTAGCGGCTTTCTGCGGTGTCACCCCGTAATCCATCTTAGCCGCGGCATTAAATCTGCTCGGGATGTTGCTATCGAATCCTGACTTTGCCCAAAGCAAAGTTATTGAGTTAATACTGCGAGACCAAAGGCATCTGTTTTGTGGCACTGATGTCCTGATAGCTGCAGAAAGGAGCTCAGTCTAACGACGAATGGCATTGCTTTGTGACTGCTCAGACTGAAACCAGTCAGAAACCTGAAGCCGCGGGTGGACTTGCATCTAATATCCCATCTGTGGAGATTTGGTGCTGCTGCCGCCGCAAATTTGAATGCAGCGAGTGCAGATGTGGAACAGCTGCATACCATGATGCACATATGCCCAGAGTTTTCAGTGAATTACCAATGTTGATATATACTTATCACATTCATGGTTTCAGGTTAATTCACAGCTATGTTGTTGTTGTTTGTTTTTTTTTTTTTTTTTTTTTAAAACATTACCAAATCTGACAAATACTGGAACAATATTCGGGCAAGTCACATGTTCTTGTGTGAATTTAAGTTGATTTTAGTCTCGTCTCCTCAGGATACACAGTGGCCCCTTTCAAAAATAGAAGCTCTTTGGATTCTATCCCAACAAATCTTCCCCGTGAGCTGCTCTGAGGGGCCTTCTTCTAACAGTTAATGTGACGGCAGAAATTTAACTAATCCTATGTTCAGGTCTCTGGGGTTAGTCTTTAATCATACTCCCTCTCTTCTGATAATAATATAACTCATATTGCGACAGAATTAATTCACTTGCACAGCGAGCGTCTGCTTGAGTCGAGCCAGTAAAAGCTTTGTCCTCCAAACTGAAATAGGTGGGTAATGAAATATCCAGAAATTCCTGGAATTTTATATTAGGTTTTTGAAATTGCATTTAAAGTAATTGTTTTGTGTGTGTGTGTGTGTGTGTGTGTGTGTGTGTGTGTGTGTGTATGTGTGTGGGTTCTGTCAGTTTAACGGTCTGTCTCCTTTAGGCACAACTTATGAAAATGTGATGTAATGCATCTGACACATTTCTGTGCAAGAGTGAAATGCATTAAGCAGCATACAGAGCTCTGGGATTAGGGCGATGTCAACACAGTAGAGCTCTATAGGAATCTGTCAGACAGACAAACCCAAAGAAAGAGCAAAAAAAGAAGGGAAAAAAAACAAGGAAAACAATCAGAGTTTACATGAATGTCAGAGTCGAGATGTCTGTTGTTTGTAGCTTGCAATCCTTCACCTATTGACTGGCAAATGTTTACCCCTAAGGCCATTCCTTTTATTAACCCCACACATTCTTGTGACAACAATATTGATAGTTAGTACTCAGGGGAGGAGGAGGAGGAGGAGGAGGAGGAAAGAGGAGGATAGAAGCAGCCAGCCCAGTGTGTTTTAATATGGAGGCAGGAACGCCTGTGGACTTAAGCTTCCTGTGGATTTGCTCGGAGATGGGTCGTGCATCTGTTTATGGTCCTGCTGCTAGGACCATTATCTCTTTCTTTTTTTCTTTCTTTCTTTCTTTCTTTTTAGCGATGACTTCCTTGTAAGTGTATGTGAAAAGGAGTGCTGTTTTGTGGTCCGGGGAGTAAGCGGTGGTCAAGTGGCATCTCTGTTGTCTTTCAAGAAAGAAAAAAGGTTCAAACGTGTTGGTCACAAGAACTTGGCTCAGTCAAATAAAGCCCTGGACAATGACAGAGAGGTGGTAGAAAAGAAGGTGTTCTTAGGCAGCCATTAATGATAAACAGTGTGCAGAGGAGGTTTTTTATCCTCATCGCTCACAAAGTGAAAACTTTATCTGATTTGACCTGATGTATAGGTATATTGTTGGGAATTTCTCAAAGAAAGAAAGAAAAGAAAGAAAGAAAAGAATTGTCAGCCATAAAAGTAATCAGTCTAATTCTAGTACTGTACGTTTGAGGTCTAAATCTTTATTCTAGTATATTTGTATGAGGTCTATACTGTACGTCTTTATATTCCATGCAGAATCAGTTATAAGAACTCACACCTCCTCAACTCACAATTCACACTTATTCTTTGGTTACCCGCTTCTTCTGTATAATTTTCCTTGCTGTCAGAAAAAACATGTATCCTGCACATTCTCTCATTCTCCCTGTCTGTCTTCTGTTCTTGTTTTTGGAGTTACATGACCTTCAACCACTGCATGAAAATATAATGGCTAACACTGCTCACACTGTTGAGGGGAAACTCTTCCTTGAAGACAGTATCTTAGCAGACAGGGGTTTTTATTGTTGTCATTTTTGTACAGTTGTGAAAGAAAGTGGAGATTACATTAATATCCAAACAGTCCTCTTCAATTTACACTTTAGGCAGACTTGTTATTTTCCCTCCCTTGTTGAATTTCTTTTTGAGTTTCTTGAGAATGATTTCCTTTTGTGCAAGATAAACACACTTTTCTCTTTCCTTTTCATTTTCCTTTTTCTTCCTCTAATAACCAGAAGGCTAGTCTTGTTATCTTGTGTCACAAGGTTTCTGACATTCTTCATTTCTTTCCATTCAAATTAGCCCTGAATTAAAAGTCTAAACAGTCAGTAGTTTGAATGAGAGGCCCTCTAAGCAAGCACACCTTGCAGTGTTGCCTTTCTCGAGCAGTCATTGTCAACCAAACAATAGACCTTCACTATCTTAATTAGGTTATGAATGTGGGATATTTGCCTCTGGGCTGAAAGCAGAACAGCCAACTCCATGGTGCTTTTTAGCCAAAGGGTGCAAATTAGAAAGTGAAGTGCTGAGAGAGAATCGGTACAAGAAAGATAAAAAAGAAAAACATGTCCAAGTCAAACTTATTCATCATCTATTGCTATTCTGTTTGATGTGTTGTGTGCAGTTTGTCCTGATGTCTTAATGTCCTTCCAAATATATCAGAGTTGTCATTTAAGAGAAGAGACACTGTTCCATTCAAACAGTAGCATGCGCTTGGCGTGTCAGAGGGGTTCTAATTAATAGTGGCATATTCTAACCACAAATTGAATATCTCTCTCTCTCTCTCTCTCTCTCTCTCTCTCTCTCTCTCTCTCTCTCTCTCTCTCGCTCTCTCTTTCTCTCTCTCTCTGTGTTATGTTTCTCAGAAATGGTGACCGATAGATGGTGTGTGTCCCTGTCAAATTAGGCTAGATAGGAGACAAGCAATTTCAGAGAGGTCAGACAATAATTTCATTTTATTTTGCAGAGTCTCTGTGCTGGATAATGGAAGTCTGCGGATATCAAATGTCACCAAATTGGACGCTGGGCTCTACACGTGTGTGGCCAGAAACCAGTATGGCATGGCAAGCAGCGCGGGGACTCTAGTGGTGAAAGGTACTGTAATTGTCTGTCAGTTTGGGCTTAAAAACCAAGCACGTTGTCAGTGTTTTTCAGGGTTTCCTTTTCCATTAGCATTGTCTCTGAAGTATTCCAATTATGTGTGTGTGTGTGTGTGTGTGTGTGTGTGTGTGTGTGTGTGTGTGTGTGTGTGTGTGTGTGTGTGTGTGTGTGTGTGTGTGTGTGTGTGTGTGTGTGTGTGTTTTGACTATTTTAAGAAACAGTTTGAAGTTGTGTAATCTCGTATAGTGCCGGCAATATTGGACAAATTCTTCAGGGAATGTGGTATCACCCGCTAATTTTAGTGTGTAATACCTTTTGTACCAGAGCGCACTCAAAATGTATATGCAGTCCAGGAATGATGGGGTTTAAATTAGTTTTCTCATTCCTTGGAGAGAGAGAGTGCAGAAAGCATTTACTTCAGAAACAAATGTCCTCGGAGGTCTGTCCTCAAGAATCGTGTCAGTGAAACCCTCTCAAAAACTTTCTGTTTTCAAACTAGAGGTGTTGTATAATTATTTTAATTGCTTCCATCTTTTTGAGTAGATGAGTCTGATTTGTTTGGCTTGCATTCTCAATGCTGTTTATGTTTTATCTCTTGTGCCTCATGCATAATTCAGTGGGGCTTTTTTTTTCTTTGGAGGAGAGAAATAACTATGCTTGGTTTGATTAAGGGTTCAATCCATTTGAATCAATCCTGTCTGAATTGTCAGTGACTGTTCGAGCTCTTAAAAAGCACAAAGTCAACAATACCATGTTAATATGCTGTTTGGTGATTTCATTTTGTTTTTTTTATCTGAATTGCAAATTAGTTGCTATAGGAACCCGTTTTCTTGTTTTCAATGCCTGTTGGATTTTACACATCCGACTGCATCCAATGTGTATGGAAGTTTGATTTGGCTAGTTCTTGTTCTTTTTGTGAAGGCTTGCCTTTTTCTTAAAAAGCCCTGTTCAAGTATTAATGGCGTCTGAAAATGATAATAATCAAGAAGGCTTTTCTTCTCAGTCTGAATAAAACGATGACCATTAAATAAATATTTCCCCCGCTTTGAATTAATGATAAAACAGAGCACAGACTGGAGAGAATAGGATGCGCCTGCAATATTGAACATTTGCACTCATACTTTATGATCCTCGTGGAATTTCTCTCTCTCTCTCCCTCCCTCTCTCTCTCTCTCCCTCTCTCTCTTTCCCTCTCTCTCTCTAACTCTCTCTCTCTCTGGCTGTGTATGTTTGTGTGTGTGCACAAGCATTTGCAGTAAGTAGTCCACAGAATTATTTAACGTTTATGAAGGCAATCAGATGACTAAATGCATGTCACAGACTTTGTGGATTTGTTAGTTTGAAAAATCCATCTGGCCTTTTGATTCACTATGCCAATGTTTGCCAACAGGATTTATTAAACATACCAGTTAGGAGTTTGACAGCACAAAGTCCAAACATGCAATTTCCGTAATGGTCAGGAAATGATTACGTGAGAGCTTGATGGTTATGTATAATTCAGTGGGCACTTAAGTGGACTTTTTAGGCCCCTTTTGTGCTCCGCCAGAGGGAAGGAATAAAGACACCCTACAGCGCCCAGACAAAGATGTTTTTCCCCAAAAACCCATCCCATGCTGCGCTTCCTCTCTGTGTGTGCAAGTGGCATGGAAATATGGGCTGTTTATTGTGGCTTTTCTAAATGAGAGAAATGCACAGATGTTGACTTGGCTTGTTTACTGTGCTTGGTGAACTGCCTCACAGAGGCAGAGAGATAGGGTGCAGAGATTGGGTGCAGCAAGCCAGAGAGACGATAACACAGTGACATCTAGTGTTGATGCTTGGTCATCACAACGCAGCATCATATAGTATATATGATCAGATTCAGGTATTTCCTTATCACGTTTTGCTGCTGTTGGTGCCTGAAACATATTGTCACAATCAAGTGTATAAATCCTAGATACTAATAACTGCAATGTAACATTGCATTTCTCTCCCCTTTATCTGATCACATAAGATCACATAAATCACTTCCACATGTGGTTTGAGCAATAAGATTCTAAACCAATTTGGTTATTGTTCACAATTATATAGAACGAGCTACTTGCAAACAGATTTACCCTAATATATTTAAGTGACTCATGTGAACAGACTCTGTACACACAATTATGCCCATTTTTGTGCATATCTGTGCTTTGTCGTTGCAGAGGCCACTGTGATCACTACCAAAGCAGCGCAGATGGACGTGACGGTGGGCGAGAGCATCGTCCTGCCCTGCCAGGTCTCTCATGACCCCTCATTAGACGTGAAGTTCACCTGGTTCTTCAATGAGCTCATGATCCAGTTTGGGAGCCATGGGGGATACTTTGAAAAAGTTGGGGGAGTAAGTAATGAATTTAAGCTGTATATATTCTATATAACTATACAATGTACTTGCAAGAACTAGCTCCAATTTTACTAACATTTTGGAAAAATCTCTGTTCTATAAGTACTGTATTAAGTAACTATATAGCTATTGGTTTCAAAGACGAAACAAATCCAGTCAGGAGACTAGGTTCATCATGCAGTGTGTAAGCGATAACAGTTGCTGGGCTTTACTGTTATACGCAATTAATGAATGGGACAAATATCTCCACGTCTCCAAATGCAGATCCACAGTTATCACTACCGTGGTAACAGTTGATTCTATTGTTGCTGGCAAGTTCAACCATTCGTCGTTTACTATGGTTGTTATAGGCTACTGTGGTTGTGATGAGGACGAGACCACCGATGCCGAGTACGAGTCAAGACTGAGTCTTTGAAGGGTCTTTGAGGAAGCAAATCTGAGTCGAGATTGAGTTCTTTAGGAGTAATCAACAGTTAGTCCTACAGACTAAGCTAGTGTTTTATATGACTTATATTTTTATATGACTCTGTCTCAGAACTGGCCTTGAGGCCGAGACCAGACATGAGTCACTAGTTACCAGTAAGAAGATATGGGTTTGGGGGGTTTCCACACCATTATAAGTTCAATTTCCAAAAGTTTTAAAAATACATTTATATAGTTTATTAATATGCTATATGTTATATGTAGGTCATTTGGGATTGTTACTAGGCAACCCAGATAAATATGAGATTTCAGTGTCATTTCTGGCTGCGTCCATATCAGTCAACCAGTCTGTACAGTAGATGGTGAAGATATTACATTAATGAGGATAAATAATACCTATTTCACTTAGTCCTATTGCTTTTTAAATGATTGGATTGTTTTTTAATAATGCAGCCTAATTTATTCCTTAAGTTCTTTATTTAAACTGTATAAACAGTAAGATATGCTTAATAACCAACAATATATCCTGTTATTGTGCTATTCGGAGAAGCACAATAACAATTATGTCAGTAAGTAATTAAACTAGGTCTTTAAGTTATTATTCCCATCTCTGCAGTCAATCAGTCAGCTCAGTCTCACTTGTTAATTCAACAGACATGTGACTCATTTAGAAACTAAAACAACAAGTTCTCTCAAGCAATTAAAAGTTTTAGAAAAGCCTATTTTGATGTTTAGCTCTCATCCAGTACCTTAATTGGGCTTCAGCACAAATGCAGCAATTTAATTTGTTAATGCTATCAAGCCCAATAAAAAAGAAAAAATCAATCAATTAAAAAGCAATAAAATCATGGCATAACAGAAGGATATGACAGTGCTTATGCATTTGTAATACTCTATGTAAGAGGTGCTATCTGTTCACGGAATAGTATAAAATTGTAGTTGTGTAGTCTACTTGAGATTTTCTTAGCTGTACATGTGACAGTGCTTTAACAGAGGGCATTGGCCTTATTTGGAAGGCCCCCTTGATTACAAGTGCTTGCGAAATTAACACAATTTCCTGTCTTCGACTGGACTTCTCTACAGCAATCGGCGGGGGACATCATGATCCGTAACATCCAACTGCGGCATGCTGGGAAGTACACCTGTGCTGTTCAGACCAAAGTGGACAGCGCCTCCATAGCCATCGATGTGGTGGTCCGAGGTACGCCTGCAGCCTCAGTTTCGTTTTTTTGTTTTCTTTTTCCCACCGGGCCGTGCCGAGGTGCTTGTTTCTCTATTCTCTACCAGACATTCATCAGCTCATTGGCTTTGCCTGCTAATGGATGTGAGCAGCTTAATGCCCTCGCTTAATTCCACAATTACAACAGTGATTAAAAAAGTGTATTCTTTCCACAGAGCAGATATTTCAAATGTGTGATCATCACATTAAGTCATTGAGTGCATCCTCCGCCAGCTAGAGCTATTTGCAGTGTAATGGCTGTGGTTTATCAACTGCTCTCTGAGGATGCACTCTTACACAGGGCCTGCATCCTCCCAACTGTGTCCCTGATTAAGTTAAGTTCTTATCTGAGGGCTAGTCGCTGTTTGCCTGTGTGAGCTTACTTGGTTAAGCACTGAAGCACATGTGCTGCATACAAGTCAGTATGTCATCTAGTTGTCGTAGCTTTTTTTTTTTTTTTGTCTTATATATGCCCCATCCTTTCTCAGGATCTCCTGGGCCACCAACAGACGTGCTGGTGGGCGAGGTCACGGAGACAAGCTCGTCCATCTCCTGGAGGGCGGGGCCTGATCACCACAGCCCCATCCTCAGCTACATCATCCAGGCCAGGACCTCCTTCTCTCTGGGCTGGCAGGCAGCAAGCACAGGTAGGATAACAGTGCTCAACTGAGACCCACCACAAGACTGCCAGACTGTAGGGTATTTAACCTTGACACCCCAAGAGGGGATGTAGATTTACCTGGGCTCAGTAGACAGTCCATGTAAATGTGTCTATTGATCTCACTTACACTAAGATCATTTCGCCCACTGAACTGTGTACCTCTTTACTGGGAGGAGATTCTTTGCTAATTAAAATCAGTAAACATGACATTGTACAAACTGAATATGCGAACTTGTTTTGGCAAACCCCACTGAGGGTCTAGTTTTTGGCACTGAGGCACAGAAAGGGAGCTCTCAAGTTTGCTTTGGAGGTGGTGACTGCTTTTTAGCACAAAAGAAATACCAGTAAATGTATGTGCATGTTTTAGGCGGTTGAGCACTCATGGATGGATTATGTCTAATTAACATGGGAAGTGCGATTCAGGTATTCAGGTGAGTGTGTGCAGCTCAACTAGAGCCCAATGCAAGACGCCTCATACACCTAAACTGGCTTTGGGCCAGTGTGTTAAACACACATACACAGCATGTTTTAGGCGTTGTGGCAAACCATGGATTACTGGTAATTACTCTCTGAAGGACTGTTTACCCAAAGGGGATGAGGCAGGCTCAGAATGCGAGGGATTAGTCAACCAGCGTTAGGTCGTGCCCAGGCGTGTTCGCTACAGGGCCCCCGGTTAATGAGCGCCGAAGGGGTCGACATGCTGGGGATATCACATCAGCAGCGGCCATCACCAAGGGATATCTCCACAGGACCTCCTCGCCAGCACAGGTTTATTGTACGGATTAACAAGGACAGGCGCAGCTACGGTGAAGAAGGCATGCTGATGTGTGTGTGTGCATTTGAATGGGAATCGTGCTAGCTGGATCATTTGAATTATATGATTTCAAGCAGCTTTTAGCAAGCAAGTTGTCAGCCTCACAGTATGCTTGGGCTCTCTAAATATATTCCAACATTATGTGCTCAGTCTTTACAGTGTTGTTTAGTTTATGGAAGAAAACTCTCAGAGATGGACTTATGGCTTCACTGTTTGCATTATCCACTGAAGAGTAACTCTGTGTTACATTTTTTTTTTTCTTACAGAAAAGAGAACGATATATATACTGTATACTTTTTATATTTATACCAGCACCAGTTTAACATTATGAATATTTTCTGTTGACCTAAGGAGCTCATAATTCTCTTCCAATGTCAATTTCTGACAGCTTCAGTTTCTTCTTCCATGAGAATGATTTTTAACACTTTCAATTCAATGTGTGTTACATATGGATCACTAGATGAACTAAAAATGGTAAAGATTCTCTGATGACCTACAGTAATGAGCTCTTTTCTGGTGTGGGTGTCTTGTCAGTTCCAGTGTTTCTGGGGAGAGGTCAGCTGTCTGCCACGGTCATTGAGCTGAACCCGTGGGTGGAGTACGAGTTTAGGGTCTTGGCAACCAATGCCATTGGAACAGGAGAACCCAGCAAGCCCTCCAAGAAACTACGGACCAAAGACTCATGTATGTCATTTCATATTAGTAGTGATGTGTGAACATTCCATAATGATGAGTGAACAAGTCCATTGTATTATAATACATATTTTATGTTTATTAAAATTGTATGATTACTGTATTATACAGTGTCTGAATGTTGTTTTTGTTTTGCAGTGCACCAAATAATTGTGTGATAAAGTAGAGGTCCGGTGTGATAAGTATATTGCATATAAAAGTATATCATCAAAAGTTGGAATGTTTGCTGGGGAGCAGGATTTTGATAAGTTCATGCAGGCCGGAGAAAACCGCTTGCTAGTTGTCTGTATCAAAATATCACAATTCTGCTCCCCGGCAAACATTCCAACTTTTTATGATGTTGCAGTATACTTTGGGTTTCTATCACTGCAGACCTCTCCTTTTGATTTTACTGATTAACTTTATGACTGTAAAAAACTTTGGTACAATGTGACTTGATATGACTTGACTTGAACATGTACTCTATGTATGTGTATCTTCCAGTGCCAAGAGTAACTCCTACTAGAGTGAGTGGAGGTGGGGGAAGTCGATCAGAGCTGGTCATCACTTGGGAGGTAAGGTATCAACACGTATCTATAAATGACATGAAAGCCAAATATGCAGTAATTCTGTATTTAAAAATACCTCATTTTTTTGTGTGTGTGTGTGTGTGTGTGTGTGTGTGTGTGTGTGTGTGTGTGTGTGTGTGTGTGTGTGTGTGTGTGTGTCACCCTCTCAGCCTGTGCCAGAGGAGCTCCAGTGTGGGCCAGGCTTTGGCTATGTGGTGGCCTTCCGTCCCCATGGGGCACAGGCGTGGATGCAGGCAGCAGTCACCTCCCCAGACGCCTCTAAGTACTCCTTCAGGGACGACAGCATCCCGCCCTTCACCCCCTACCACGTCAAAGTGGGCGTGTACAACAACAAAGGGGAGGGGCCGTTTGGCCCAGTGACGACCATCTACTCTGCAGAGGAAGGTCAGAGGAAAACACTTTTTTTCCATAACTTTAGACTCTACTACAGCATACACTACCACTACAACAGCTTATATTAAACTGTATTTACAGTTTTGAGAGTGTTTGATGTAAGAAGGTCATGTTGACATTTATGCATTTATACATGAAACAGACTCTTTTATCCAAAGTGATTTACAAAAAGCAGACATCTATTCAAGCCATAACACAGTAGAACACCAGCTTAGACTAAGAGCACCTCTAGTTAATATGAAATTGGCAGAAGATGAGGGTGCAGAAGTGTAGTGTAGTGAAGTGCATCTGAGATGAGAGATGGTGCAGTGGAGGAAGTAAAGACGTTGTGTAAGAAGTAGTATAGTTAGAGTGTCAGGACAAGAGGTGCTCTCAATGAGTCAAAAGCTTCTTGAAAGGAAGAGGGATGTCCCTTCTGATAATACTTGGAAGGTTCGTCCTTCAGTGATGAACGACAGAGGAGATTAGTTTGGATTGTATTGTGCCAAGTATTGAGGGTGCTACAGGTATATGACACCTCTTGGAGGTATAGAGAAGCCAAACGGTAACCAAAGGGTTAAGGTGTTAGGTAGATGAGAGCAGATCCATCAATCTCTACAGTATGTACGCCAACATTAGTGATTTGAATTTGATGTGGGCAGATAAAGGCAGTGGAGATCAGTGAGCAGATGGGTGACTGTGCTCTATTAGCATGATTGATAAACAGACGTGTCACTGTGTTCTGGATCATGTGGATCAACAGTCTCATGGCACAGACTGGTAGGCCTGTTAGGAGGTCATTGGCTCCTAGACAAGGTTAGAGATAACCATGTTCTGCATCAGGAGCTGGGTTGCATGTTGGTTTAGGTATACCCTGATCTTCCTTGGTTGGAAAAAAGAAAAACAGCATGACTGTGCTACAGAGGAAACATCAATCATGACATCCAGGTTTCTAGCAACCTTGAAGTGAGCAAGAGATAGCAGGTTGATTTTTTATGGAGATGTTGTGATGTATGGTTCATCATCTTCTTTGCACCTTCAATGTTTGTATTCATGACTGTGTGGAGTCTGAAAAAGCTAATATCAGAAACTTGCACAGGTGTTGGCACAGCAGGAATCTACCTACTTCTTGTCCCAATTTTTCTAAATGAACTTGAAGCCTACTGTATTAGGATGCAACAACTATAAACAATCCCCAGGGGAGCTTGTAGGCCAGTACAGTATTAATACTGTACAAACACAAATAGGATCATCAACAACATAGTGCTTGCTACTCTAGGGTCTGGCAGTTACAGTATGTACACAGCCTAAGGCAATTAGTAGAAAGCTTATACACATGTAAGTATAGTAATTAAATCAAACCATAGGGTAATGTTGTTAAAGGATAAATCCAGTGTGAATCAATCAATAGTTTTGTTGTTTGTTGTGACAATGCAGAAATCTCAGGATAAAAATGAGAGAATTAGGTGCACTTGATTGTGCCGCCAATCAATGTGCAGTGTTCTCCCATTTTTGCAAATTTCAGTCTACATTGCAACAAATTCTCTAGCAGCAGCTCGAAGCAACATCAAACAACAAGAGTTTTGATTGTTTTTTATTTTGTTTATTCGTTGTTTATGCATTGTTTACCATGTTTGTTATTATTATGTGTTTGGAATCCCCAGAGCCGACTGAGGCGCCCTCTAGAGTGCGTGCCAAAAGTCTCTCGTCGTCAGAGGTTGAGGTGTCCTGGAAACCTCTCCCCTGGAACACCACCAAAAGACGCATCATGGGCTATGAGGTAACAGCAGCATGTTGGGAGTCCATTTTTGACAAACAATTAGTATTAGCATTTAATACACAGATATATGTTTTTGCTTCACCCCTAAAGAAGAGAAAAAAGTCAAAATCCTCTCACACTAGTTAGACTGTTCTTTTTCATCCAAATAAATAAATAAATAAATAACTGGAGACCCATTTCTGACCTCTCCAAGTGGTGGCAGAGTTTGTTCACACTGTCTGCTTGATTGATGGCCCCACTGTAAACCTCCATTTTCCAGCCAAAGCCAGGCTGATTTGAGGAGATCAGGACTTGCACTGCGCCTCGTTTGTCTTCACTGCCTTCTCCGCCCAGCACCCCTGAAGCGCCTGTCTGCCCTGCCTTAGTGTGAGCTTAGCAGCGGGAGTCGCCCAGGCTCAGACATGACTTCAGTCCAGTGTCTGGAGACCACTTGTATCAATTTTGATATTGAGTAGTGACAAGAGCTGGAGCAATCAGTGCTAGTTTGTCTGCTCTCCCAGACATCGCCTTCAACAAAATAACCTCCAAACAGAAAGTAGAGGTGCAGCAGCACTATACAGTACCAACCTTG
>JAODXP020000018.1:28903553-28918553 GCA_027497455.2 Sardinella longiceps | reverse complement strand
TATACCCCACTCTCTCTCTCTCTCTCTCTCTCTCTCTCTCTCTCTCTCTTTCCCTTTCTCACTCTCTCTTTCTTTCCCTCTCTCATTCTCTCTCTCTCTCTCATTCTCTCCATTTTGTGGAGTCTGTTACAGTATGTGACTTCTGCCCTGTTGTTTCCTCCACTGACAGTCTAGTCACCGGGGCCATCCTGTAGGAAGCCCTTTGTGACTGTATGACCCTCTCCAGTCATTTTTCCCTGGAGTTTTTCCAGTGGCCTCATTAGGGCTGACATTTCTCTCTGCCTCTGTCCTCTTCACCGACCCCCCACCCACCACCTCCCCCCCCCCCATCCTACCCCTTCCCATACCCAACCCAACCCACCTCCACAGCCCCACAGCCTCCAAGTGCAGAGACTGCTAATGACTTAGCGCTTAAGACATATTCGTCCTGTGACTCCTCCAACACCTCCCACAATCCCCCCTCAGCCATGCTGTGCCACCAGCTTCCCCTTGTCAGCCCTGCAGGTCGTCACGCTATGCTAGTTGTAGCGCTAGCACGTGCCTCTTGTGCTCACACACTGTACATTTGATGAAATCCTCAGGACCCCAAAAAGAGCCTTAAATGTATTGCTATTATTGTTATCATTTTGATGACTGGTATTATTGTTGTTATTACTCTTTGGAATTGGTATTCTCATTCAGATGATTTTGACTGTACCACAACTAGGGTTTTTTGTGCGTTTGGTTTCCCACTCATGTTTTCAGGCTTTAACCAGTCAGCGAACAAGAAAATTGTGCAAGTTGGTTCTGCAAATGAACACTGGCAGTAACAGTGGTTTGCTCCGTTTTTTATTTGATATCGCTTCAATGTTCTTTTAAAGAGTCCTTCGCTTTTGAGCATGAGCTGGCTGTGAAACATGGCTTGGAAAAAAAAGAGAATTTGAATGACTCGTGACTTTTTACTGAAGTAAAAAATAAAGAAAATATGAGTTGAGTTTTGCCCTAGTTTCCTTTGTAAATTGTGGAAATGTAGATGTCTTAATCTCAATGTACTTTATGTTTATATTTTGTGTCCTACTGAATGTTAATACTGATACCTCAGCAAAAGAAAAACTATTAGGTTGATGAATATGGAGACCATGAGTGGCAATTTATTTATCACAGTTGTTGTTGTCCCATCATTGACCACAAGAGGGCAGGTTATGACCAATAGTCATCTCTACTCAAACCCACGTCCCTTTAAAACCCAAACCCAAAGGACAAAGCTAAATATAATTTGCACTGAAATGTATTACTGGTATATTAATTTCCTCTGTGACTCATTT
This sequence comes from Sardinella longiceps, assembly GCA_027497455.2. NCBI lineage: Eukaryota > Metazoa > Chordata > Actinopteri > Clupeiformes > Clupeidae > Sardinella > Sardinella longiceps. The sequence continues at coordinate 28,917,249 of JAODXP020000018.1, read as the reverse complement.
CAATATCCAAAGTGATCTGAATGCAGAGAACAGTAATCAAAACCTCACTTGTAAACCAAGACAATAATGGAAAGCCCACGATTGAAAGAATCACAAAGAACCACTGGTTTTCGCCCATGAACTGTATGGACTCATTTATTCATCTGATCTAGAGGGAGGGCAGATATACTGTACAGGTCACACACACACACACAGAGCAGTAATGACAAGGATGGAGTAGGAACATTGTAAAAAAGAGGAATAGAATCTGGCGGAAAAGAGGATTTTCTTTTTTTTTCTTTTTTTTTTGCGTCAGTATTTTCAGCCAGGCCTGAAAGCCTTGCCCAGTTTTGAGCTGGACTCAAGAGTGTGTTGTGATTTACTGTATACACAATAACTTTCACTGGCGTTGTAAGGCTTTAAGACAGTGACTTCAAACCCAATGCAATTAAAAAACCTGCCAGGGCCTAAAGAACTACTGGTTCAAGTCATTCACGTGACGTCCCCCCTTTTCCTTTTGAAACAGCTCAGGATCTGCACATCTCTTCATCATCATCATCATCTTCATGAGATCGGTGAGATTCTCTCACCAGGGAGAAGAAACTAAACAGATGATCTATCTCATTGGTATTCCTTGTGAATTTCGGCACATCGGAGATGAATTAAAAAAAAAAAAATTGAGTGAAAAAAGAAAAAAGCTACGCCCACACTTTCTTATGAGACACCAGAGGAAGGAACAGCCTCAGAGTGGGGCCCGTGCTTTAGAACACTCGTACAGACAGGTCACATGGCACAGCATCGCACAGGGTCGCTTCACTTCAACAGTTACAGTTCCAGACACCAATCACAGGTTAGGATTATGGTCAGTTCTACACAACGTGAACAGAACGGTCAAAAGGTCACTGACTACCAGTCACTGGTGACTTCAGCTGAACAAGGGATTCAACTGAACAAAATGATTTGAGCTCCTATTTTTTCAGGATTTGTAAGACAGCATTGATGGATTTCCTCATGAAAAATACTTCAAACTCTAAGAGTACAAGGATGGTGGATTCTTAACATTGTCATGATGTCCTTCTATGTACAGTGGAATCACAACAGTGACCTTATAAAGTCCTTTACAATCCACAGCTATGTAAAACCTTTTTTTTTTCGTTATTCCCTTATTTTGAAGTCTTCAAATGTAGATGTTCTTTATCCCCAGCGCTATGATGACAAAATTCAGCTCTCCGAGGGTAAATGTACAATTTTACAAGAAAATAAAAGCATTGCTCATTACTTTGGGCAACTTAAAGCTTTTTTGTAGTTAACAACTGCATGCACGTAAGAGTTCCATCTTTTGATAACTAATTTTGTGATGGTATTTACTTAACATTTTTGCCCTGGAGATTTTATTCAGATGTATAATTAATCCGTTAAGATACTGGACAGGCTCAGAATACAGGTCCCCAACAATACTCACCTTCTGAATAAAACTAACAAGATTACACAATCATCTATCCAAAAGTAATCCTAAAATATTCAAGAATCTTCAGAGCGTTTTTGACAGTTTTCATTGAACAGCAAGCAGACACACACAAAAAAAAAAAACACTTTTTTTCTGGACATCTCTGACTGGCTGATGTCACTAAGACCCCAGGAGATCTGAGTGGTCCTGATAGATTTTCAACTTCTAAGTAATCTCCAAGGAAACTGCCTCGTTATCTGACTTTCCACTTCTCTGGCACCAGACAGCATGTTCCTCCATCCCTCAGGCTCCACCATCAGCTGGGATGGCCAGATATTTCCTTCCCTCTGGAGAGCGTTCCTCACAAACAGGGCTTACTGGGGGACAGAGGTTGTCTTTAGCCGCTTAGCACAGTCCACCCACTGACAATGGCTAGCACATCAGATACAGCAGTGCACTAATGACAGACTTGTTTTCCCAAAGTCTTTTGATCTGTGCCTGTTCATGTTAGCTAGCATGAGGTCACACGGATGAGGCCACTGATCCGTGTGGCTGGTTTTTGGCTTGTCCAGTTTGACTCGCTTATCCTCATCTTACAACTTCATAAAGTGAACCAAGATTTTCTTTCCCCCCATACAAGATTACCTGCTCAATTAGTTCATGCAAACAAATGTGTGCACTTAAAATCATGTAATTTTTTTCTGGCTAGTAAAATGCATTACATAGACATATCTTTTATCAGGCATTTGACCTATTCTACTCATTGATCTTGCCAACATTTCACATTTTTCAGTGAATCTGTAGTCAACTGAATACCCCCCTCCCTCAAAGGAAAAAAAATCTTCATTACTTCTGGCAAGAGTTTTCAGCAGGGGTCTATTTTTTTGTATTTTTTGGGGGAGTTTTTGTTTTGATTTGTTTTTGCGAATGAAACAGATTGGAACAGCTTGAGTTTGCGGTGTAATATGGCAAAGAAAAATCATTTAACTATCAGGCAATAAAACTGCTCAAAATGTTCTCACTGGGAGTAAAATCATGTAGAACAAAAGCAGGGTCAAATTGAAGAGTTGAAGTGTATGTACTCCAGGGGCTAAAGTCGCTAAAGTCTTTGTGGTACTGCCTCTGACTGTTAATAGTAGAGAGGCGAGGTACTGTAGATCCATCAGAAGCAGTCCAGGAGACACAGGCCCCCAGGGGGGAAAGAGAGAGGGAGATTCTGGAGTGTAGTTTCCAAGACCAACTGGCAGTGGTTAAAGACAATAGATTCACAGTAGGACTATTCTTCTGAGCAGGTTCCCGGAGGTTTCTAACTGTTGGAGGTAAATTTAAAAAAAGAATAAGAATAAGCAAACAAATACAAACAAGATTACAACCAATATGCTATGAATATGAGCGCAGATACTGTACAATGTAAAGTCCTGCAGAAACACTTAACCCTAAGACCATCTGAATAATTCATAAATATTTGGCACTGGATATCTGACACTGAAGCTTGTGACAAGAAATTTTTACTTCCATCACATTACTGTCAAACTCATCATCTCTCAAAGAGAACCCTAACTGGCATCCATACCTAACAGTCCTCGTGTGGATCTTGAGTGGAAGATTCTGTTTCCCTGACAACTACAGCCTTGGTTACCAACATGTCAGGATGTTGCTGCTTCGCCTCTTTTATTGCGATGGCGAGAGCCTGAGGAGAGAAAGACGGGAGGCAGTGTGAAATAAAATGTGTCACGGGCGTGCAACTGGAAACTTGCGGATGAATAAAAAACATGTTTAGAAATTTCATAGCTGCTACTGTGAGTGAGTAAATAAATAAATAACCAAACAAACAAACTTGTGGGCTGCATACAACAACAAGTTAGTTCAACATTCAAGGCCTACCTGATCCTGGTCTACGTCATCATCTCCCGTGATGATGATCCTCTTCTCAATCCTTGTCTCAGAGTAGCCCCCTTTGACAGTCTGCCAAGCAAAACACAACAAAACAAAAACAAAAAGCTCTTAGCATGCTTGTACTTGAAGTTGACCTCACTCTATTTGACCAGAAGAGCAATGCACTACTGTACGTTTAGTCACGTATTACTACTGTAGGCCTATACTATGGCTTTTACCTTGGTGACATGAGTTGTGGTCGCTGATGTCACACTCTCTGCCACAATCAGTGGAGACCCTGAGCCCTCTCTGGAGTAGGTACCAATATTGATCTGTTTCTGACAGACAGAAAATATATTACCAATATTGCCTACCCTGCAAAACTGGCGTGATGTCGGCAACAAAACCAAAGCAACACAATCTGGGCACTCTCGATAAATTCTCGGCATACTCACAGGCGAGCCGCTCTCTGTGACTGCGTAAGAAGCTTCTCTGATTGTGCTCCCTCTGTGATCCTGCCAGATAAAAGCAAGCGTGTGATAAGTGGCGTGGCGGAGAGAGACTGGAACAGTGAGATTGATCCAGATTAGATGTGTTCTCTCTGAATGGGATTATCTAAATGGATGGGCGAGAGGAGACGAGATAATGGGTTTTCGGGGTAATGGATCTCTGTTGAAGATCTCCTCTAACTGCGTCAATCTTCTACAATAATCCAGGTGCTCTTGTAGTATGGGCAGATTGTTATGTGCATTGACGCAGTATATATGCATATACTGTGATGCATTATATTCTTCTTGTAATATCTATCTATGTACACGTTCTTATTATATTATTATTATTATGTTATTATAATGTTTACTTTGGTCAGTAAACTCCATGATTGTTGTAGTGACCTACCTATGCACTCAATATTATTATGTTATTACAATGCTTACTTGGTCGGTAAATTCCATGATGGTCGTAGTGACCTCTGATCCATTGGGTTGCGTCTCAACCTTCACATCGGTTTTCCTCACAGCAGGGGGGACAATATCGCTGCCTTCTCTGCTCATGGGCTGGGGAGGAAGATGAGTCACCTCCGTCTGCTCTTTCTTCGCCGCCTGAATTGAGGTCAGCTCTGCGGCCTCTTTCTTAGCTCTCTGGGCCAGCGCTGTGCGCGGAGCCTTTTTGGGCACAAAAGGCTTAAGAGGAAGAATGGCACAGTGAGATAAAAATAAAGAGTTAGGCATGTGGTATGCAGGTACGCTGCCTACATTATGAAGAAACTGAGAGAGAGAAGAGAAGACAATCTGCAGACAGAAGAGGTAAAAGTACCCTGTATGGACACAAAAAGCAAGCACTCAAATAACAAAAAGAAAACAACAACAAAGAAATTATAATAAAAAAATGAGGTGTGAGATGTGTTGAACAAATTTGGAAATAAAAAATGGGATGTTGGTCACATACTTGGTTGGACACATAGATCAGATCACACAGTCATGCATCTTCCAGTAGGGGGAGATCCTGGTCGGAGAGTAGGAGGAAGGAGATCTACCTCGGGGCGTTTGGGAGGCTCTACAGGTGGGGCCTCTTCTGGAAGCACAATCTTCTCGGCTCCCATGATCCACGCCGAGCTGTGGGGCCCTGTGTCAGAGAAATCTGCCAGAAGGTCTTTTTCGCCCAGCTCGCTCATGCCCCTGGAGAACTCCTCCATGCCCGTGTGCAGGTCCATGATCACCGTGAAGTCCACTTCAGCCTCAAGGCTTGACGTGGAGCTGACTGTGATGCTGGAGCATTTGCGCTCGATGCCAAGGTGAGTTTCTTTCGGGTAAAGCATCTCCTGCTCTGGGTCATCTTCTGACACGGAGCCCAGTCGCCGCTCCCACGGCTCCCTCTGCAGGACACAACAAGAACAACAACAACTGAAATAAACAAGCAAACTTACATGAGTCAGAACAATGACTCATGAGTTAATCACTCCAGAATGATGCAAGTTAATGTGATGACTCATAAATGAAATTGATAAACAACACTACATTTGGTTATTGAGCAATGAATAACTCGAAACAGCTTACAGAAGGACCAAAGTGCTTACCTGAGCTTCAGCTAGACTCTCGGCATGAATGGCAGGAGCGGCAACTGCCTCCTGCAGAACAGTAAACAAAAGTACCGTTAAGCAATAAATATTGCTAAGTACCCTACATGTTAGCTGAGAGCACAGCAAGGCAAATAATTAGCCTCACATTATTATATCATCAAGATACACATTGCAGCCAGATACAAATGGTAGTAAGGAAGCTGTTTGCAGATACTCTCTCATCTTCAGAATCAAATCAGACAAGTTGCCCTCTGTCTTGGACATGCTGTCCAAAGAAACTGGGGGCACAATGGTGTCATGGTGATGGTATCTGAAAGATGGTTTCTCCAAACAGCAGTGTAGCTGATGCACAGTACATTTGGAACTTGTTACAGTCAGCTGTCCCTCTCTAGCTCCACTGGGGGATGTAGAGAGAGCACACCCTCACCCTCTCAAGGTTTGGACCACACAGGGGGTAGTGGAGGCCAAAAATGATTTCAGCTTATTAAGCATTGTCTTTGTGGCATAGCCAGACGTTATTAAGAAGCCCCGTGCAGAGCCCTGAAGAAGTTCAAGAGCTGACATTTACTGGGCTTTCCTCCAGAAAGGTAAGCATTTCCTGCCCTTGAGAAACATGGCTGGGTTTCCGCCAGTTCCAAAGATTTTTTTTTTTTTGAAACCTTTATTATTTTCATTTTGCCTGCATGTAATAAAACAGATGCCATGGCAACCAGTAACACTCTCACATCAAATAAATCACTGTCGGATTTCATGTGCAGAAGTCATGAAGAGTGAAGCCAATTAAATCCATCAAGCTAACCAGGTGACATTTCAATTTAGATATTCTCACTTGAACAAGCATCTTTCTTTTATATATATATTTATATCTCAAGGTTGCAGCAGCAGCAGCTTTTTATGTTGCGCAAAAGGCATTTAACCCCTTGCAAGTCCATCAAATGTGAGCCCTTGACACCACTACAGTCACTAAGGAGAGAGATAGAGAGAGAGAGGATGTTGGAGACGTGTTGGAGGGAAAGGGGCTGTGAGTAAAAGCAGAACGTTAGAGGAACACAAGCCAGACCCTTATAAAGCAATGAGAATTATGCAGAGGAGGGGTGGGGGTGGGGGGATCAGGGGGACTACCAGCGTCTAATAATGCGGCCAAGCAGATGCTGTGCTGGGCTGGAAGGGGGAGAAGGACCGGAGGCAGAGGCCAGGCCAATGATGGAGGCCTTGCCCAGCAGACACACAAGCTAGTGCAGAAAGAAAGCCTCATGTCCTTGGAGCCCTTGCAGGTGTTTAAAAAAAGGCTTTGGGTATTGTTTTTTTTTAACCCGCCTTTGTCAAAGGTGAGTGAGGATGCCTTGGAGTTGTGTGTTCAGGTGAGCAATGCAAAAATTGGGAGTGGATGGATGTGTTGAGTTCATGCGATGCTTTTAGTTCCCCTGTGACTGAACAAGCAGATGCCAAGCAGTTACCACTAGTCTCCTCTTGGTCTTTACCATACTGAAGTTCTTCTGGAGGACGTTGCTGTGCTCATGGTTCTTGAACATCTGTCTGTTCCGCATGGTGACGTCAGATTCTCTCGCTCTTTGCCCTGTGATTGCAGGGTGCAAAGGCGGCATTTGGTCAGAGGTTGAGAACTTGGATCCGTACAAGGCATTGAAAACCTGGACTGGATCGTCATAGAGGAGCTTGTCATCTTCTGCACCAAAGTTTATGAAGAAGGCACCTCTAAGGTCCTGCATGTCCTGGCGTCCATAGCTTGACAAGCCTCTGCTTGGGGGGTAGTGACCATTGGCAGTCAGTTCTTTCTCTTTAGGAGTTTCACGAGTTGCACTGCACTCAGAATATGAATGAGAGTTCTGTCTGGAGAAAGAAGAACCATTCTGTTGCACGCTCTGCGTATCATGCACCCTTTCACTGGCCATTTTTATCTCAAGGCCCTCGGTTGTTCTGGGACTGGGTCTTGTGTCTTGTGTTTGTTCTTGCGGATTTGGCTCCTTGTTGACTTTGCACTTCTTTGATCTCACGGGTTTCAAAGGAGCTCTCTTTGTTGATCCAGACCGAGCCTCGCTCTCCTCACGTGGCCGGTCCTTTGATATGGGCATCTGGTTCCTGTCCTCCTCCGCTTGGCTCTCTCTCCCTCGTAGACTGCTGCTCTCACCTTCAGTTGCCTCCCGCACTTTCTCCCCCAAAAATCCATCCGCAGAAAATGGAGCAGTATAGCCATTTCGATGTACTCTGCTCTCTATCAAGAAGTTTTGCGTGGGCTCATCATAACCGTGTTGTTTTCCCCAAGCTGGAGACTCCAATACAACAGAGCGGTCAAGGCTGTCAGCTCCGGTTCTCGCTGAGTCCTTTGTTGATGTGATTCTGTCAGTTTCTCTTTTCGCTGCTTTGCCTTCCATTTCCGTCTCGTCTCTGTGTGCGGTTTTGGCCTTTAGCAAATCACCCCTCAATTCTGCCTCTCTATCCCCGCGGGGACGGCTTACTAACGGAGCAACATTCGCCGGTGTCTTGCTCATTTCCTCATTTGAAAGGAAGGCCAGGTCTCTCTGGCAACCATCTTGCTTCTCAATCAATATGGACTCCTCAGAGGCCTATGTGTTAATATAAAGTGAACAGTTTCAATGACCTGTGTCTCTGTTACATGAGCTAGCATGCGCTAATGTTAGTTAAATAATGGTCACCCTACAGCAGAAAACACCATCTGGTTTTAATGTAATGGGTCTTGTTCCTAAAAATCAATCACACCAACTTGTACACTGCGACCTTCATTTGGTAGACTGTATGCACAGAAGTGCTTCCATTTGAAAGACCACCATCTACAAAGGCTATGAAGGACTCTTCTCTGACCTTCAATCACATTACCAGTTGGTATAAATTGCATGAGTGTCCTCGTTAACTGCATTTTTTATCAAAGGGCAAAAAAAAAAAACAGCTAGGGAAGATTTTTATGATCCCATCTGAAACATCTCATGACCAGATTAAATGGTGAATCATAAAAAGTGAGAAACCTCCAAGTGGGCTGACTGCCTCTTTCACACATACACACACACTCACACACACACACACACACACACACACACACACACACACACACACACACACACACACACACACACACACTCACACACACACACACACACACACACACACACACACACACACACACACACACACACACACACACACACACATATACACAAACTCACACACATTAACACACACACACACACTTACAGCTTTCCTCTCAGGGGTGCTCCCGGGAGAGACGCTGGACTGGCGTTTGTCTCGGTGGACCAGCTTGCTGTTGGGCTCCCGTAGCGCCCTCTTGAGCTCGTTAATGCTGGCCTGGTGTTTCTGCAGCACATCCTCAGGCTTGTCCAGGAAAGGCTGCATGGGAGGGGGGAAGGGTTGGGCAGAAGCAGAGCAGATTTAAAGTGAGAGAGGCATAAGTGAGTGTGACCCACACAGTGGCTGTTTAGTCTTGAGAGTAGTGGAAACACTAATGACTGAGAAAGTCTTTGAAACAGTAGAGGTTTTTTATGACAAGACATTACAGGTGAGACTTTTTGCCACAAGCTTATAGTGATAAGCTAGGTGGAAAAAGGATACATGCCAATATTGATATTGATTCTAGACAGAATAAAATATACACAGACGACATACACAAACACACCAACATTTTGTTTAAGTGGAAGAAACCTCTTAAACAACAATCAATCACAGTTCTTTAATGCATCAGTCAGTACTCTAAGGGCTACAGTTCACATGCTAGTGCAGACAACGATGAAGACAGAAAAAAATGAAGAGGTAAACATTCCGGACCCTTCTACCTCTTTTGCAGATACGACACCAAGTTGAGTGCGTTATGGAATTGAATATAATGAGTGTGTGTGTGTGTGTGTGTGATGCAGAGGACCTTCCGTCAGAAAGCCCTTGCGTGTAAACACGGGACAAACCAGTACCTCCTGTTTGGGACGCGGGGCTAGGTCCTGGTCCGACTGTGGGTGGGGATGTGGTGCAGTGAGTGAGACGCAGGCAGGGGCAGGATGAGAAGTGCACAAAGGGGTAGGTAGGTGGGTGGGTGGTTGCGGGAGACAGGGCAAGAGAAGGGGGGGTAAGAGAGTGGGGGTAAGGGGGAGTAGAAGCAGAGAGACAGAGCAATGCAGGTGAGATCAGTCATACAGTAAGACAGGCAGTGCAGCAGCACACATACAAACAGAAATTGTATTCTTGAAGGGGGTCTGGCCCACCTCTGGCCCATATTCTAGCCAGAACCAAGCCAGAACCAGGCCAGAACCAGGCCACACACAGGCCGAATCCAAACCACAGCCATTCCATAGTCAGCCGCTATGGACGGACACATAAAGACATACTGTACACAGACAGAGACAGACAAACATAAAAAAACTAAAGCTATAGGGAGAGGGAGAAAGGGAGGGAGGGAGAGAGAGACAGAGAGAGAGAGACAGAGCGAGAGAGAGAGAAAATCCTCCTCTCAAACCAGCGCTTCGAGCAGCGACACAGACAACAACGCCAGCAATGGAGCTAATCAAGACGCAGACGGGCAATCATGGCAATGCAGAGAGAGAGGAGCAGTGGAGAAAGCCCTCGACTGAGACGCCCGCTAGCAGCTCTTCAGCACGAGGAGGAGAAAGCCTGCTTATCAAAAGCGGCACAACAGCCACACTTAACAGGCCTCGAATTAGAATGACATTCCCAGCTTCTTTTTTTTTCTCTTCCTCTTGTCCTATTTCTGGGACGGCAACTTTGATTTATTTCTCTCTGCTCTGACAACGAGGCAAACATTACGACAGATAATGAACTTCAAGGCGACTATAAGGTGAAGAAATCGAAAGACTATCTGGGACAATAAAAAAGATGAAAAGGCACAACAAAGAAACTCAGTAGCACACAACTTCTGATGCAGTGCCGCATTGCTATGTCTCAGGATACAGCATATGCAAATTAGAGGTAAGTATATGGGGAGAAACCTCTCTGGATAAACAGTATAAATATTAACTATTTGGATTCTTGATGAATGTAGAATTTTGGAAGCACACTGATACAAAATGTACTACTATCCTAAGGGATACATTCAGTAAAACAAAACAACAAAATATAAATGCAATATCAACCAGTTTCTTCAGTCAATGTACTCTGGTTAAACCACTGAATCTGACAAAAGAAACCGAAGCGACAGAGCGGTTAGGGAATGTCATTTGTAGCAGCTTCTGCCCAGCCTCATAGGCGTCTACCAGCCATGATGAAGAGAGATGCGTGTGTGAAGACAGTTTTGAGACAGAGACAGACAAGGACCGACAGACGACATTCACCGGGAATGGGGGAAAAAAATACCTCAGCCTTAGCGTCTACCGGAGAGCCAGCCTCTTCCGCCTGTGAGCCCCAAGAGAGGTGGGGGAGGAGGGAGGGAGGGAGGGAGGGTAAGATGGAGAGAGAGGAGCAATTAGAAATCATGAGAGAGATGGATTAGGTGTCAGCAGAAGTAGCCGGATTACATGTGAAATATTAGGAGTGGAGGAGAGAGAAGAAGAGGAAAAGAAAGAGAGAGAGGGAGCAAGTAGAGGAAGAGAAAATGGAAAAAGGGGGGATAGAGAGAGGAAGAGAGAGGTAGAGATAGGAGCAGAGTGATAATATATATATGGAGAGAGAAGAAATATAGAGAGGCAGAGAATAGAGGGGAGTAAAAGAGAAAGAAAGAGAGGGAGGGAGGGAGAGAGGAGAGAGAGATGTAAGTTAGAGCGAGGCATTGTGAGGGAGGGGCGCTGTGGAAAGGTGCAGTCAAAGCTGAGATTAAGGGAAGAGGAAGCGACGAGAGAGGCATTAGAAGCTCCATTCCAGGAACTACAGGGGAGACAGCAGATTAGGCAGGCGGGCGAGACGAAGCCTGCGCTAGAGGGAGGCCCAATCACAGAGTCAGGAGCGAGCGAGAGCAGAGAACAGGACAGGGGGAAGTGACTGTAATAGCAGGTGTTAGCATAGCTCTGGAGTCAGGTGTTTACGTTAAGATGTTTTGTCTAACCCACACAGGAGTGGTGTGTGTGTGTGTGTGTGTGTGTGTGTGTGTGTGTGTGTGTGTGTGTGTGTGTGTGTGTGTGTGTGTGTGTGTTTTGACTGTGTGTATGTGTGTGTTTTGACTGTGTGTATGTGTGAATTTTGACTTTTCTCGCATCAAATGAAAGCTGTGACTGTGACCAATCCATGACCTCCAAATGTATCAAATCTTCCCACTGTGTGAGGTGCAGTGTCAGAGTGTAGGAGGAAAGCCAGGTGTAGAAACCTGATAAAGATTTAGCATCTTTACACGCCATGTGATAGCTGACAGTGAGCCAAACTAGCTACGCATTCGGTTATACCTACATCCTGCTGTACTGATAACTAACTAAAATGTGCTTTTCTTTTCAACAGACATGCTTTAGTAAACAAACAAATTGAAGACATCACAAGATGTTTTTTTATATACAGTACGACTGAGAAAAGAACATGAGGTAAGTAGATAGTGCTGGAGATGTCAATGAGATGCCTGTTCACACCTTTTTTTGTATGTTTTTTTTTCAGCAATAATAATTAGTGGAGAATAACTACAGCTTCAGGGAGAATGCTTAACAAGGCTGAGAGGCAAGTCTTACTCTCAAGCAGTCAAAACACTGGAGCAGAAAATAAATATTAACTACGGGGCTGAAACTCTGCAGTTGTTTTCTCATTCCCCCAAGGGATGTTGAATATTTTAACAGTTTCACATTTTCACTTGTTTCTGTTGTTTGTTTCAAATCCCCTTGAAAGTTTAAGGGGCCCTGTCTATTCCTTAATAATTCCATGCCAAATATAGGTACCACGTCCAGAGGCATAAGCAAACAAAGTCTTGTATGGAAAAGGGGCATGGAGGAGGTGAGGTGTCACTGGGGATTTAATTCTTAGCCTTTCCTGTTTTATCATCAAAGGCTTCAAGTGGAGGCTGCTAAGAAGGTGAGCATTATTGTGAGACCAGGGTGGGGACTGTGGGTAATTTGAAGTAACATCACAGTAAAGCGTGTTGACGTGTTAAGACCATCTCCCTCGGAACGTCTTATACCTTTAGTTCCACTCCGCGGCTGAAGGGGGCGGCATCTTCCGACACGCACTCCTGGTCTCGGTCCAGATTGTAGTCTTGGTCAGTAACTTCATCCATGTCCAGGTCGTCCTGCGGAGGGATGGGGGTGCGTCCGCTGGAGCTGTTCTGGGACGTCCGGTCCATGTTGTCCCCAAGAGCAGCCGCTGAAGAGGAGCAGAGATAAGAGAGATGCAGTCAGAGAGAGAAAAGATAAATGCAGTAGGTAGACAGCTGGCTTCAGGCAAGAGTTACATTGGAAGAAAACTATTCACAATTCTAATAATTAAACGATTAAAATGTATGGAAGGTGGTCTTGTGGTCAAGTGAATAGAATGAGTCAATTATCTTATAAAAGGTGAATACCATATATCATCTTAAATGTGCCAATACACGTACAAATTCAGACAGTCCCACCATGTCTAATGATGTGAAACGGACTTTGGATTTGACATTAATGGAAATTATTTTTTTTAACCGCTAGACGTGCCACTAATCTAAAGTTTTCCCTGCAGTTTTTCTGCTGATGTGTGTCAGTCAAGGACATCCGTGAGTCGTGAGCCTTACCTCCATCCAGGCTGCGGGACAGAAGGTACCTCCTGCTGATGGACCTCTCAAACTGGGGCGCGGGGCGGTCGATCAGGGCGCTGGCCTGCCGCGTCTGGGCCTGGGTACGCCCACTGTAGCGGAACTTGGAGCCAATCACCAAGAACCCCTTTGGTGGAGGCTCCGGAGACACCAACCTGCAGAGAGAGAAAAGCCCGAAAACACGTAAATCTCCCAGCTTAACAGCACGTAGGAGGATATGATGACATTCTTACAGCATCTGGGAGTTAGGAGAATGGGAGAGGATGCCATCCTTTCAGTAGAGTACAGATGGAGAAAAAATACCTCCTTTGTGAATCTACCTCAGGAAAAAGACTGCTATGAGTCTGCAATACTGGTTGCTGCTATTTTAGCTCACCAGCAAATCAAACTACAAAGTCAACTGGATTAGAATTGTGAACTTCCCGTAATGAAAATAAGTCATAGATTTTTTAAATAAATTGTCAGGGCAGGGTTTTCTCAAAAATTCAGAAACAACAGACAAACAAACAGACAATCACAATAATTCTCAGCAGTGCTGTCTAACAGGGCAGTGATCTATTGGGACAACATCACATGCTAGGAACTGCATTGAGCTTGCTAGAGGCCCAGTGAGTGGTGAGGTGAAGTGAGTGAT
>JAODXP020000018.1:28786053-28901053 GCA_027497455.2 Sardinella longiceps | reverse complement strand
GTGTGTGTGTGTGTATCTGTGTCTGTGTCTGTGTTTGTGTGTGTGTGTGTGTGTGTGTGTGTGTCAGACATAGGTGTCATTCACAGGATTTCACACATATATGGCACACAGTGATTTGTGATTTCCACTCTCTCCCTACCTTGGCGTGGTGTAGGTCAACGCCGTACATTGACAGCTTCTTGGCATTTTCTAGGAAGTTGATCTCTGCTTCAGCGGGAGTCATTCCCCTGCATCCCCACAACACAGGCAACAAACACAGCAAGTTAGGAGTGTCAGAAACTACACAGGATGACTGACTGCTTGCCTTGGCAGCTGCCTGGTGTGGGGTGTGGGTTTCTGAGTATGGCATCATCTCGGATGGTCGGATGGCAGCACCAACTGCCAAGTGTGTGTGTGTGTGTGTGTGTGTGTGTGTGTGTGTGTGTGTGTGTGTAGTGTGAGAGAGAGAGAGAGAGAGAGAGAGAGAGAGAGAGAGAGAGAGAGAGAGAGATACAGTGGGAGAGAAAGAGAGAGAGCGAGAGAAAGAACAGAATTAGTGTGTGTGTGTGTGTGTGTGTGTGTGTGTGCCTACAATTGTGTGCGTGCAAGTGTGCATGTGTGTGTGAGAGAGACAGAAAGAACAAAAGAGGGTGTGTGTGTGTGTGTGTGTGTGTGTGCTTGTGTGTGTGCTTCTGTGTGCGCAAGTGTGCATGTGTGTGCATGTGCGTTATGCATGCATACGTGTGTGTCCATGTGTGTGCCTAGTGCACCTGTGTGGCAGACTAATGTGGAATATCTTATTCATACGCCACACTTAATGAACAGTGGTGTTGGAACGCCAGATGACGGGCGACAGAAGTCTTTGAGTGTAGCCCTGTGAAGTCACCCCAGAGGTGAAGGTAGAAGTGGAATGCACTCAAGTACTCCCCTAATTAAAGCATTTCATATAATGAAAGGTGTACCTTACTACACTACCAAGGCTAACACCAAAAATACATTGTCCAAATTAAATATTTTAAATGGATTACTTATAATTAGTAATTCACTATAAAACTGTGTGCTATCAGTGGTTCAATATGTTCTGTGTCTTCCTTGCAATTAATGCTAAATGTCATGTTGTTTTGAAACAGCCTTGTGATGTTGTTAGCGAGAGGGGGGATTAGGGGTTTTATTATGATGTTTTTCACGCTCTCACTGCGAGTAAAAAAGACTTGGCGATGGCTAACTCATGGATCAGAAGACTAATATGGGTCAGTGTGAGAGACTGGAGGATGACTTAACTCAAGTCCTCTCCCTTGTCCTGGCCTCAGGCGCACTAGATTTAATGACTGGCCCTGTTCTGACAAAAACAATGGCAGTGTTTAATTCATACCAACTGTTTGTAGATAAAAGTCCAGTAGAGGCTAATGTATCACACTGTTGCAGACACACACACACACACGCACACTCACACGGCTGACCCAACAGATGTGTGTGTGTGTGTGTGTGTGTGTGTGTGTGTGTGTGTGTGTGTGTGTGTGTGTGTGTGTGTGTGTGTGTGTATGTCTACAGTACTCCACCTGTGTGGTAGACCAATCTGGAACCAATCTGTTCATGTTTGTACATTGCCTATTATAGTTTGTGTTCATACTGTGTAAGACTCTGTAAAACTAACAACTCTACTTGTCGTTCAGCCATGAGTTACATGAGTTAGTATGAATTAAACACTTTGTGCTTCAGGGCAGGACATGGGAGAGGGCCTGCTTCACTTCAAATCTCTCACACTGACCCATATTACACACAGCACACTGAAACAGCAGACATGACACTACTAACAGCCACACACACACACACACACACACACACACACACACACACACACACACACACACACACACACAAACAAACACACACAAATAAACAAACACACACACACAACTACTGGTTTTTGTGGGGCTTGTGTGAATCATGTATAAAATGTGTAAAATGGGCTACATGACATCATTGACCTTGGCTGAGGTCTGGCCTCTGGTGCTACACACAAAAGACACACTGTATGCTTTCAGCGGAATCTTAATCACATTCAATCATTTACGAGAAATTATTATCCAAAACAGCACAGCAACTAAAACTGTCTCAAGTCTGAAGACTGGAGTCTGAACCCGGTAGGGAGAGTGTGTTCAGGGAATGTGGCGACTCTGAAACCTCTGTTTTTCTCTGTGTATTTGAGGTAAAACAAACTGCAATGTCACACTTTCAGAACCATGACCCAGTTTTGGCCCAGCGCTGGTCCAGTACTGGTTGACCCATGGTGTGTGTGTGTGGGGGGGGGCCTGACCTGTAGGTACGGTGGAGCTCCATCACCCTCTCCTCCAGCTCCCGCGTCTGACTCGGAGCGAAGCGGAAGTCACTGACATAGTCGGCGGAGTGTTCATCCGGGTCATAGTCGCCGAGTTCTGCTTGCACCACGTAGGAACCCAGCAGCGCGTGCGTGACGAACGAGCACGGCAAACGACCCGACAGGATATCGTCCCGCAACTGCAGGCACAGGTAGTACCTGCAAGAAAACACAGAATCACAAATTTACAAAGTAACACATTACAGTGTTTTTATAACTTCATGAAACTGAGATCCACTTCACCTTCATGCTTACTGACTTAGCACAGCAGAACACAACCTTTCTATTCGAGTTCCAAGTCACGTTTTCACTGGTTTCACACATTTCTCACACCATTTTTCAAAAGATTTGGCTCAGCTTTCATAAAAAGCTTCCAAATCCACATCTAAAAAAGCTACTCTTCACATATATACAGTATGCATCTCCAGTGTCTCTGTGTAAATCTTCCCCTCCAGTCATAATCCAGCCATAATCATTCATCATACATATTGCATAAGATACTACCTTTTCTGCTTGCTTCTTGTGAAGGTGAGTTTACGAGACCAAGAGAATATTTACTGTAAGTGTAATGTACTTGATTTGATTATTTTATTTGAAAAGGAACGTCTGTATCAATGACATTTGGAAAATAACTTGTGTGATGAAGTATTGTGTTGTGCAGTGTATTTGTTTTTACAGGTGTCATAGTGGAGTACGTTTGCATTTCAGATTAACATTAAGATAAATCTGAAAGCAAAGTTTGTTTTTTTGTTGTTTTTTTTTAAATTGTGTTATGGAAGATAGAATGAAGGCACTGTATTCAAAGGCATCACTACAAATTGTGGTGTTTGCAGGGAAATACAGCTTTTGCTGCATGCAGTTTAGTTACTATTAGAGCCTTTTCCAAACAATACGGGCAGAGTGGGCAGAGCTCATCTACAGTATTAGGCATGTGTATTAACTGATTGGAAAATGTGGATTTTGAAGCGTAGTGCAGTGATCAAAGCAATCAGGAAAAGCGGCATTACAATCACTACCCACCAAATATGCACAAATACACACACCCACTCTCTCTCTCACACACACACACACACACACACACACACACACACACACACACACACACAAACACAAACACCATGACACACCACAGCTGCAGACACAGCAAGGACATAGGGCAGCCACAACAGCAGACACACCACTGACACCACAACCTCCACACAAGGCACACACACACACACACACGCACACACACAGATGAGCCAACAGGATGTCACCCCTCAGCTGCAGACACAGGTAGTACCTGCAGGGCAACACAGCGTGGTACACACTCACACTACAGTACATACACACATACATGGGCACACACTCACACACACACACACACACACACACACACACACACAAAGCCAATGTCATCCAACGGCTAGGGGGATGTAGCTGCCAGGAAGAGACATAGCGATCAGCATCACATGTCCAGCAGCCCCCATGGCAACTCACTGCAGCATCTCTTCCCCAACACGCATGCACATAATCAGCAGCATGCTTACACACACACACACATACACACACACACACACACACACACACACACACACACACACACACACACACACACACACACACACACTCTCTCTCTCTCTCTCTCTCTCTCTCTCTCTCTCTCTCTCTCTCTTATACACACACACACACACATATACACAGAAACACACAAACACACTCTGTCTCTCTCACACACACACACACACACACACACACACACACACACACACACACACACACACAAACACACACACACACGGTCATCTACAGTTTGAACATACAAAGAGGCACCCAAACCAGCACATACTAACTGCAAAATCCTCTTCGAAATACACACACACACACACACACACACAAAAACACATACAGTATCCAGTCATGCAAGCCATAACACATAATTACATGCTCACCACCACCACACCACTACTGCATAAAATATGGGTTAACTCTCCCATAATGAAAGCAACGCACGCACACACACACACACACACACACACACACACACACACACACACACACACATATATATACACACAAACAAACATAGTACATATATAGCACGGTCACCCACATATACAGCACAGTCACATAACACATACACACACACATACAGACATATAACACCGTCGACCACATACACACACACACACACACTCACAAAAACACGCACACACACACACACACACACACACACACACATCATAGCGCCGAGCGTGAAGGTGCTGTATGGTCCATTGGGTGTGCGGGTGTGTGAAGGCCACTCACCTGGTGATGTCCTCAATGAGCTGGGAGGGGTCTGGGGGGTAGAACTTGACAGCAAAGGCAAAGTGCCAGGTGCCCACTGCAGACAGATGGTCCCCACAACAACAGTAGGACCAGCAAGACAGTCAGTGACCTTTCAAAGCTTTTATTCATCATTCCGTGACATGACTTGAATGAATAATGATGAATGTGTGTTTCTGTGTGTGTGTGTGTGTGTGTGTGTGTGTGTGTGTGTGTGTGTGTGTGTGTGTGTGTGTGTGTGTGTTTGTGTTTGTGCACGTGAGCTTGTGTGTACGCTTTTGTACGTGCCAGTGTGTGTTACTATGTGTGTGTGTGTGTGTGTGTGTATAAGAGAGAGAAAGAGAGACAGACAGTCTGTCTGTGCAAGAGAGAGAGAGAGAGAGAGAGAGACACTATGGTGTGTGTGTGTGTGTGTGTGTGTGTGTGTGTGTGTGTGTGTGTGTGTGTGTGTGTGTGTGTGTGTGTGTGTGTGTGTGTGTGTGTGTGTGTGACTGTGTGACGTGAGACAGGGTACTCTGGGCATAAACTGACTTTAGACACTTACCCCGGATTTGTTTCTTGATCTCCTTTGATGGGTCGAGCCAGTTCTGTGAGGCGAGTGTGAGTGAGAGGATATTCCCAGCAGAGAGAGAGAGAGAGAGAGGGAGGGAGGGAGGGAGGGAGGGAGAGATGGAGAGAGAAAAAGAAAAAGAAGTTATCAAAGGCTGACAGGCACTTTGTTCTCTTTGAAGAAACTTCCAGACTCTCTCAGACACAATGCTATCTCCTCGAGTGCATTAAAAAGCTCATTCACAAAACAGAATAAATGCCTCTTAAAATGGCCGCCGCATCAAAATTCAGCGGAAGCCGAAGAGAATAAGCTAAATGTCAGCACCATCACACACGCTACGGCCTTAAGGTCAGAGAGAAATCTGCCGCATGATTCCGAAGCATGGCCAGTGCCACACCTACAGTATCTGGGATTGCATGGCCTGAAAGAACTTGACAGGGGGAAAAAAAGCGAAAAAGAGAGAAGTTGGAGAAAAAAGAGACAAGCTTGAAATCTTCAACTCTTCAACTCTACAACTAAGAATCTTCAGTCGATTCTCGACTCTGGCACTTAAATCCAAATTTATGTAAGGCTTCTGTGATCACATTTTTTTTAAAATTTATTTATTTAGTTATTCGTTTTTAACTAGCTGTTCTTATCACTGGGCATTTTAGCAATGAACTGGATTAGAAAGTGACAGCAGTTCTGACTCAGAAAAAAGGGAGGAATGGTAGACAAAAACATAAAAAGGAGAAATCTACTTCTCTTCATCCCTCGACAACTTTGACTGATGGGCTACTGCATTGGAGCACAGTGTGTGTGTGTGTGTGTGTCTGTGTGTGTGTGTGTGTGTGTGTGTGTGTGTGTGTGTGTGTGTGTGTGTGTGTGTGTGTGTGTGTGTTAGTATATTTCTTTCCATCCCAAATGACCTGGTCCAGTCTGTGCTCTTAGATGACAAAACAAATGTCTGCTTGCCCAACCGGCTGCTGTCACTTCCAGTCCTCTCCCTGCCACTGGCGCCTGACTGCCCGGGTGTCCTGACAAAACTCATTCATTCCCGGCAGCTAGAGGATGCCAGCTGAGCGCTCACATACACACACACACACACACACACACACACACACACACACACACACACACACACGCACACGCACACACGCACACACACACACATGCAGGCAAGCACACGCAAACACACACACACACACATTCAGGCCTGCACACGCCAATACACACACACACAAATAGACTAAAATGGAGCAAGGAATGGGCAAACATGAGGTGTCGAGGTAGCTGTTTCCAGATGGAGATGGCAGTATGGCAGGCAGGCAAGAAGGCAGGCAGGCAGGCGTACCCACAGAACCCTCCACACACACACACACACACACACACACACACACACACACACACACACACACACACACACACACACACACACACACACACACACACACCTCTCTCTCTCCTCTCCTCTACCCCAAACTCCTTTTCTCTCCTATCCTTCGATTCAACATTCAACATTACTTTGTGTGTCCCTTGGGAAAGCTACTTTTGTCCCTCTCCTTGCTTGTCCTCTCTTTTTCTCTTTTATCATTTATATCCACTCCTTTGCACTGCACTCTCTTCCTCTCCTCCATCTAGTCTTCATCTATATCTTCATCTAGTCACCTCTCTCTTTCTCTCTCTCTCTCTCTTCACCACCCATCTCTCTAGTCTTCTCCCCTCCTCTTCTCTGCCTTCCCTACCTCCTTGTGCCCTCCATCCTCCTCTTTCTTCCTCTCCTCTCCCCCCTGTCCTCCTCCTCCTTCTCTCTCCTCCTCTCCTCCTCCGCTCCCTGGTGCAGGTCTATCATTCCTCTCTGACTGGAGGGAGGGGTGTGGCCTTAAGGCACAGAAGGCTGCTGTGATCTATCACTGGCTGACATGGGCAGAAGGGCTCAACACACTTCCTGCTTTTGTTGTTGTTGTTGTGGTTGTGGTGGTGGATGTTGTTATTTTTGTGATTAATATCTCACACCTCTAACGGCACTTAAGGACGGGTCAGACGTCCACAGAGAAGGATTAAGGATTGTGGCTCAAGATGAGTTTGTTTTTGCTGGAAAGGTCCAGCCCAATTCACATGGGCCTGCACAGCCATAACATCAGATTGCTAGGTCAGTCACGGTCAAATAAAACAATACATTGGGGGCAATATTCTGGTCACAGCAGCCTTTTTCCTTTATACATAACATCAGAGTGGTTCAAGATAGTTTAAATATAAAACTAAACAGTCTCAAATCACAGTTATTTTTTACAAACTTTTATAAAAGGCAGAAAACAAAAACAACATCTAATAAAAAAAAATCACAGACAACATTTTTGTAGTTGACTCTCAGTGCATACCCTTCCAGCAGAGGCACTCACTCACAGCACGGCGGCTGGCTGATGAAATCAATGTGAAATGTGACAATGGAAGTGGAGTGTGGCTGCTGACATATAAGGCATGAAAAGACTGACCTTCTGGTTGTCTCCGTCGTAGAAGCTCAGGCCGAAATAGTCCTTCTCCAACAGGTTGAGGTGGTCGCACACCATGTCGAACAGGACCTGGCCTCGGGCGAACTTCTGCTTAATCACAAAGCACACAGTGTGAGCAGCGGCCAGCAGCGGCCAGTGAGTAATCAAACACGCAGAGGGCACTCTCCTCGGAACCTAATCCGTCTGTACACAATCAGGACAGACTCTCTAACAATCTCTCTCTCTCTCTCTCTCTCTCTCTCTCTCTCTCTCTCTCTCTCTCTCTCTCTCTCTCTCAATTCAATTCAATTCAATTCAATTCAATTCAATTCAATTCAATTCAAACAAGCTTTATTGGCATGACAAAATGTTTTGCATTGCCAAAGCAAAACATGTGAAGTTTACATGCAAAGTACAATGAATAACAAACATATACTCTCTCTCTCTCTATCTCTCTCTCTCTCTTTCCTTCTTTCTTTCAATTTTTAATTCATTTTTTTTTATTAGCGTGACTGTTGAAATACTGTGTTGTCAAACCATGAAGAACAAATCACTCTCTCTCTCTCTCTCACAGACTGATTTATAATATTTAAAAGAAATGCTGTCTGGTATCACTCTTCTCTGAGAGAGAGAGTGAGAATGAGACAGAGAGAGATAGAGAAAGAGAGAGAGAGTGTGTGTGTATGTGTGTGTGTGTGTGTGTATGTAAGAGAGAGAGAGAGAGGCCTAATTGCCTCAGACCTGAGAGGCTGTGAATAGACGGACATGTCCCTATAAATAGGCCAGAGAGGCGGCAGTTCTCCAGTCCCACACCTACAGCAGCTCCTCATCCACAGCTCTACTCTACTGTATGCGGGAAAGATAAAGCATCTCAGCACTAGCCAACACACAAATCCACGCTTCTCCCTTAATCTACCACTTGATTCACAACAAATAGAAAATACATTTTTCACAACGTTATGCTTCCTGTGTTTCTTTTTTTTTTCATCGGCTATTTGCTTGCATTGAGCCTCACTTTGAAGTGGCTGCGGATAAAATCCAAATGCCTAAATGGACATGGAATAATTTAACGGTCGTGTTCAATTGCAGGAGAATGACACTATAAGTAAATGATCCACTAGTGTTAGAAAGAGACATAGAGCTGGCGTACGGCAAGAGAGAAGGCCATTTCACACATGTTAAAATGTGTGAAGCCAAAATTACCTCATGCACTACTGAAAAGAGGCTTAAAAAGGAGGTCCTAGCCAATTGGATTATGGGTAGAGTCATCAGATGGTCCTATTGTGTGCAGATCCCCGTGGGCCATGGGGCTGATGGGAGATAGAGGGAGGGAGGGAGGGAGGGAGGAGGGGAGAGGGGAGTGGCACAGGGATGGGGGACAGGGGTAATTTAGAAGTCTTTAAAGACCACACCCTTTCGCTCCGCACACACAAAAGGGGAGGCCGGTGCTTAGTGGTGGTGGCGGTGGTGGCGGTGGCAGCTGTGCAGGAGCCGGTGTGAGTGTTGGCAGGCGCTGGCTGCTAAGACACGGAGCGCTTGGCTCCCAGGGTGGCTGTATCCTGCGGCGATGGGGAGACAGACCAGCGGTTGCCATAGAAACAGAAGTGGTGGGGCTCGACTGTTTTTTTTCCCCTCTTCTCTTGTCTCTTTACCACTCCCTCTTTCTCTCTCTCTCTCTCCATGCTCTTCCTCTCTCTCCCTTAACTCATTCTTTTGCTCTGTCACTCTTTTTCTCCCGCTCCATATTCCACCTTTCAGTCTCTCTCTCTGTCCTCTGTCTCTTTCCTTCCCTCTGTTCCACACTACACTCCTCACCTCACTCTTTTCTCTTCCTTTCATTCTCTTTTCTCTTCCTTCTCCACCTTGATATCTCTCTATTTCCTTCTCCCTCTCATTCTTTCTCTCTCCCCTCTTCATGTTCCCATTCCTCTCTCTCTCTCTCTCTCTCTCTCTCTCTCTCTCTCTCTCTCTCTCTCTCTCTCTCTCTCTCTCTCTTCTCTCTCTCCCTCTCCCTCTCTGTTCTTCCCGTCTTTGCCGGCGTGCTGCTAGCTGGTGCGTGTAAGGCTGACTCCCCTGGCAGCCGGGAGAGAGAGAAGAGAAGAGAAGAGAAGGTGGCTCTTTCTTAAAGCCAAAAGCTCTTGAGATAACCCAGACATGAGTGAGCGATGGAGGGTGGGTTCTCCCCAATTATGTGCTACTGAAGGATTCAAGGCCCCTTCTTTTCCATTTCTTAACTACAGAAATTGAGGCACTCAATTCGCCCTGGCTCCCCAAGCGTTGCAACCAATTCTGGGCCCGATGATGAGATTTGGTGTGCACTTCGACAGGCGCAAATCACATTTCGTTAGCGCAAGCAAAGATCTAGTCTAAAGAAATAACCATCCAGCCCAAACGAAGGAGGGGGTTGGAGGAGGGGGTTAGGAGGTGGAGGGAGAGAGGGAGGGTGCAGGGCGAGAAAAAGAGCGACTCGCATGGTAGCCCCAGGTTTTTGAATTTGTCTGGTCCTCCAGTCATCAGAGTAAGGCCACGACTGAAGGCTTTTCTGAGTGAGGGCCTGCTGCACTCAGGACTTTAACTTTGTCTGGTCTAAAGGGCTTATTCTGGGACTGTGTGGTGTGGCTTCAGGCTTTTACAGTTTGTCTACTAGTAGTGTTGCTGTGGAAAGTTACTGTGGCTTCTGATGTTTAGAGTTTGCCTGGTGTTACTGCACTGCAAACATGCCGTAGCAGGAGGCTTCCTCTGAGTTTGTCTGCTCTCCCAATCAGTCAGGGCACCGGTGCTTCTGCTCATGCTCATGCCTCAGTCAGCACTCTTCATCTCAAATCACCTCCGTTGTGGAGGAAAAAATCAAAGGTTCAGAGGTAAATAACGAACGTTGAGTTCATCATTATTGATGGCATCTGAGGAGGGGAATCAATCAGCATGGGGCAAGCTAAATGGCTCTTTATGCATGTAAGTTTCTGAGGAAGTCCAATTTAGAGCTGTGCATTCTGATCGGGACAATCAAATGTGATTCCCCCATATCAGGGCTTCAAGTCTTGGCCTCCATCTACCCCCATCAGATCAGAGAAATAGCGGGGATATCTCTCTTCATCTGTCTGCCTCTGGTGCCATGCTTGGAAGATTGATTTGAGTAAATGGGTGTTAAACCTCTCTCTGACTCTCAATCACTCTCCTTGTCTCCATTTAAATCTGTCCCCCCCCCCAATAGATACTCCCAAACATATACTTGTGCATATATGTTTAATTCTCTCTCTCTCTCTCTCTCTCTCTCTCTCTCTCTCTCTCTCTCTTCTCTCTTCTCTCTCTCTGTCTGCCTTACTCAATCTCTCTCTCTCTGTCTCTCTCTTTCTGTCTAGCCTGAAATCCTTTGTTTTTCTATGAGTCACTCTCTTTGTACTGCTTTCAAAAGATAAACATTCCCAAACAATCAATATGCATCTCTCTCTCTCTCTCTCTCTCTCTCTCTCTCTCTCTCTCTCTCTCTCTCTCTCTCTCTCTCTCTCTCTCTCACACACACACACAAACACACACACATACTCCTTCCCTATCCTGGTGGTCACACACGAGAGCCCCTTCACTGTAATTCACGTGTATGGATTTCCCATCCCTGCATCCCATCTGCTGGAGGTGATGGCATGGGCTACCCCTGACCCCTCTAGTACACCATACATCTCCATGACTCGGAGTGGGTTACCCCCTTGACATTCACTTGTGTGGGGGATGGGAGGGTGGGCGGTGGAGGGGTGTTGATAGCATGAATATGGGGGCAAGGGGGCTTGTTGGGTTGGGGGGGGGGGGTAAGGGGGGGGGGTTGTAGTGGGTACAAGGCGACAGCAATCCACAGCACCGCAGTTTACAAAAGGGGCCGGAGTGATTCCCCCGCGAACATCATAATCTATCACACCCAACAGCCGCAGGGGCAGAGTGGCTGACATTGTCATGATCCATGCTGGAGTGTCAGACTTCCCCAAGGAGCTTTTGTGGAGGTGGCTGAGAAGGAGGAGGGGGAAGAGGAGGAGGAGGAGGAGGAGGAGGAGGAGACGAAGAAGGAGGAGGTGGAGGAGGAGGTGGAGGGTTTGTCTCTCTTCACTGGGCACCCCTACTCCCTTCCCCCTTCTTCCTTTCCCTTTTCTTCCTCCTGCTCCTCCTCCTCCTCCTCCTCCCCCACCCTTGCTCTGTGGAGCGATCCTCTTCCCTGCTCTCCATTAATGCCAGTCGCAGTGACAGCACATCTCATATCCGTGCTGCTGCTGTTATTATGTAGAGCAGCGGTGTCGAGGCCAGCCACCTCCCAACAAAGCAAAGCAGCAGTGAACGCACACACACACACACACACACACACACACACACACACACACACACACACACACACACACACACACACACACACACACACACACACACACACACGCACACACACACGCACACACACACACACACACACACACACACACACACACACACACACACACACACACACACACACACACACACACACACACACACACACACACACTAGGGGCCTTGAGTGTGAAAAATAGAATAATGCCCGTGTCCCTGTGCCAAACCCAAGTGTTTTTCACACACTGCTGTTACTGTATATACCTTTTATAAATACAAGATATTTGAACACGACTTGAGTTCTTGAATTCAAGGCTACCTATTTTATTCTCCAACCAATTTATTTTTGCTGTACTCCCTCACACTAGCTACAATACCTCAACTGCAAGGAAGCTTTGTCCATTGTGAGAAGTATGGAGGGAAAGAGTTGGACAACAGGAAGGTGTTGCTGTACCTCCACCTCTGGTTCATACTCCATGCCGTCAAGCAGCGTGACTTTCACCGGCGCCGTCTTTGGTCGTCCTTTGGTCTTCTGCGGAGATCTGGACACCCTGCTGGGAGTTTTCTCCGAGCTGTCGTCCTTGTCGTCTGTCATCTTCGAGTCATGATCCTGGCAGGGAAATCACATTATCACAGCATGTCACAAACACACAGACACACACACACACACATGCAGACATACAAACACACACACATACACACACACACACACACACACACACACACACACACACACACACACACCTTTCATGTGTACATAGGTAAACACTAAAAAGCTAAGAAGCAAACAAGTCTGGGAAGACTCATGCTATTTCACTTCCCCTCCCTTCTGATGGTTATCAGGCTAACAAATACACTTGGAAAAAGAACAAAAGGGAGAGTAGTCTCCATAACACTCCTGGGTTTCTTAATCAGCGATGAGATATTAAAGCTTCTCCATTCAACTTCTCCATTCAACTTACACAAATAATAGGTTTCATTATAAACATACCCTGGAGAGCTATCATTAACACAAACACTGCCTTAGCTAGTGCTCAATGTTCACATCATTTTCTATGTTACATTCAATACAGAATTAAATGTGTGGCTTACAGTATTGTGAAACACTGATACTGCAAACCACAGAAGGCCTAGATAGGTTCTCACCTGATAAGACCTTCTCACATCTCCCTCCATCGCATTCTTCATGTCGCTGGCCGAACCCTTATCCGACATTGTGTTCACTCGCTTTCCTGCCAAAACACATTAAAGAAGATACTCAGAAACATTCAACAAACACACACAAGCCCCCCCTCCTCTCTCTCTCATACACACATACACAAAGACACACACACACACACACACCTCACATCTAGTCCAATGCAGTGCTCGCTGAGAGAGAGAGAGAGAGAACTCGGCGACGTTTTTAATCTCCATAAAGGCCTACCGAACCAAGCAGCTCCACAGAAGCCGTATAGATTTTCCATCGCTCCATATAAATTACAGCGGAGTGAAAATCCTCCCACAAACCTCATGCTGCACATCTGACTTGTGTCATCTACTCTCCACTGGAGTATAGAGTACATTACACACACCGCCTGGCCTGGCCGCCACCCACCCAGTCCATGAATATTTATCAACACTCTCCTCCACCATGGCACGCCGTCGTAGCGTTACCCATAAGGATCTCTACCTACCTATCTGCCTGCCTACACACAAACAAACAGGGAAGCCACTTGATTTGGGCACATTTCACAGTTGAGGGCAACCCACCCATCTCTTTACGAGCCGGCTGTTATCCATTCCAATTCCGCGTACAAAGCATTCATAACGTTGACAAACTCCCCACAAACCCACTGGCGTTTCAGTCAAGCGTCCAATCCCAGCTAATCCACACCTATAAGTCACTGTTAATTTACTTATGCGCAGACGGCTGCCGCTACCGCTAGCGCTGAGGCCGCGGTCGATTCTGTAATTAATGGCGGTGTTCAGAAGAAGCCGCCGAGACTCTTTGCCTTTTTTTTCAGCTCGTGCTGCCATTAAAGAGCACGCATCGCGCATCGAGACAGTCTCAGGAGAGAAGCCATCACACACACATACATACACACACACACACACACACACACACACACACACAGACACACACACAGACACACACACACAAACCCCATAACAACCGCCTATGAGCAAGGAATCTGGCTTTAACGTTCACTAGATCTGGGCCTCAGTTGGACCGTAACAGGGCCAGAACTCAGTGAGATAGTGGCAGCACATGAAGGGCATCAATGGCAGATGTATGAGGTCAAATGAGCCATAATGTTCCATTATCGCTGGTAGTGGAATGAATTGCACCAGCATACAGTCAGGGCCTCTGGTGGAGCATAACACTGCTATGAGTTAAGCAGAAGCACAGGCTATCACGTAGTCAAAGGAGAGAGAGAGATAAAAGGATGGCTGAAGTTGTTTTCAGGCTGGTTTCGGAGCCGGTTCTCACACCAGTTACATGTACACTAGCAACTGCGAACTGCCCATGGGGCGTCATCAACAGAGGGCAAAGCTTATGGATTGCATGATCTGCAAGCATTTGTGCCTTCGTACATTGTGCATTTGAGCATTTGTATATTTTGTCTCCTCCGCCAACCACTGTACAATTTTCTTGTCTATTGCTTGGATCAACCTGATGACATCCACTCGCATTGTCACGATTTGCTCAGAAAAAAAACATATTTTACTTGGCACCCATCAGGAACCACATTTTCAGAGCCTCTGAACTGGTGCTGGAACCAACACTAGCATGGTTCTCTATCAGTCTGAAAATGCCTATTGAGAGAGAGAGAAAGCGAGAGAGAGAGAGAGAGAGAGAGAGAGAGAGAGAGAGAGAGAGAGAGAGAGAGAGAGAGATACAGATAATGGTGGAGAGGTTTTACTTTAAAAAAAATCTCATGTCAATCTCATGTGAGTCACACTAATGGCTACAGTTGCCTCCCTCACCTGCCTCACCTTCTCCACAAACTCCACAACTGAAAAGCATAGGGAGAGACAAAGAAACAGAAACGGAGAGGGGGAGAGAGAGAGGGGGAAGAGCAGAGAGGAGAGGAGAGGAGAGGAGAGGAGAGCGTGTTCATGCACCTGTGAAATACATATTGGTGTTTTTTGAGGGCGTACAGAGTGGTGGTGGTGGTGGTGGGGGGGGGAGTGAGGACAGGGCAGGGGGGGGACTGTTTGTTTGTTGAAGGTGCTAAGATGCTTTTTTCTTTCTTTTCTATAAATTGTTGCTCTGCTAATACATTGTATCACACCGGGCTGACAGAAATTAATGGCTGCCCGTGGGAATAAAGAGCCGCTGCACTTTATCACTCCACTGAGCAGGACATCTGCTGAAAGGCATGCGGCTCTGCGGTCCAGCTGAGATGCTGCTTTAAAATGGATATGGCCAGAGCCAACCCTGCAACATCGATTCACCGCTGCTCGTACACAGAGAGCACGGAAAATGCATAAACCAACGCAAACAAACAAGCGCACACAAGCCAGGATTCATTACTGCACTTACTAGAAACGAGGGCAAGGTA
This sequence comes from Sardinella longiceps, assembly GCA_027497455.2. Classification (NCBI taxonomy): domain Eukaryota; kingdom Metazoa; phylum Chordata; class Actinopteri; order Clupeiformes; family Clupeidae; genus Sardinella; species Sardinella longiceps. Next base: position 28,885,480 of record JAODXP020000018.1, on the reverse strand, counting down.
TCCTCTAAAAATTCATTTCATGCCATTTTGTGGCTTTTATAGTCCACAGCAGAAACGCTTGAACATTAGCATATGCTGCTACTATGAGGGATTAGCTTTGGCTGCATAATGTGAGGAGATTATGAGCAGACAATTTGTCTTGTCATTGTGTGCTTTCCCTGCACGCTTCACTTAAGCAAATGAACACAGGTAAAATTCTAATAAATTTCTGTCATTTTTAATAAAGTTCAGGGGGTCTTTGGGTTGAAGATGTTTTAGGCACTTCAAAGGAAACCAATCTCTTCCTGATCTGGAATGATTTATACTGCCCTTTTTTGTGAAAATAAAAAAAAAAACTCTATTTTTTGAAAATAGGGTGTATTATAATCCAATCAATGGACTGAAATGACTTTGCAAATTCTTCTGCATGCAGGCTACTATTATGTTTGTTCTTTATTGTGGTTTACAGCATAAATACACTGAGCAGCATATAAAGGATTAGGCTTTGCTGCATATTGTTCCATGAATAGACAATAGGGCTTGACATTGTGTGCTTTCTCTGCATACTCCACCTAAGTACATAAAGAGAGGTAAATACCCTGTTCCCTTCTTCTGTCAGTTTCTGAAATTACAAAAATGGGTATGCATAAATTTGAGATAATATTTTGCTCAGACACTCTGTAAGACGCTCAATTTTGAGTGAACAAAAACTACTTTGAACTCGTGCTGGGTTGCTCATGAGGGAAGGAAAGGAATGTGGGGTTAGACCATCGTGAGACCTGACTTTTCTCTCTTCCAAATGTAGCCTATCTCAGATTATTCACTGGCAAAAATGACTCTTCACTGGTGCTGCAACTGCTATACCCTTCCCAACCATTTGTTAATACAGCGATAGACAACATACTGACTGCATTTGTCTTACTTAAAGTACAATGGCGGTATTAGCACTAGTTTGGCAGTGTGATGAAGTCTGTTGAGCTAAGCATTAGCCCACTGTCTACTGATATTCTTTGCCAAGATGTGGTCTAAGTGCACTATGTGGATTGTTTTGTGTGCAATCCCACATGCAGGTGGTACAGTATGTTGCTTTGTTAGTTACAGTAACTATGTATTGCTTTGCTGTGCAGGAACTGCGGAGAGCCCTTATCTGCTCTTTGCACATTGCTACAGTTATTTTGGTTATTGCAATCTTGCAAAAAAATATTCCTTTCTTCTGAAGAAAAGAAAATGTATCATCAAAAATTACCCTCTCTATTCCCCTCCAGGTGGGATGGGTTGTGGGAATAAGAATAGATATTTTGTCGGCCAAGTCCTCTCTGGCACTGGGAGCTGTCTAAACTCAGTTCCTGGCCAGCGGGATTCAACACAGACTCTTTCATCTTCACCATCTCCTCTCCATGCCAGGTCTTGGCAAGACACGACTACTTCCTCACAATGTTTGTGGGTATTTTTTCCATCTACAGGTGGTGCGAGCGACACAGAGGAATTTCTATTTAATTAAGCAAATGGATCGCAGTTTGACACCACCTGATCAGCAGCTGAAGAGCCTGTTTGTTGTTTTTCCCTTTCCATTACGGGCTCCCTACAGAGGCCCCCAACACCTGCACAAAAAGCTTTTGAGGCCCATGTGCTCACGAATGGATGACTACTCGCATCTCCAGACACTTTCTCAGTCTCTCTCTCTCTCTCCCAGTCAGGTATTTCACTCAAGAGTGCTTGATAAGAACTCTGGATGTCTGCCAGTCTGCGCCAGAAGAAAAACAGGTTGATTTTCATTTTATTTATTTTTTTAATGTTGTGGAACAAAGCATTCAAGGGGACTGTTTGGCCTTGGAAAGGCTATGCACTACACTGAGTGAAACAGTAGTTAGCAATTATCAAACATTTTAAACTCACTGATGTTTTTCAAGTGTATGTGACATGTGTATGTCATTAGTAGCTATTACATCTAGAATTCCTCAATATTCACATCAATGTCAACGATGCATTTGATGTCTCAAGTTGATCAAGTCTCAAAATATTAACAAAAAGATCTAAAGAACCTCTAAGGTTCTTTAATCCATGAAACAAATCCATAATATTCAGCAGGGGTTACTGGCCTGCTTCTCATCCACACCTGCCAGTCTGAAATGGTACTCATGAAAGCAGTGCCTAGACAAACTACGAGATGGTCTAAGGCACCAATTATCAGGGGGGCATCACAATACATTTATTACTTTTTTCTTCAGTTTTTCACTTGTATTTCTAGAAAGGAGGGGGTAAAACTCAAATATGGCCAAGGGCAGCAAAAAGGCTCCAATAAGCCCTGCAAGAAAGACCAAAGAACGACAAAGCCTTCGAGATTGCTCTTCCAAATTTTCTGATTACTCTCTGGGGCGACCCAGGCCCTAACCCATTTATAGCTAGCCTGCTTGTCACAAGCCAGTGCATTTGAATGGGAGCAGTGCGCTGTTAGGTCCAATGAGAACTGGAACATGGTCTTAAACCATAAAACAAGTATGGCTTGTGATGGAACAGGAGTAATAAAAATGGAATACTCAAGAGCTCGGCTTGGCTGGACCCATTGTTTTACCAAGAGTGTGTAACTCATAGATGGCCACAGCACAGTCATTCCTCAGAGCAGGCAGGATTGGGGAGCACCCCTGCTGAGAGAGTTGTTCTCCATTCTCCCCAACTTCCTGGCAGATAAAGTGTACTAGCGTTTGACGTTCGAGACGGGGAAATAAATGGTGCGATGTCACTGAACAGCACACTCATCCCCCGCTCCCTGGCACATTCATTTAAAAGTGCCTGTCTGAGAGCTCAGTGATCCCATCTCCTCCATTTGTGTTTACACATCAAAATGCCAAAACAACAGCTTCTCTTTGCCAGGTCATTCAAGAGAGACTGTTTATTGTTTAAGTGTTTTGTTTTGCTTTGATTCCTTCTCTCTTTCTTTCTTTTTTTCCTTTCCTTCGCTTGTTCCGACTTTCTTTTCTTTCTTTCGTTCTTTCCTCTGTTAACTCTCCAAACCTCTCGACAAAAACTTTGCTTCGCCGGGATCCCTGTCAGCATTGCTGCGGGAGAAAACAGCTAACGCTCACAGTGTGGTCACCGCAGCATGAAAGCAGAACCCTCCCGACTGCACTGTCCCCAAAGGCGTGCCAGAAGTAAACAAAACATTGTCTTACACACCAAACACAGCTCAGCCGATTCTGCAAAGGTTGGCTTTTTATAGACTCTGCAAACTGCTCTGCATAAAGTAAGCAGCAATTTACTTGCAAATGAAATGGAACATAAATTACAGCTGAGGTAGCATGACTCAGATAGAAAAGGTTTTATCCTCTCTTACCCTGAGTACAGTATAGATCCAGCACTAATGAAAATCTATTATCACCATACATTCCTTTATATATTTCCATATTAACTCACATTATCAGGTATGTTAAATTATAACATTTTCACCAACAAAAATACAAAGCTATGCATGGCAATGTATTTCATTTTCCTTCATTAACTCAGATTTTTCAGATCATTTAATCTGATTATGTCAGATTATGTCAGTTATATGCCGTTTATACACAACATGGCTGACACTCAGGAAATTATTGTCACACTATTTCCTAAGCCTATTCATATAAATCTTTATCAATATTACAAATGTTAAGCCTGAATAATTAGAGTACATGTCCTCATGACAAAGCCATGCACATGGCAACCACATTCACACACACATTCACACAAACACTTCACCTTTAGACGGTGACTCTGGGCTTTCAAAACGGCTCTAATAATTACATCAGCCTTGTAAACAGACTACAAAATCAAGCGGCAAGTAATAAGAGGCTCTTCATCTGAGAAGACTGCTGTGTCTGTCTGTCTGTCTGTCTGTCTGTCTGTCTGTCTGTCTACCTGTCTGTCAGTCGAAAGGATTTGTTTCCAAGAGCCTCAAGCCCTGGCACCTCTCAACCTTACCAACAGAAAACCTATCTGTGCATAAACTCAGAGGATTAAGGCCTGTGTTTTGCGAGCGCACTTGAAAAGACAATAGCAGTGAGTGCTGATGCGTCTGCTGATTTGAAAGGGCTCAGGAGAGAATGCGGCATTCAGATGTTCACCTAGAGAGGGGTGTTATGTCTCACCACTGTTCTCCTCACTGGCATATGGGGTGGTACAAGCACCAGCAGTGCATTTCAAAGTCCGCTGTGATACCACAGACTGCTTTTTAAAAAGGCCCTCTGAAAATGATATGGCTTGCTAGCTCTCCAGAAGACAAGGATATAAAAAGACTGGTACTCATTTGGTCTTTCAGAAACATTCAAACGGCAGGCTTTTTTGTATGACAGGGACACTGATCAATTGCTGGGCACATTGCATGAAATTCTGCTGTTTTTCTCTGTGAGTGCGTGAGCGAGCATTTGAGTGATAGCCTACATGCGCTTCCTGCTTTAGCCTTGTTTTTTTTTCTTTTTTTTTTAAGTGTGATCATTTGGAATGTCCGGGTGAATTTTTCATCTTCTGTGGGCAATGATCAAAGCCCAGGGAGAAGCCAGGGGAGAAAGAATGAGAGCTCAGGGTTTGCTGTTTGTGCCTGTTTTTGCGGTAATCGAATTCAAGCCTTCGCCTTCGTGGCGTGCACTATTCTTTAATTTCAATCATTGTGAGCCTGATGCTGGTTACGGCGTGTGCTCCCCTAATCAGCATGCTGAGAGAGATAATATGGGCAGAGACGTGAGGAAGAGTCACAAGGCGACACAGTGCAATGTGGTGCTTGGATGAGAACATGTTCCTCTCCAGGGCAAGGCCTACCATCAAGGGGTCTGCCAAGCATCCGTCGGAAATGATTTCACTGAAGGTTAAAAAGTGATCTTAAAGAGTCCCAATGAAATCATTTTAGCTTAATGTACGTTAATTCAGCAGGTTAAGAGTCATTGTGATGGTCTATTTTTGCTGGTCCTCTGTTTTGGGTTCAAGTGTGGCTTTTTCACCCCCACTGTAGCGCCTCTGGTGAAAACTTTGTCTGTACATTCTATGACTGTTTATTTTTTAATGTTTACCAGAGTGTCTGCATCGTCAGATACCTCTTTTTTGTACCTACTGTTAGGGCCATGCTAAAGCTGAGAGAAGCCTCTCAGAAATACCATTGATGTTTTAGTGTGATGCCTTTAAAATTCCAAATATGCTAGAGGTCAGTGATCCTATCACTCACCCAGTTTCTCTAAAAGTGATGCCAGACACACACTGTGTTACATGGATGCTGCCATCTCTGAGCTTGAGCTATATTTAAAACCAGACTTTGTTCAGCTAGTGTCATAGTTATCTCTGGCACTGCAGATGGGCCTGAACTCAATGATTAATATGGAGGGAAATAACAATATCTTGAGAGGTCCAGTCCCTGCCCCCCCGCCCCCCCCCCCAAAAAAAAAATATCTGTGCTGGAGATTATTTGCCACGTGCACCATAGAAAAGCAGACCGGCGCCAGAGCGGACCCGCTGGACCTCGAGCCAAATCTGTCATCTCGGGCTCGGCGCATCCAGGCCACAGCGGGGCTCTGGCCCACATCCAGGCCATATGGAGGCACAGAGAGATGCACCAAAAGATGCACTGAGCACGGAAAGCACCACAAGCCACAGTGTGGACGAGCTAAAGGGCACTGGTGAAAAAAATGGCTTTTTCCGGGGGTTGGCAGTCGAAAGGAAGGGATGGGGGGTCAAAGAGCGTCTTTGCAGCACACGGCCAACATTAGACCAACGGTGGTTACAGTAAGTGTGAATCTGTGTCGTTAAAGCAGATCAATGGGGCAGTCATGGATTGGGGATGCGCTCATTATGGCAAATGATAATACATGTTTCTAGCGCAGCATTGATGCGTTTATGTGGTTTATTGTCCTTTGGATTGGGAATCTAATTACAGTCAGCTTGTACAAAATCTGATCACAAACGAATTTTGAAACCGATGACAGCTGCTGACTAGATGTAGAGCACATGTCCATTACTGTGCGTGTTTGTTTGTTTTTGTGACGTGTCTCTGTGTGTGTGTGTGTGTGTGTGTGTGTGTGTGTGTGTGTGTGAGTGAGTGAGTGAGAGAGAGAGAGAGAGAGAGAGAGAGAGAGAGAGAGAGAGAGAGAGAGAGAGAGAAAGAGAGGGATGGAAAGGTTGCTGAAATTGATGATATGTTGATACCTAGACTGCATATGACAGGATGGCCCTTATAACGACTGAGATAAGAGCTTACATAAAAGTAAAGGTGAAATTACCTTGAAAATAGCCTGGGTCCAATAGGGTTCATTGCTTTATTATGACTGAGAAACTAATCAAAACAAGACTTATGTAAACCAAAACATCAGATAATGTAAAATTGGATGTATTTTGCAAACATTTTCTGAACACTGGGGGGCAGGTGGGACGTGAAAATTCTCCCTCTCCCAAAGTGGGGAATGACAGAGAACATTTGAGAACCTTTGAATATGGCTATGAGAAAGAGAAAAACCTTGAACACAGGACTGCTAACAGGCATCTCAGCATCTCAACAAGCTCCAACCACTCTTTGAAGCCAAGAACGAAGCACAAGAAAAGACTTTCAAGTAATGACATTTCAAGTAATGAAATATAGCTGTGACGATGGATGTTTTTTGGGATAAGCGCGTGGGTCTTCCGCCTCTCATTGTTTGCAAGATGTTAAAACGAATCCCCCGAAAGGAAACAGGATGATGAGAAATCATTTTCCCACGGAAAGATGGTCCAAAGCGACCCCATTTGTCACCATGTGTATGTGTCTCTCTCCTGCGCCACTTCCGCCTGTAAGCATGGTTGTTTCTGAAAATGGAGACGCACACCCACGTGTGTCCCTATAACTCTGTGTGTGTGTGTGTGTGTGTGTGTGTGTGTGTGTGTGTGTGTGTGTGTGTGTGTGTGTGTGTGTGAGTGTGTATGAGTGTGACTTTGTGTGTATGCGTGTGTGTATCGTGGCTGAGTTCCTGTAGCCTGCGGCGCAATCACTCATCTGTGGCACAGTCTGTTGGAGGAATCCATCATTTATGGCACGGCGTTGTGCCATCAATGAGCGAGAGGCATGCACAAGAGAAGCTCACCTACTCAAGTCAAACGTGCCTCAGCATTCAGCCGTGAAAAACAAAGCCAACACAGTGCTATTAACACACAAGAGGGTATCCCAGTTCCACATATGGGATAGGATGGTCAGTTACACAGATAAAGAAATAGTTTTCAGCCCTTTATCAAGTCCTAGTGTACACAATTCATAGACTCACACACAAAAAATTTAAATTCTTACTGCAGCTCTAGTTTATAGTTGGTTGAATGTCAGGTTACATGCTTTGAGAGCATAGGAAGTACTATTCTTTATAGGTCATTTATTATTACAACTACTTAGAATTATCTATTATTTATGCTCATTGTAGTGAGGTGATTCCCAGAGTGTTTAAACTAAATTATTAGAATGTTTTATGAAATGCTTTTCTCGGTACAGTATTACTGTGATAAGTGAATAGAGTAAGCTGTGAGAATAACTTTAAGACCTTGGGAGTACTATAAAACCTAGTTTCCTTTTTCAACCAAAAAGCACCACTTACTGCACAGTTCAGAAGAATGGCAACAGTTTATACTGAGCACTAAGCTTACCTCAAAAATGTCCAAAATAACAGTGTGTATGATGGATTTTATTGTCACAGTGGTTCGCATCAATTTCCTTCAAATATTCCCTGGTGTCTCCTCTCTTCACGCCTATGTATTAGAAAACCGAGTCAGTACTTTTTTATTGGCTAATGATAGAGCTGGCTGGCCAACAACAAGGCAGCTTTCCTAAATGTTTATAAAACAAAAAGCAATGAGCCATACACATAAAGTGCAAAGCCAGATTTACTGCAGCAGGTGACACCACAGGACCACCAGACAGAGCCATTTGTGGTAAGACATGCAGCTTTTTGGAGTATCATCAATATGCTTCTTTGATGACATGTCTAACTGAGATGCTTCTATAGGGTATACTTAAATATGTATTAGCTCATCTGATTTGCATCTCCAAATCCATTGGTTGTTACCTGCCTTAAGGATATTCAAGCACACATTTGTAATGAGCTAGAAACCCTTTCGCCCCTGACAGTGTATTAATAATGCATACTGTTCGATGGTGCTGTTTCTTTTGTCTTGAATATGTCTGCACTTCTTTATTGCTTGATCTAACTATTCACAGCCGCCATACGTACATTTTTTATCCCTGAAAAGTAGGAATTATTGGAAAAGAAATAAAAACCTAATCAAAGAAAATTAGGTAGGCTATTGGAATGACTGTAGGCTATTTGAAAATATACTCACTAATAGTATTTACTTTTCAGTTACATCATTATTGTCGACTGTGAGGCTGTTTTGATGCCATATAATGAGGGGTAAAAAAACAGGTTCTGATCCATCTTAACACAGCATAAGCACTGTAAATAGAGCAGATCAATCCCTTAATCAGAAGGAAAGGCCACGCCGCTGGTGATGCCGGCTCTGCGGCGAAACTGAGCTCGTAGGGCGATCACAGGCAGAGACACGCGTCTGGCTCAGGCCTCCCTCTCGCACAACCTCCTCCATCCTCATCAGTGTGCTTAGCCATGCACTCACACCTCCGAATTAATTACAAATCCAATAGCCATGCTGTTTACGTCAAATCCATCAACCTGAGCCGGGGCCGCAAACAGTGAGATGGAATCAAGATCCTGGCCGAGCAACCTTGATTTAGGCCAGATCTATTTTAAAAGTATCAGTATAGGGAGTTTGTGGAGCAGAGGAGTTGGGCCTGGAAATTAAATAGCTTCATCTCAGCCACAGTCCGGCTTTTTTTTTTTACGTTGCTGCTGGCAAATGCATCAACCTGGTGCTGGGGTCTGAACGGCAAGCTGGGAAACTAACCTGACTCCGATCAGATCTGGCGTGCACTGCCAAGTTATCAGAGCCCACAGAGTTAACTCTGAAGAAAAGTTGTGTGTGAGTGTGTGAGCGAGGAGACAAAATGTCCTTCGCCGCAGCGAGAGAAACTTTTCGAATGCCGCTGACTGTTAAAGTATCCTGTCGCTCGCTCGACAACCCCCAGTGCTGCCCAATGCCAGATACTTCCCTCCTCCCAGGTGCCACAGCTGCAGCGTGCCAATGAGCGACTTTTCAAAGCGCTGAGACATGTCTTACTTCACCAAGGAAAGAACAGTCTGAGTTGTGGTGTCTGTCGGAGCTCTGGAACAAACTGCCCTTGCCTACTGCGCAACGTTCCACAGTCTCCTCCACCCTCATTCTTCTGTGATTCTTACACAGACAGAAAAATGGGTGCATCATTGTGATCCATGCTGTCGGGCTTACTGAAGAAGACTTGGAAGACACATTATTTCTAAGCACCATAGTGCTACCCTTTTAAATCCCTTCGAGGACAGCACCTACAGTAGGTATGCAAAGGAAAATTTACCATCAATCAAATATAGTAGTCTTGTATACAGTCACAGTATACAGGCAGCTTTCCTACTACAAGAAAATAACAACCCCAAGAACAATTTTGTTCACAGCATGATGACCTCAAATGCATTTTCCATCCCTGAGATGGAATCCTGGAGATACTGTATGTGTGCTGCCCTATGAAGGTGATGACGTCCAAGGGCATCAGTGTAATTACATAGGACAAGACCACTATTCAAGACCCAGCCATGAATTTATGGTTCAGAGGAGCAATCTGCCTGTGCCCGAGCATCCACTCGAAGAAATGCAGAGGAAATGATACGATCCCTGATCAATTACCTGTGATGGGGTCACATTTGCAAATACAAAGCAAAGCTAGAGCATTAACATAACAGTCTCTGTGGGGCCTTTGAACCAAAAAGCATGGATCCACATTTTATTTTAAGAATTCCGTTTTAAAACTTATAACCAACATCATCATTGAGATTTGTAGAATCTCTCTCTCTCTCTCTCTCTCTCTCTCTCTCTCTCTCTCTCTCTCTCATTCCGTCTCTCCTTTTCTCTGAAGAAAATTGTCACCATTTTTGTCCTGTCAGTAGAGTTTGCTAGAGCCAAGACTTCACAGCATCTGCCACAGAAGGAAGAAGAGCTGTCAAGCTCCAAAGATGTTGCATCAGATCACATCAAATCAAGTCAAATCATTTTACTGTCACAGCACTTGACAGGACCGAACAGGTGAGTCAAAATCTTGTGTGCAAAGTTGTGCAAAGTCAGGAGGGGTCGAACATCAGGCACAGAGGGTGTAAAATAAACACCTTACAAAACAAAGAAAACTCTTCAGTCTCTACGAAATTATGCAGGAGATGACATAACTCTCCATGATAGCATTAAAGGAATGATCAAGAGTGAATCAAGCAATGGCCTTGCCATGACAATGCAAAGTGCTGCTGTCCATAAATATGAGAATGACCCAAATCGTGCAACTAAATATCGAAAAGGCAGCCAACGCTAACTGATGTGGGCACCAAAGTTTCTTTTTCATATTCCCACATTAGCGTTATCTGCAACTTTGCATACTCAATCTACTGCATACTGCATCAAACTGCATACACCAGAACAATACCTCTAGTCACAAAGGCAGTTTAAATATCAGTCCAAATACCAATGATGATATGTCACATGCCTTACTAACGCACAAAAGAACGAAATTGTTGAAAACCTTTTTCAGAAAAGATTTAAAGCTCACAGCCAGAATCCATCAAATTTCAAACATCACATTCATCAAAACCAAGAGAAACTCTCCCTACCACTGGTCAGTGTAGAGGCACATATCTTTAGAGTTCCAGTTGTCTTTGTTGTTATCCTTCCTGACGTGAAAGGCCCTTTATGCATGATCAACAACATTCCCCAATGATGCATCTTTTATACACAGTGACAAATGTGAAACTTTGAAATGTGCACAGAGACTGCCCTTAAGTCAGAACAGTTACCCTGACTCTTGAGAGCGCTCTCTCTGTTGGAGGCATGAAAGCACACACTCCTTACAGAAAGATCCGGAAGCATGCAGAGTTCGGCAGAAATGTCACAAGGGGGGATAAGAGAGTTCAGGGAAGTAAAATGAGGTCTCCAAGAGAGAAAAATGACAAGTTTCTTTTTTTTAAGTGCATGACACTGAGCTCCATGGAGAGGCATAGTTCTCTCTCACATACAAAGGCTAAAGATGACAACAAAATGAAAGGCGGATGTTCTGAGCACAGAAGAAGAGTGCCATCATTCTGAACAAAAGAAAAGCATCCTCTAAAATGTTCCAGTTACCATAGTAACACAAACACACTCAGTGAAAAGTGGATAGGGAAAAAAGAAAAGAAAGATAAAGAAAAAAAGATAACCTTAGGACATTCCTAAGTTGTTGACACGAGTGTGCACAATTCAGTGCCACACCTGTGCTAGTTTCGTCCAATGCCTCTCGAATGCACTCCCCTGCACAATTTCTTCTCTCTTTTTGTGGATTGGCTTCATATTTAGTTTAAAAATGCATTTCCAGGACATCAGCAGTATAATATCCACATTTCTGACAGAAATATACATCTCTTTTCATTTATGGATGCTCACTTACAGCAGATTCATCTGCAAACTCCCTCATAGGCAAATCTTCATAGTTCTGACAAACAAAAGGTTCAAGCAGTAGTCCAGAGATACTGGTAAGTTATTCCAAAAAGGAGAACAACATTATGTTCTCATGCATAGTGCAATGATACCAATTCTGATAAGTGCCACAGCATCAGGACTTTAGGTCACAACAATGAACACAAATAACAGTAGCATCCATATCTTATCCAGGTCTGTGCCAGCAGCTGACAGGATTCGATTACAACCTGCAGTCATTCATCCATACAACTCTTATCTTGCTCTCCCACTAATTTCTGGTGAATATCTACAACCCTACAAAGGCAAAAAGCCTCAAAAATAAACAGCTATTTGATATGTTCAAAAATGTTATTTCACAGAGGAAGTTAAACTAATGCACATGATTGAAGTTTATTTTTGATTGATTCTTATTTTTGTTCGCCACAATTGCCATGGCAACACTATTAACAAGCTAGACCCAGCCGATGTCAATAGCATCACCAATGTGGCACAGCGTGCCTCCCTGACTAGTCAATCAAAAGATTGTGATCGTGATGAGGTCCGGTCCACCGGGGATCCTCTCCACACAAGCTATCAAAGACTGCATGCCCTGGCCAAATCTGCAGTCCAAAACGCTACATGACTGTACCCAGATATGGCTTGGAAACACAGTAGAATGAAATGCATTGTAATATGACTGCCATATGGATTCAGTGCAAAGTTGTGTTATTTATGTTTGTGTCAATGATAAGTTCAATTCAGTGGAATAAGATTAAAAGAAGTTCAAGTACTAGATACAGATACAGATAGTCAGACAATTGAATATTGCCTCCACATAAACATTATGGTTCAGAGAATGAGACCGATATAGTTCACTGTGAAAGAGGCTGCCTGAAAGGACCCTTAATTTTCTGGAACTCGCTGACCATCACAAATGCATTCGAGCAGGCAAGCGGACCTTCTTACAACACCCACAGCGTGCACACACACACACAGACGCACGTGCCGTCGCCCCCCCCAGCATAAGTGTTCAATGCCAGAAGCCATCGCTAAAGGACCAAGGGCTGTAAATGTGTTTACCTATTCACTTGAAGGAGGGCGAAATAAATCTAAATGTCATTTGCTTCCACTGGCTTTGAGAGGAGTTTAATCTTGTAAAAAGCCCAGAGAGCTGAGGCGGTGAGGTAACTAATAGCTACGGCAGAAGGGGCTCGTGCCGCAATTGAAAGACATGGAAATTCAGTGAAAGGGGCTTGGGGGGGTGAGGGTGTGCTGAGTCATGAATATCCAGCCAATGCCCAGTGATTCACCAAAAAAAAGAAGCAGAAAAAGGGGTGAAGAATACACAGTGAATTCCAGTCTCTTTTTTTTTATTTCTAATGCCGAACCTGCAACAGTATGTCACCCAGAAATAGTCTTGCATGTAGCTACAGCCTCAGTTGATGCGGCTGAGTGTGCTTGTCAAGTGTGAAGCCCTGGCCACGGCATTTAGCATTCAGGACGCATGTGAGGGGAAGGCAAATCATTCTCCTCATTCAATTCATATCCACAGCACTTCAATCAGCCTGTGCTCATCCCCGGCCAGGCCTATGGGGCCATGGCTCAGGACTGGGCACTGTCCAACACTGAGGGGCAGCACACACACACACACACACACACACACACGGATGTGTCTGGAGGGCTGGAGAAGGGAAACTGGCGGTGCGTGTGTGGGAGTGATTTGTTTGGGAGAGAGAAAGAGGGAGAGGGAAAGGCTTGGCGAGTTGCAGTGTCCAGAGTCAGAGACAGAAGCCAAAAAGTCAAAGCAGGAGGTATCCAGAGGCTTTCTTCCCATTGTACTGGAGGATATAGGACAGAATCTATGACCTCCTCTTCTGCATAGCAAGAGAGGAGCATATCAACACAGAGCAGACGGGGAAGTGCTGGGGATGGGGTACAAAATCTGGTCTGCTGTTTGACATAACGCCCCTAAAAAAGAAAATGTACAAAGATGTCCAAGCCTACCCTGACATTTAAAAAAAAAAAAAAAAAAAAAACGGACTCAAACAGATCACCTTTCATGAGTGAAACAAAAAACAGACGGCGGCTTTGTAACTGCGCCTGCTTGCTTGCCACCACAGCCTTGTGAAGCATAAGCACCAGACACCAGACACCTAGCACTCCAACGCACTAGTGCGCCCAGATGCAGTCAGAGACACCCAGGGGAGGGCTTAAGAGACACAACATGCTTCTAGTGAACACAGAGACATACGGAGAGTGATTACTGGAGAGGGGAGCCAGCTGAGGGGGAGTGTTTGGGGGTTCTGTTGTTAGCTGTCCATCTTTGTTCACTGTTCAAATTATAAAATGTGTCATTCACTTCATAACACATTTCTTGTCTCACTGTTCAAACAGAATGAATAAACGAATACATTAATAATTAAAAATAAGTAGGTATATGAATTTATCAATTTCATCTTGATAAGCCACACACAACACATAAGCTCATTATTTTTCTTTCTTTTATATTGATCGCTGCCCTACTCCAAGGACATCTTTAAACTGTAGAGTGAGAGAGCAATCAAAGAGTAATGAGAGTGGTGGTTAAAAAAAACAGCTTAAGCTCAGTATGAGCATCTTCTTTAAGATACCGGCAATTAAGGTAAGTCTGGGATACACAGTTATATTCTCATTATTATAAGATACTATATAGTAACTAAAGGTCTACTCAAGTAATTTAGGCTAATATACCTGTGAACAAAGCCAATTATGTTAGTACTAACACCATTCCATGAGCAACCGGCCTCTCTGACAAACCCACCATCTTCAGCCATATCATCCAAGTAAATACAGCTCCCAGGAGAACTGATACTGGATGCTGTTTCCACTTCTTCCAAATCATCTGGGAAGCTAACGTAAGCTGCTATGACATAGGAGAGCATACATGATACCTGCAGTCTACAATAAAGGCACACAGGCAAGTTCATTAAAGTTACTCATTCAAATGCGCAGAGGAAGCACCTGACGATGTGTCACAGTGCTCAAAACAAAAATGCTGAAAAATGCCTGATATGCAGACCTATATCTCGCTCTCTGTCATTTCAGGTCATCTTTCTTCACTTAACCTTAATTTGATTGGCATGAAATGTTAAGGCCCATTAGACAATTCCAATTTCCTAGAGTGAATTAAGCCTCCAAAATAGCATTCTTGCACAGGAATATGAACAAGGCGTGCATTAAATCAGGCCAATTACAGCTGAGAGACAAACTGAACAGAACATTTTGAACCTGCCTCTTCATTTGCACCTCTTCATATGACAGCTGCAGCCACATCAGATGCAGTGATCCAAGCAGACAGACAATTTCTGTTATCACACAAGCACAGTATGCCAGCATAACTTCCAACTGATCAGATATTAGATGAAGATAGGTATATGAATAAAAGGCCCACCAAGAAACAAAAGCAAATAATTGCTTGTCATAAAACTACTAGGATGAAGCAGACAATTAGGTCCTTAGAAGTAGACAATTACGTCTCTTTGTTTGGAGAGGGACATTATAACAGTGCCTAGAGACACCACCACTATTATAACAACACTGAATGCCAATAACACTCAACAGGTATCCAGGAAAAATGACTTCCCCTACCCTTACCCAATTTAGTCTAAGACCACTGTGGGATGTCAAGGCACTCCTTGGCCATTTAGTAGGCTAAGTTTCTGCCCTCTATACTTTGCTAAACATAGACCTAAGCTCCTGCCACTTTCAGAGTCCATTAAATTTACTGCCTTACATTCTTGTTAAATGTATTCTTATCTTTCCAATACACTTGTATTAAGAGAATACAGTAACTCGCCCATTTATTCTCAACAGCCTTAGCCTCAATTAGTGGCTGAACATGTTGGCCAGTTATTTTCAGTACCTGTGAACACCCTCAGACTCAGTAATAGCCTATAGGCTACTTACACCGCTTTGCAAGAGTCCTTTGCTTTGTGTATGCACGACTGCCCCGCCGAACCACACCCCGTATCTCTCATTAGGGGGTAGGGTAGACTACAGCCCACTTTTGGTGTCTAGTCATCAGTCAGCGCGATGTCTCGCTGAGACCGGCTACTTTGACAGCGATAACATTGGTCAGTGAAGGGTTGTAGAGTGCAAGCGGAGAGGAGCATCGACAACGATCAATAACCTATAGGCCTTAGGCTACGCCCGACCTATATGTTATTTAGGTGATCTACTGGGCTAAATAAATCGGCAGAGGAAACACAGAAAGTACAACCTAAGTCAGCTTGTAAGTTGGCAACATTGAGCACTTCTAAAGAATACGTTCATTTTCCATGCGCTCATTCAGGTAAAAACTATTTTTGCACCTTCGGCATCACCTCACGGTCCATCTGGAGAGGGTGTTTTGATAACCTACCTGCGTGGGTGTTTAGGTTAAGGTGGTACTAGCTACAACGGGCTCACAACAAAGCCACATCACACAACGAGCGTTCTGTATCGTTGTCCACCTTTGTCGCTTTTTGCATCACAGCGACTTCGCTCTTCTTACAGAGCCCGAGTCCTTGGCACGTAACCGGCAAATCGGTGCGTGAGCCCTAGCTTGATATCATATCCTGTTCATACAAAAACCGAAAACGTGTAAACAAATATGCATTCAAAAATAATTCCTACATTGGAGTCGTCATTAGCTAGGTTATCAATAGCCTGAATTATAGCTGACTTTACGACGATAGCCTAATTGCAAGCCCCCACCTGCAAACGGTACAGTAGCTCGCTTGAAATAGCCTTCACAACAAAAGATTACCTGTCTTTCCAGGTCTGTCAGTCAGTTTCCCTTCCAGGTATACAGCATGGATGATGTTGGCATGTAAAGTGCCCCAGCACTGCCACCGCCCTCTTGTCTCTTTTCGCCGTCAAGGAAAATTGTCCGAGAGATGGAGGATGAGCAAGCGGGCGGGCGGAGAGCGGAGGAATAACAGGCGGTGTGAGTCGGGAGCGGTGCTGGAGGGGCGTTTACGTTTTCAGGGGAACTCCCTGCTATAAAGATGATGTGGACCTTTGCTAGTCAGTAGGCTAATGGTCACTGCATTTTAACAGCAACTAAGTTAAACTTTAGTTTGGCCTAACTGTGGAATAATTTAGGGAAGTGCAAAGAAATGGAGAGTAGGCTATTATTACGCATGAAATCTTTAGCCACAAAATTGGAGCAAAATAAAAAAAATATTATTGCACTTATGTTCTTCAGGGTGAATTATGTCACCAGATGATTACGAATCCTCTGCAGTCTGGCAGGAGTCCACATCTTGATGTCTTGTACTAACCTCAACAGCCAATAACAATAGGCTACATTTTCAGATTTTTAACTCACACTTACCAAAAAAAAATAAAATAAAAATGCCTGTGCATCAGAAGGCAAATATTGAATCTTTTTGGACTTGCAGTGATACAACAGCAGTGATTTTGACTTTTGTTAAAGTGTATAAACACTAGGCCTACAATTTGATTTGCTATGGGAAATGGCATTTCCCATCACTGTGGTATACATTCTTAGTACCAGTGTAGGCTACTTGGTATCAATTCTGAGTAGCCTGATGTAGACTTAGGTGTTTTGATTTACAAAAAAAAATCAATTACTCTTTCCCTCCCTTATAGATTCTCATCTGTGACGATATCTAATTAAAAAAACATTGCTGTGGTTTTCTAATATCTGTCAGTAGTAACAATTAGGCCTAAGTGGACCTTTTGCCTTGCGTATAATCAAGGTTCAAAGACTCAAGTGCGTCACTGAGTGTCTCGGGGACACTATGTGTTGTTAGTTACAGAGAGAACAACAGAAAGTATATTGAAAAATGTAAGCTACACCTTTCTGGGTTCATTATAAGTCTTGGTCATCTTAGACAATATCTTATATTTCTTGTGTAACGTTATTACCATATTTATAAATTACATCATATTATTGCATACTGCACAGCATAGATCAAAACCAAAGTAATTTATACTATATTTTTTACTATGATGATAGCCTAACTGGAATATACCTAGAACGCATAAGTGGTAGCCTACCTGAAGTGTTATAAAATGTTTTACAGTTTATATCCACTGGGTGGCACAAATGGGCTATATTTGTGTGAATTGCCATCTGGAACGTTAGTTGCACCAACTCCTAGACTCACACTTCATGTGGAGGTGGGACCATCACTGTTACTACCAGCATAGAAGTTACCCAATTGAATATAACATTGTCCTTATACATTCAGTGTTCAATAACATGGTTATACCCGGATATGTAAAGTATGAAAACATCTGGCAGGCATGAATTAAGTTCTAACCTAAAGAGAGGGAGAAAGGTAGATATGTGTTCAGCTAGTTCAGATAGATAGCATTCTGCTCCAGTAGGTCAGGGGTTAGAAAAAAGGGCAGCTTGGAATAGTGGGTATGGATCATGATGTGTTGTCCTTTTGCACTCTCTCATTCAGCAGACCTGTGTGTAATGAAAGTCTTGGGTAAAGACATAGCCTGAAGGAAAATACCAGACTCAACACATTAATTTTTTAGCCATATCCAGGAGCAAAATGTAATGTAAAAATTGTGTGTGTGTGTGTGTGGGGGGGGGGGGGGGGGGGGCATGCCCTCTGAATAGAAATTGAAAAATTATTCCATAGCTGAGTGTTTAAACGTTTTGAGGAGGGGGAAGGTGTAATCAATTTGACAGGGAATGTTTGATCAATTTGAAACCATCAGAGAAGCCATGAATTAGTAACATTTGACAATCTGTGGTGTGATTTAAGGTGGTCACAATGACAAATGTGACTGCGTGTGTGTGTGTGTGTGTGTGTGTGTGTGTGTGTGTGTGTGTGTGTGTGCCTGGCTCATGGCCTAAAGTGAACATGGATATATTTTGTGTGTGGGGGTGGTGACTGAGGGTACATGTGTGTTTGTATATGCAAGTATGTTCAAATGCATCTGTGCATATATGTCTTTGTGTGTGTGTGTGTGTGTGTGTGTGTGTGTGTGTGTGTGTGTGTGTGTGTGTGTGTGTGTTTATACACATTGTTTTGAGTTCATCAAGGCAGGTCTGTCACGTTAATAGCTCAAGAGAGATTAGACCCCAATCTCTCTTCAGCACAGCTGGAGGAAATAGCATATACTACTATATGTTGAAATATTTGTGCTATACCATATATGATTAACTACATACT
The DNA here is from genome assembly GCA_027497455.2 of Sardinella longiceps. NCBI lineage: Eukaryota > Metazoa > Chordata > Actinopteri > Clupeiformes > Clupeidae > Sardinella > Sardinella longiceps. The sequence continues at coordinate 28,866,773 of JAODXP020000018.1, read as the reverse complement.
GTATAGCAGTTCTGTATTACTACAGCCAAAGCCACACACATATAAATATCCCCCGACAGGGCACAGGCCAAACAAGTATAAAAAGCAGCTATGAGTTGTGGTGTCTTGTCCAATTGTTGGTTAATGATAAAAAGTTCAAATAAGGTTCAAATATGTTTCTATCACCCTCGTGTTCAACCTTCTGACAGTCCACCGGAGAGAGTTTGAGTTCACTTGAGTTTGATTAATTGCATGATTTCAGGGACAAATTTGTGGGCCTCGACGGGGGCAGTGGGGAGACATCTCTCCCTTGCCGGTTGTCTAATCTGGCAGGTGCTGGAAAATCTATCCGAGGCTATAGGGTTTTGTCCCCATTCCAAACAGCAGATATGCGATGCAGAGAGCAAGCACTGAACTGACGCACCTAGGCGATTGTGAAGAGTTCATCCCAGTGAAACCTGGCCTAAATGTCACTACACGTATATTTGCTCAGCTTTATTAGACCCTGTCATATTACACATATAACTTCCACAGCTCACGTCATCATTATAGACCAGGAAGCCATAACACAATAATCGGAAAAGGAGCTCAATCCCTCATGGCATCGTCAAGCTTGAACCTCGTTAAGGTGCCCCCCCACCACCCATCCCCCATCCCCCACCAACCCACCCCTTGAGATGGTTTGGGGGAAGAAAAATGAGAGGCATGGAGCCCAAGGATGCAGGGATAAGATCTTGCAGAGATAAGCCAAGAAGATTGATGTTCTTCCTCTCTTGCTGGCCTGCTGACACTTTTAATGAGTTTGCCCACTGTGTGTGGGGAGACCACGAGGAATAGTTCTCCTACAGGGGTTCTGCTACAACAAAGTGTCTTCAACTGTTAGTGCCAGCAAGAAAAAAAACAATATGATATCAATGTGGATATTGTTTTGGATTGTTTTATACAGTATATCACACCCCAAAACTAAAGCACATGTGCTCAATGAAGCCAAAAATGTGCATGCCATATAAGAAACATTGTTGACGAAAAATCTTGTTGGAAATAAAATAATAAAATGAAAAAAAAAAAAAAAAAAAAACGTCAAGGGAACCATCACTCTGAACATTCACCACATGGAGTGAACATAATTTTGAGAGAAAAAAAGGTCATGTAATGTCTAATTAATCCAACCATTATGAATATTACAGTATTTTTGTATTCAAATAGTTCCATGACAGATTAGCCTACGGTAGTGTGCCAAGCCATATGCTACTATAGCTGAGGTATATGTCTCCTCCGCTTGCTCTCTGGAGAGGTCACCGTGCAGCTGGGGCTGAAGATTCCATGCAGTACACTGACAGAGCTGGAACCGTTTCCCAAACTTCACTTATGCTAGCCCTAGCTTAGGCAAAATCTCTCTGAAAGCCTCTTTGACATGCACAGCACCAAAGAGCTGTATCAGAGCTGTAGATCTGAGTCGATTAGATATTCATTCCTCAGGACAGTCTGCAATGAAAACGGGTTTGATAAAAGACAGAAGCCTGGCAGATTACTGGCAGGGAAGGGGGGGTGGAGGTGTAGACTACATGATGGATTTGACAGGATGTCTTCATCAGTGAGCCAAATCTAAAATCACTTGGACTTCATTATCATCTAAAAACTCTCCTAAGATCATGCCTCGTAAAGATGTCGAACTAACTTCTGCCATGTTAAACTGTTATATCAGCTATAAATTAGTTCTGTTTCATGTAAAAAAAAAAACAAACTTAACCTTAATCGTTCTGCCTTAATCATTCGCCAAGCAAGATTTGGAATTATCTTACATTTTATACTAGCAATCTGCTTGTTCTATTTAATACACATTTTTATAACTAGTGGCCCAGAGAGACAAAAATACTTATGAACATCCCTTTGTGTGATAACAACTATGGAAATAGTTAGTTTGCTGTTTTTCATCCACACCAGCTTCCCATGTGCAGTACTTGGTAAATTAAACAATTAAACAATGAAACTTGACAACCACTCTTAAAGGCAGCTGAGATATTTCGTGGCAATGCTGACAAGCCATCTAAAGCCATCATTACTGTCAAAGGTCTGCATTTTATTTCTCTTTTCTGGAAATGGTCATCGGATAGGATCACTGGATAGGATCAAGTCAAGAAAAATGTCATTAAGTTATGCAAAAAAAAATCATGTTGTTGCCCAGTCAACCCAAACCAAAACATGGTGCATCCGCAACTGACATCTGGACTGCCAGTTTTGGTGTCGGACAACTCTATTACACTACAGAAAAGGTAAAATGGCCTTTTCATTAGAGTTTGATGATCCTCTACGTGTTTGGTTCCATCCATGCAGGGCCGGTTCTAGGCATAGACGAACTAGGCAATCGCCTAGGGCACCACCAAATATCAGGGGGGCATCGCAATACTTTATTCCTTTTTCTTCAGTTTTTCACTTGCATTTTTAGAAAGGAGGGGACAAAACTTGGCCTAGGGCAGCGAAAAGGCTAGAACTGGCCCTGCTGTATCCATGAGCTTAGTGTAAGAGGACCACCTTCAGGCCACTGCTAACCGGATGCCTGATTTATAAGTGCAGTGTCTATACCATACCTGGGCAAACTTAGCCTGACACGCCAGACTATATCATAAGAATGTATAGTCTGAAAACCACTGATAGACTGTGCCTCAATGGAGGGGCGGGTGATTGCGTTGTCTTTCAAACTGCCTCTCCACATAATAGGCTAGCGTTCCGGCCAGTGGTACCAGCTGGTATATCAAACTTTTCCCGTAGCCCGTCGGTAACACGGCAAAGACATATTTTTTTTCACAACGAAAGACTTAAGTGCACTTTCTTGTTTCACTTTCAAAGAAAATGACAAGTGCAATTCGTCCAAAACTAAAGCCAAAGACGAATCTCTACATACGGCTCTGGTTTGAGCAGGACTGTCGTCATCGTACAAAGCCCGCCTTACGATTTCCTGTACACATACCGCGCTGTGATTGGTTATCCGCCGCCAGAGGAAGGATTACAACGGGTTTCTATCAGGGGTCTCTAGACGTATCCGCTGTGCAAATTCAAATTTGCTACCGCTAGGGGTATGTCTAGAGTTCTAGGCTAGGGCAAACTAAGGCCCGGGGGCCAGATGCGGCCCGCGGAGCTATTTAATGAGGCCCGCGGAGCCTTCCCAAAATAAAATAATTTCTCATTTAGTCATGGTGACTTAAGTTATAGGCTTTACTTATCAAATGTGTTGTATGATCATGAAAAGCAAATTCGACCCTTTTAAACCTGCATATTAACATGTCCTCTGAAGAAAAGTGAGGCTACTGGCTCAAGACATTTATCGACATCATTTCGTTAACTGTTAACACCTGGCCCGTTAGTCAAAATCTGAAAGCCAATGTGGCCCCTTGGCCAAAATAATTGCCCACCCCTGGTCTATACTATTCCTCAAAAGGTCGCTACGATAGCGGTAACAAAAGTAGCATCTTTGGACGGAAACCAACAAATGTTGGAAAAATGTGGAAAAAAAGGTAAGTAGGCCTACATTTTGAGAATAAAGCCATACTTTTACAGGGGGTTTGTGAATGAACCGTACAGTAACTCCCAAGCTCAGGTTGATGCTTCAGTGTGATTGATTCCTGTGATGATTTGTTATTACTGACTGCTCCTTGTATGAGAGCCATTCAAGCTGACCGTTTTTCCTTCAGCAAGGTTCTAATGAAGCGATAACACAGCACTCAATCTCTCACTCGAACCTAAATAAACCACAGGTTAGACACAGGCTTAGATATTCACCTTTTACACACAGCCACCCACTTCTGAGCAAACACGCTGAGGTCCTTTTATTAAGAAGCATGTAATCCATTATGAAGGAGCGAAAACTCTAAACCTGCTTCTGGTGTTTATCTTGGCAAAGCACAATAACCACTTCATTCCTGCAGCCCCCCTTGGTTTCTCCCCTGCCGTCTGTCTGTATAGGGGACCCCTCCCCCACTTCTGATTTAAAACTCTAGGCCTATGGAAATTATATCATCACACTTGTGACGTTTTATTGGAGTCATACCAAACATTTCCCCACACAAATTCATGCATTTATTTATGCTATGCTAGAACTGAAGAAATAAAAAAAGTTTTTTGTAAAAGTTACCTGTAAATATAGTATTGCTTTTTCATTTGTTGGGCAGTAACACTAATTCATCCATGAATTTGACTTCACTTAGATGTTTTTTTCAAAACTTCACCATTCCAGAAATTCCAACAAGAGTTTTACTGATTGATCTCTAACCCTATGGCATACAAACAATAAATATCCACTGCATTCCACTGCCTTTGCTCCATTCGTATAAAATTAAACATGATCTTTTGGAAAATGAAACGTATTCTGTCAAATTATTTGCAATGTGAAATATTTTGATATTTTCACTTTATGTAATTAAATGTAGATTAATTGACCCATTGGGTGGTATTTGACTCTGAGCAAATCTAATGATGAATTGTACTGAGATTCTCAGAGCTCTAAGATTTCATTATCAAAATGTCATGGATCTCGATTTAATTAAAAAGTCAACCAAGCTGCTCCTCCAGTACAGACTTCCCTCTCTTGGGCTTATATATGATGGTGGTCATGCTATAGGCTGCAGACATTCGCTCTTTGTTGAGGGAGTTCTCCAAAGCCAGTCTCCACAGCCACTGATTCTTCTAAGGGATTCTGTTTCCCTCACAAACCCAGTCTGTCAAAGATAAGATTATTGTTCAAGCCCCCAAGTCTTTTGGGGGAGTTAAGTCTGGTCTCCACTGATGCAAACATGTCCACACCTATTGCAAGAGCTGCCTCAGATAGACAGTGGCAGATATTTGTCAGAGAAGAACTTGCAGTAGCGGATTATGTGTGGATAAAGAGGAATAAGAAGGGTGTTCAATCTCAGAGGCTGCACGATGCTCATTTCAACTCTGAATAGTCCAACAAAAAGTTCACCAAAAGATTTCTCACATACACTCACAGCTTATGTGCTTTCCACTCAAACGATTGCAAAGAAATATTGAAGGTCAGGAACAGACAATGTTATTGTAATGCGTATTATGAGACCACTGAGGTTGGGAAAACACCTTTGTAGCCACATAGCTAAAATTTGAACGACTGCAAGAGAGTTCCTATCCTCAGGCTAGTGGGATCTGCAAAAACATTTAAACTGACATACTGCACGTACACATGTGCCCCCACCACCCAGCCACACGCACCTGCACTCCACCCCACCTATCACCACCCCTCCACCACACACATACAGAAACACATGCACGCACACACACACACACACACACACACACACACACACACACACACACACACACGTAGGCCTGACATGCTGCATTAGCACAAGTATTTCTCACAATTGTTTGACAAAGCATCTCAGGCAACGTTGCATAGTACTGCAAAAATTGTGCAGTGAGTCATGTAATTTACTGATGTCCATAATTGCTATTTGGCGATGGAATCACTCCTCCATGTAATACATTAGCATGAATATAAACTCATCAGCAGTGCTTGTGTCATTCACTTTAAAAATGATATAAAAATAAAATAATAAAAAAAAACAGAAATGCTCTGATTTGGTGTGGCTTTTGATGCCATCACTTTTACTTTCATTACACTGGATTCTGTGACCTTCATAATTCCTCAGTATACTGTAACTCTGAAAGCCAAAGATGATTTGCCATTTTGATATAAGAATGGTGAATGTCTCCTGCTTTAAAAGCAACACATCTTGTTCTTCATGCAAACACATCTGATCCTACCAAAAGCAATCTGATTACTAGTTATTTTAGGTGTTTGTCTTCTGGTAGAGTTATCCGAACAAGTACTAAACAATGAATAAATGTTTACAATGCAAGGCCTTGGCAGAGAAAAACACCATTCTTGTACTAAAAGACGCTGAATATCTACAGTCCAGCTTCCCTCTGACTGAAAGACTTGGAAAAATACAATGTTCCAGTGAAATCTCTAAGTTAATAGTAGAGTAGTAATAATAGAGTCCAACATAGATAAAACAGAATAGACTACCCTCTGTCTGCATTTTATTTCAATTAATAATTATTCAATAATTTGCTCCTATTAGGGAAGATGATGTGGTGCCACCTCACAACTAGATGCACAGGTGCTATTCTGCTACAGTATATATCCAGTTTGAGACTAACAGCTGACAGAGGCTAGCCTAGGCCCGTCCACACTTCCCGTGATGCTGCATGAAATTTCGCAATCAAGAGTTTGTATGCTAATTAGACAGATTATATACATAAATAATAATACAATATTTGGATGTTATATACCACTAACACTATAAAAGACTTGTGTAAAGTATCATTTAATGACTGCACTTAAATCTACACTGCATAGCCACACCCAGTGATCATCAGGGTCCAAGAACCATGTGCAAAGCATCTCAAGTGACTAAAAGTTTAGCTGGAGAAAATCATTTTCCTTGTTGCATGAGAAGATGTAATTGCCTGACCACGTACAGACCTGTTGCTAGGGGCATAGATTTCTAAGCTAAAGACGAACTTGAATTCATTTTTTCAATTCAATTCATTCTCTTTTTTTATCCATTTTATTCTTATAATTTTTTTTGTCCTTTGTCTTTTGTTTTCCCTTGTGTACTTTTGTTTGCTTGCATCTTTTTTATTGTCAAATCAGGGCAATGCTGTAAAAGAGCTTGATGCTCAGTCATTTTTCCCTAAGTAAACAATGGTTGATGATGATGATGATTTGGTGCATGTGTGCCTTACAATTTATGTTGCCCATTGGGTTTCATGTCAGAATCAAGAGGAAGAAGAACAAGAACAAGAAAAAGAAGAATGCATAAACCCTACATTACCCTTCATGGTAACGCTTTAATTTAAAGCCCATGAAGTACTGGGTTAGTATTAGTATTAGGTAAGAATGGTGTAACAAAAAAGTATCAAGAGATAAATTACTGAGTACTTACAGCGTAAGTTTGCTGGAATAACACACGTTCACGCTTTATTTTACAGCCCGTGAAGTACTGGGTAAGTACAGGTAAGAACAACGTTACAAATTAGAACTTCATGTGTAATATTGCCATAATTACAAAATAAGGGGTAGCCTAGATGTGTAGTATAGCCTACAGGAAAGGCATGTGTTGAATCACTTCATTTTACAGCCCCCATGTCCAATATTAGGGCGTAGTTACAAGTAGTTTTGGGGTATTTGTAATTCCACTGTACTTGTTCTTTACTTTTCAATAGGGTTGCCTACCTGGTGTAGCATCAGTTTGCACGTCCTATCTATACAGAAGGTGCGCGGAGGCCGAGAGCAGTATTGCAGACAGATATAGATTGTAACGGCAGCAAATATGTTGTTTGATCATTAAGTTGTTTGTTCACCGTTAAACTAATGAAATAAAGTCTACCTTATTTATATAGAGTCTCACGGACAACCGCGAATGATGTAGGGTAAAATCTCCCGCGAATTGAGGGAAATAGTCTTGTTCCATTTGGAGTGGAATAATCAGCTTCATGCGAGGGAATTATTAGTTTCATTTTCCATGTTGTAAATAAAACGCATCTGTTGCCAAACTGTCAACGTCAAACTGTTGCCTCTGACTATGCATGCTACTGTACACCACTTACTGTAGGTAGGCTACCCTATTGAAAAGTAAAGAACAAGTAGCCTACAGTGGAATTACCTAAATACCCCAAAACTACTTGTAACTACACCCTAATATTGGATGTGGGGGCTGTAAAATGAAGTGAATCCTTTCCTGCAGGCTATACTGCGCATCTAGGCTATACCCATTTTGTAAATATGGCAATATTACACATAAAGTTCTATTTTGTAACGTTGTTCTTACCTGGTCTTTCCCAGTACTTCACGGGCTGTAAAATAAAGCGTGAACATGTGTTATTCCAGCAAACTTACACTGTAAGTACTCAGTAATTTCTCCCTTGATACTTTTATGTTACACCATTCTTACCTAATACTTACCCAGTACTTCACGGGCTGTAAATTAAAGTGTTACCCATTTCATCTACAGAGGTGTACTTCAACAAGAATTTGTTTTCTGAACACTTAAATCCAGTCTATTTTAGGGAGAGATAAACATAGGCTTTCCGAGGCGGTTTGGTCAACACAGTCAGTCAACAGCAGGTTTCTGACACCAGAAATCCTCCGCTGTGAAAGTCTCATTCAGACAGCTTTCCACTGATCTCCCGCTCTCCACAAAAATGAGTGGAGTGCAAGACTGGTGTATGGTCCCAATTTATGTGGAATTCCCCAGTCTTCCGAGAGCCAGAGCTGGGAGGGGGCAACCAATGGCATGGGAACCCATATTCTCAAATCACTAGCTTAGCGGCCTTATGACACATAGCCAAATACAGTCATGCCTCACCTGATGTCACTTTCCCTATTAGTTGTGTCTTAGAGGAGGCTGAATAGAATGAACAAGGACAAAGGCATCACAGGTGATCATGTTGTTTGAGAATAATACTGATACTAGCCTGGATCTAAAACCAGCCCCCTCGTACAACTCTTCATTTCGTACAGATGGTCTGGCCATTCGATAGTTAGAAACAACTGCTTTAAGGTATGGACTGTAGAAATTTAAAATTATTGGATCATACCTTGACTGATGGCATTCAAGCCCAGTGTTCATAACTCCACCCTCTGTTTGCTGATTAGAGGTGGAAGAAATGTCACCAGAGACAACCAGCTCAATGGAATCCAATCCAGACTAGCACTTTAGGGAGGGGATAATTGAGCAGAAGGAAGTAGGAAGGTATGGCGAGGCATCACTGGTAAACCTATGCATTAGATTCCCCTTATAGACCCACTGGGAATAGGTCAACCCATATGCAACAATGCTCTTCCCCACAAATCTGAGAAGATGTTTCTGATATAATCTGATGAGTTTGGCACCCATGCTACATATGTAAACTACTAAAATAACGATGCCATTATTGGTCTAGGTAAGAATGGCATTGTTGGCTTTTGTAGCCTACTGATTCTTACACTAGGGTGGCAAAACATTAGCCTGGCGAATGCCAAACTAAAAATCACAAGTGATAGTCTGGAGACCAACCTATTGCATCTCTCGTAGCGGAAGCATCGTTTACGATTGTCCAGAGCCGTTTATTGGGCGCTACAAATGTCTATCATAGCGTCTGTACATAGCTCAGAACCAATACCAGAGCCACCACGTGGCGTAAAATGCAATCGAGGGCCGTACTAGTCCCTTTTTGTTCGTGATTGGATACCGAAAGCAGCCGAGAAAATCGGCCATGGTCACCATGCTGCTTTGCAGAGTGAAATGAAATAAGTGCGCAAAGGAGCATGGGAGCTCCCAGGTTAGCAAAACAGCATGCTGTTGGCATGGAGACACTGTTTTCAGTAGCAGGTAGAAGGACCCTAAGCAGAATGCTGTCCACATAATGGACAATGACCATCATCCCCTACACACCACATTCCACAAGCAGAGGAGCATGTTCACTCCTGTGTCTGTCATGCTCCACTGACAGAGTGAGGAAGTATTTTGTACCATGGGCTATACAACTGTAGCCTGGGAGTTCCCATGCTCCTTTGCGCGCTTATTTCGTTTGGCATTCGCCAGGCTAATACAACTGTACAACGATGTCACACAGAAATTAAGTTGGGCAATTGACTTGTGTGCATGAGTTTGTACTATAATCTGTACTGTGCCCTTATCTGATCCCCGCACTGCACACAGGTGTCGAGCATGCCACCCCGTCAACTACAACAAACCCAGGCTTACAACTCAGAGGTTAGAAGCATTAGTGGTTATATTAGGGTTATGAGGATTTACACCACTGCCACCAGTTAGCCCAGGCTAGTTATACCTGTTACACCCACACATATGCATACACCAGTATTTGTCCTGCACAGACACAGACATTTTCTTGCACTGTGATCCACATAGCCTCCCTCAGCACATTTCTATATCTCCACACTTCAGAACTTGGTACTCTAAATGGCACACAATTACAACTGCTTTTTTTGTGTATTTATCATGTGTATGTGTATCTTTTTATGGATGCTACAAGATGCTTGAATTTTCTGTGGGATGAATTAAGGCTACTATCTTCTTATCTCATCTCATCTTATGTGATCTTATCAGACTGTATTGTCCTTGAGATCGTTCCTGAATGCAAAAAAAGAAAGAGCGTACTCAATTTCATGCACGTCCCTAATAAATTTGATGAGGCACTTTTGACCAGCAAGTGTTGGAAAACACCAACCGCTGGGCTGTTTGGCATTTAAGCTATCCGACCAACTCTACCATCTGCACAGCATCTGTGGACAGTCTGAAGATTGGAACTGACGTTTACTCTTAAATCTCCGTCAGGTCCCTTCAGATAGGAGACTAGAAAACCACATGTTACATCTAACACTGTGCTAAGCTTTTCTACCATGTATTTGCGGATTACAGTGATCAAGGGATGAATGGAGTGCTTTGAAATCCTTGTTGATCTGTAACGATGTGTCCAAGAACCTCCTTCAGGACCTGTCTCGACTGTTTTGGATGGAGAGGATAGCCATGGACACTAACGCCTCACGTGGGTGAGCTGTGCTTGATGAAACCTACAGGAGGTACATTACTGAGCTCCATAAAACTCCATACTTAGTCTCTCGGCACAGAGAGAGGTGACAACTCCTCCGCTGGAGCTCAAAAGTAAGCGTCAGTCATTAGGTTACTTGAAACAAATGCGCTACAGAGCAGAATGAATGAAAACGGGGTTTCGCTGGATTTTACGTCTGACATGCCAGAGCATGACAATGAAATGGAAATAAAAAGAGGAAGAGACAACTTGTAACTACTAAAGTACATATTCGGGAAAAAAAATCCTTATTTCACCCGAGGACATTTTCTTTGGATTTTCTGTAATGGCTGGGATGTGCAATGATCTTGGGATTTGGCTTTTCGTGTGCCTTCTTGTTCTGATGGGTAAGTTTGCCTCCTATTGTGTCGACTTTTTTCCCGATAGATTCAGTTGGTAGCAGCTGCAGGAATGCATGTGATCATCTAATAAAATATGGTAAAAGTTTTAAAGAAAAATTTGAAAAAGTAATGTTAAACTTCTCAGCGTTTGTAGCCTATTAGTCATTTTACACATGGCATCCACGATTATTTAAACATTTTAAGCATTCATTCTCTCTCTCTCTCTCTCTCTCTCTCTCTCTCTCTCTCTCTCTCTCTCTCTCTCTCTCTGTGTGTGTGTGTGTGTGTGTGTGTGTGCGTGCGTGCGTGCGTGTGTGTGTGTGTGTGTGTGTGTGTGTGTGTGTTTGCGCGCGCGCTCGTGCGTGCGTGTGTGCGCTCTCCTAATGTACATGCCAATGATTAAAGATGCTTCAAAGGCCGGGAGAAATCTCCATGAAACGCAGTTGATCCCGAACACAGACTCTCCCCCACTTCAACACCATCCCGGAGGATCGGCGCACCTGGACCAAAGAGGCTCCGAGTCCCATGCAAGAACCAAGCGGTGTACATGCTACTCGTATAAGGACAAGGAGTGTGTCTACTACTGCCATCTTGATATTATTTGGATTAATACCCCAGAGTAAGCAGTACCTCCTCTTTTTCTCTTTGGTTTCTATCAGCACTGTGGTGATTTGCGTGAGAATAACCAGAGGTGTTGTTTAGATTTATTGCGGCGTGTTGCGAATGACCCCCTTGTCTTTCTGTGTTAGCATAGCATCCCACCTTAATTGCAGTGTTTTATAGTGGTTAAAGCCAGGTGTGGTTCCCATTGTTTGCGGTACATGTACGAACATATCAGTGCTTTAAGTAGCATAGTTTTATTGGCATGCTTTAGTGTAAGTGTAATTTAGTCCCATTGTTAGTATCCCAGAGTCACTTTGGTGTCGAGAAAGTTTCATCTATGGAAAGCGGAGACTGTTTGCTGCGGGCGTGCACATAGAGGCGGAGAGGCTTACTACTGGTTGCTCACGCGCATTCTCTGTTTTAGTTTCAAGCAGCTTTCTTCAGGCCGTCTCCAGCACTATAGTGAAGGCCTACGGTTGTAAAAGCTGCTGCCACAACCTAATGGTTCCAGTTCTAGTTAAATTGAATAAGCTCTTCCTAAATAAATGTTTACTCCTCTGGGTAGGCTTACGTACTGATGGCTAGACTGTAGAGGTTTCCTCCTATCCGATGTCTTCATAAGGCGAAACATCACTCCAATTGCCATTGTTTGTTGACACGTAACGTTAATGTTTTATGACATGCTGTTTTTATGTAGGCTATTGTAATGTTTTTGAAATGCTGACAAAGATCGTATTGCTCATTCTTTATAGCTTAATGAAAAAAATAGCATTACATAAGAAGGCCAGGATAGGAATGTTATACTTCGTCCAGTGGCAGTTGAAAGGAAAGTATCCTGCCAAAAGAATTATGACATCTGATTAATTCCCCCGGTGCTTGGCAAAGTCAACAAATTATTCTTATTTAAGTGTCTTTAGGCTTTAACCAGAAACACTTGCCATGATGCTCTCAATCCAGATTTTGTCCATGGTTTTCAAAATTCATCCAGTGTGAAAAGGTGGGCTTGGAAACATAAGCATAGTTGTTTAAAGATTCTGTTGTTAATTTGTGTTTAAACAGCCTGAGTAGTAGGCTATGTTATGCAGCGATGATGGAATTTGACATAATTTGATTGTTTATAATACTTATTAGCAACATATGTATATCAGTTACACAGTTAATTCCTGAGTGATTAAGGGATGTTTACATTTTTAGCTTCTGAGCAATTGGGCTCTGTCCATGGTCCTGATATGCTGAATTAAGATTTCACGTTGTCATTTTTCAATTAATGAAAAGACTCAGAATGTAATTTTTTGGGGGTACAATGCCTTCTTTTGTGTCTTTACACACACACACACACACACACACACACACACACACACACACACACACACACACACACACACACACACACACACACGCACACACACATCTAAAGGCCTCACACTACAAAGAGGCATATGTTTAGAAGTCATCAAAAAAAGTTCATTATCTCATGGACATTTTATCCATTACAGTGTTCCTCAAAAACTCATGATGATCGATTCGCGTGTTTGTTGAGTATGTCGCCTGGTGCATGTGTGAGGTTTGTGCATGGTCTCCATGGTCACAACAGGCTCTTCCACGACATCCCTTGGCTGAAAAGGGAAATGGACGCTGCTGACATGAATATCAGTTCAATGAGGCTTAGAGGTGTTTGGAGAGAATGGACATGGATCAGAGAGAACTTTTTCATTAGAATCTGAGTCTCTGTAAGTCCTCCCAGATGAAGGCGAAGGGGGGACAAAAGAACAACAGAAAGGGAGAGATGGAGAAAAGGCAAGGGAGAGAAAGCGAGAACAATGTGGAAAGGCAGAGCTATGAATGTAGCCAAAAGACAGGGGAACAGACGTTAGCCATAAGGAAGAGAGAGCACAATAAAATGTGGAAAGAGAAAAAGAGAGGGAGAGAAAGAAAGGCACAGAGAAGATGAGAAAGTGAAAGTGTGCAGGGCAGTCATGGAGTCATGCTGCTGTCAGTTTAGCGGGAAGACTTTTGATGAGTTCAGAGCCGGTGCATCTTATTCTGCGCATGTGTTGGAGGACCTTGATGTCACTGCTGGGTTCCATGCACCAAGGTTAACAATATTGATGGGTGTGTATTTCCCTACGCTTGACAGGTATCTTCCAAAAACATCTGGATCCCTTCTCTACAACACCTGGAAGAATATAAAGCATGCCTTCACTTAGGTTTATATGCTTAATACTAGCCCAGTAACAAAGGTCACTTTAGAAAGCCATGGCGCTTTATATTTTTTTTTGCTTAGATATGTTTGTCCCAACCCAAATATTTATTAATATGAAGTGGTTTCTAAGTACCCTATCAAAGCTGCTTCCCAGGAGTTCTATTTATCAATTTCCAGATGAGAGCCGTCCAACATATGGCTTTCCCCTGATTTATCCTCCCATAACATCACTGGGCTTCTCAGATCTGGCTGCATTTGCCATTCTCCTGAAGCCTTTGTTGTACTGACCCGTATACACTCCCAAGGCATCCTGGCAAGATTCAATGAAAACATTCCTTCCGTACCTTTTATATCCATGCCAAGGCCCCACTTGTCTTGTCTCTGGAGATGCCCAGTACATTTCATCTCCCAGGGTCTGCGCGTTTGCTGCCCAGTCAGGTCTCACTTTAACCCACTTAAGTTTCTTTACTTGTTATTAATACACAAGGCCAGAAATAAATTAGCAGGGATTCAAAAAGGGAAAGATTTTTTTCTGTCCTTTTCAGTGTGCCCATACATCTACCATGGACTCTAGACATAAGAAAGATAGAAAAACTAATCTGGAAAAAAACTAACAGCTGTGTAAAGAGAGAATGTATAGCATCTGTGAAGCATCTCAATGTCTAGATGCACATGTAGTTTATACACGCACAATGGGAGAGGACAACAGCTCAAGATGTGTGTAAGTGTTGCTGGGACAGGGAGTGCAGGCCTCCAGTTCATTAATATGCCCCTGCTCCACTTGGTGCCAGAAAGACAGCAACAGCTCCAACTGACCGTGGTGAATATGACCAACATGTGGTCAATATCACCACACACGCGCTCCTCCGTCTGTCACACATGTTTATTATTTCACAGCGCATTTTTCCTCTCTGAAGTAGAATATTGGGCTATAATGTAACAGATTATTGTCAAAGATGTCAGCTCAAATATAGGAGGCCTGTCAGTGTTGAGCGTAAGCAACTCTAAATACGTGAAGTGTCCTTCTTTTAAGAAGTACCCCATGGTTTGCGTGAATGTTGGCTGACCATGGACTAAATCTATTGTTTGCAGACACAATATGATCTTTGGATAATATGGTGCATTTTTTAATTTTCAAAGCAAATCAAAGCTCTGAAAATAAATAGGTGGTGACAATTAACCTCTCCCAAGCTTTGAAAGGGGATTTTTGTATTTATGGCTGAAGACAAACTGTTTTGTTTATATTCCTCAGTAACAAAAGTATGTCCTTACATGGTTCTAATTTAAACTGATTTCTCCGAGCCATCTGGCTTTTTGGTGAGGGGAAATATTGACTCCTCTGAAAGTTTTCTGGCAAAGGAGCATGGCATGGGCGGCAAATATTAGCAGCATTCATGCCAGGCAGTTTTGAGGGAGATGGTTATGTTGAACTAAATAACAGAAGATGTTTTTTCATTGGGGAAGCTGAAAAGGCTCTAAACTGTGTCTTACGTTATAAAATGTCCTAACTCTGATACTGATTAGCACACCTACACCTAGTATAAGTGTAGCGAAGTGTAAACTAAAGGACAGGGTTCTATTCAAATTCAGAAAACAGAACAACGCTTTTACTACCTATGTATTAACCACCGTTTATGGAACATTATTTTCACAATGAATCAGAATCAAATTGTGGTTCAATGTAAAAGAAAAAAAAAGAAGAAATTTACTTCCATGTATCTTTGATAACTACTGAAGCAATTTAGCAAAATCAGTAAATAAACCTCAGCCTTTAAATGAGGATCTATTTGTTGTCTATGACACTGCATTGCATTTAGAAATGCTGAATGTTGTTGTTGGGTGTTTGATCTTGGCAGGCGCACAGTGCCGTATGGTATGTCAAACTACCGCGGATCCCAGCGGATCAAGCGCTCCAGCAGATGCATGGGCCGTTGCTTGAGGAGAGAGGGATCTCAGCGCTGTGCGTGTACCGACCAACAGGATCAGCAGTGCACAAGCTTCTGCTTAAGGTATAAACTTGTCTCTTGCCTCTTGATGAAATCGTATCGCAGGACCTTGAATACAGTGCCGAAATTGAATTGGATTATGCTCTTTTTTAATATATGCTCTTCCGTGGTATACACAGCTAATTACACGTTACATTTCTAACATACATTATTACATTCTGTCAATAAAAGGAAGCTATAGTTGCAATGGCAAAGTGTGGTTTAGAAAAAAAATCTATTGTAAAAAAAAATACTGTGTTTTTTGATTATGTAGATCCCAGATGTCTTCTATAGACTGGACTCCAGGAGAAAGGGGACCAGGATAAACCTGTGTAAGGCTTCACATTCCCTCATCAGATACCATGAAAGACTGCTTATAACCTGTCCTATGGCATGAACTGGTGTGCACAAATGACAAAGGCTGACACAGAGTCATGGAAGGGAATGTGCTGGGAATTCCTGCGGCATTAGTTGAGATTCTGGACAACCTCCTGGGGGATTATAAATTTGAGAAGAGAAACAACTCATAGCACATGGGAGCATGCATCATGAGAGGCAATCCGAGTCATCAGATTCAAAACCTTCCAAAGCATCAAAGTTTAAGACTTACTATTGACTGAAAAACTGGCTTCCTTGGAAACACGAAAATCATCCAATATCAGCAAGAGACACAATGTTTATTACAGCAATCCTATCAGCATGCAACTCCAATAAGGGATCTGAATATCAACAAAGCTGAAATCCTTTGAGATGACTGAAATGGCTTTCTTCGTTCTTCATTTGTGTCCCTGACACTCTTAATCAACAAGATAAGAGGTGTTTCAACTCTTTATTGATATGACGTAATAGTATAATGTACATAGGCTACATAAATGAATACAATGGACTTTGTGTTCACAAATAATGAAAGAAATCTGTGTGTGGTTTCATTACCTAACAAATCCATGTTGGTTGAACCAAAACCAATAACTGTCCAACACAACTGAAAGCAACTGCTAAGTGACTCAGCATTCATCTCTTGGATTGTGCAGCAAATCCTATTATGAGCTGAGAAAGTTCGAAATGTAAACATGTATCAGCAAATCATCTACTAACTTGATGCATGCAACTAATCAATGAATATTCATGATGGGTTCTGTCTATGAGTAGAATAAATATACACTTTGTTAATTCATTATTTCTTTGACAGAGGGATATGAATCCCAAGGAGGGAAAAATAGGTCCTGCACCGTTACCACCTTCCTTCGGACCATATCCCAAAGCCATATGCCCCCAACCACAAAATGTACAAGCGCTTGTTTACTTTTTTCTCACAGTTTTCACAGCTTTATAGACCTGTGGTCAGGGCCAGATTATGAGAAGTGCCCTATAGGCACAAAATCATCAAGGTCCCTCCCATTTCAGGATCAATGATGATGAACTGGGTTGGGGTTCTGCAGATGACTGATTTACTTTGATGTCTCATTTAATGAATTGGATGTTATTGGATTATGAAGAATGTATTAATTGATTAATCAAAAATGGGCTGAAAATATCTCATACCCCTCCTTTATCAATGCAGATATTTAATGTTCCCTAGAAATATGTTGGCACTGAAAAGTATTTACAGTTTTTATTTTTCAATGTACTACCACAAATGTATGTTGTATATGCTTGTAAGTTATGACAATACAAAGTGAGCATACAAATTGAAGGACACTGAACCATTAAAGAAATTTACAATATCTTATTCAATTGCATGTAGATATATCATATCTTCTTTAGTCTCTGTAATCTCAAACACAACAACACAATCATGACAAGTATGTGGCATTTAAGGTTGTATTGTCCACCGGTTAGTATGGTAAACAAGTCCAGACAAGGCAAACAGGACCACAACGTAGAGCAGTTGAGGATATATTGTTGACTGTGTAAACAGTGGTATTTACTGATAGATGTAACTGGTGTCAGAAGTAGCTCTTTTTGTTTCCTCACAGTCTGTTTGCACTGCACAACACTGAAATCTAAATGTGTCCAGGTAGTTGCTTTGCACGCTATGGTTTTTACAATGGACTGGGTCTTTTTTTGGAGAATATATGAAACAGCCAATTGCTACTGTTGTGTCTGCAGCTGTCGTGTTGGAGACATTTAGATGTACAAAGACCCAGATGAAGCATTATAGGAATCCTTTAGTGTTGGAAGGAGAGTGTCATTTTCCCGCCAGGAAAGCCAGTATATTTATCCCATCCCATCCCATCACTGAACCTACCCTCATGTTTGAGATCTTATCCAAAGAGCCTTCATTTTGTCCATTAAGGTTACCTATACAGACAAGATGAAGTGAAGCTAAGGTCAGGCTATGCGCAGAGGGAGTGTACAATATTATGCTCCATACAAATCCACTGTAAATTCCAGTCAGTCTTCTTGTGGGAGTCTGCAGGTTAATTGCCCAGAGGAAAAGAGAGAGTCACCCCATCCAGAAAATATTTCATGGACAATTAAGTAAGCTGACAGTCTCTCTCTCTCTCTCTCTCTCTCTCTTTCTTTCTCTCTACCTCATTCACACTCCATCACCAAACTCTCCTATCTCTCTCTGCTCTTTTCTTCTTTTCTCTGAAAATCCCCCACTTCGCACCTTATCCCTCTGCTACGGAGCACAAGATGAGTTTCAGCACTTAGTGGAGGTCTGAGTGATTTACCTTCACAGCTGTGAAAGTCACCTTGAGGGCTCCATTTGCAAGGTGTACATTAAAAAGATCCTGAATCAACTGTAGGAAAGGTACTAGTGCTGCTTTAATGTTACAGGGGACATCTGGCCACTGCGTAAAGCACCAACAAATCATTTCAAGGGACTTATCACTCCCTCGACTTTCTCAAGCAATGAGGGAGAGCTAAATTGTGTGGGTACAAAGCCAGATCGCATTGCCAGAGATTTTAGGCGCAAGGACAAAATGCTTCAGCTTTTTCAAAACAAAGATTTATCTCTAACCCAAACAATAACAACAGCTTCTAAATTCATGAAGACGCTAAAAAAAACAAAACAAAAAAAAAACCAAGAGGAAAGCTGTGCATAGTGTTTATTGCAGAGCTAGGGGTTACATAAGGAACATCTAGCCGCAAACCTTTTCAAGCACTGTATCTGTTTTTCTCACCTTTAGCCATGCAAATCCTTAAATATTGCATAACAGCCTTATAGTGAGGGGCTTTGTTTAACACCCAGTTCTCCAGATTTCATCCATTAAGAGCAATGAGGCTGAGGATAGGAACTGAGAACAGAGAATCACAGTTTGCGTATGGGAGGTCTTGGTGTGGCCGTCATTGGGAATTGCCAGAGGGGGTCAGCATCTGGAAGTTGAAGTTATATGGATATTTAACCTATAGCCTATTGATCGTTTAAACCAAGCCATAGCCCCAGATCAGCTTTCACTGGGATTAGTGTAGGACGTTGGGTGGGGCAGGTCCATTTCCCCAGCCTCCAACAATCAGCGAAGATTCAAGGATGAAACTGTTTTGAAATTCTGTGTCATCTGCAGAGATTCAAATATTTTTAAAATATTAACAAAAGTCAGCCTCCATTACAGTGCTAGACAGTGCTTGAGAACAGACCTTTATAGGGACAATTTGTAAACCACAATAATGTGTGTGTGTGTGTGTGTGTGTGTGTGTGTGTGTGTAAGTAAGAGAGAGAGAGAGAGAAGGAGGAAGAGGGAGAGAGGAAGAGAGAGAGGATGCAGCTAGAGGCTGTGAGACAATTTGGTAGGCCAAACCAACAGTTAAAGGAATTATCCGAAGTGAATCAAAATGTAGCCGTGCTGTTTTATAGTGCATTGTGCGACCACAATGACCAAATTCCGTGCAAAGTAGACAGAGTTGGCAAAATGGCAGCCAACACTACCAGAATGGGGCATGTTAAAACGAAACCGACATGCCCCAATCTGTTACCGTTAGCTGCCGTTTCGCTATCTCAGTCTACGTTGCACGAAGTTCAGTCGTTGTGGTGGCTATCAATAGCACTTAGCAATATAAAATGGCTACGTGTTGATTCTCTCCGGATAATTCCTTTAACACTAACTGAAATGGAACATAAAATCACTTTCAGTCACTATTCACTATTCTGTCCATATTGTACCAAATTCTCTAGTTCTTTTTCTTACTGACAGCACTTGATGAGCTTGAACAACATGACTCTCTCTAAACAAGGACCAAGGAGAGAAAGAATTTATCTGCATGTAAGCTGAACCCCTCTGGCAGTGTGTCATATTTTTTACATACTGAATAATCAATCTTCGAAACAAGATTTGGAAAAATTCCTTTTGGTTTCACACATATTTTCATTTATTGTCAGTGACTTTTTGAGAGAGTTGTTGACAACCAAATTTGATGGCATTTTGTAACAATCCCTCTTGGCTGCTGAGAGCTTGCTTACTCCAAGCCTTATTGTTCTGTAAATGTTATTGCACAGGAAGAAATGGCACGTTTGGGTATAGTTTCCATCAGATGGGTTTGAAAGCCCCACCTACACCCAGCAAGCCTCCAAAAGCATTACACAATGTAACCTCAAATGCCCCCTGACACCCTAGGAGTTGAACTAATCTGGAAACACATGACCTTGGAAAACTGAGTTCAATAATCTAACATCACCACATTTATAAAGGCCATTACACAACAGAAATACCTCAAAGTCTTGTCATGGTTATACGAACAGTGGCTACCATACATCTGAAAATCTTACAGTTTTTAACGAAACAAATAAGGCATAGTAGTCAAGGTGACTGAATTCACAAGGCTTTTAACTTGAAGTTTGCTCAGCAATTGAACATGTGGCAACCCTTGTTAATCCACACCAACTGAGACGAGAACATTTGACCACAACCTGGGGCCTGTAAGAGGTTACTTGGGATCGAAGTCAAAATGAGATGCGTATTGCGCACCAGTTAAGGGTGGTGTTGCCGCAATCCAGACAACACGCCATGTGCTGACCAAGAGGCTACCGGTCCCAGCGTGAGACAATTACCCTCATCGCTGGCATTCCAGCTCAAATCCAATGCTGCTTAAGGGCCTGATCTTGGGGCTGGGAAGAGTTTGGTCACCGGCCAGAGAACTGAGGGGATGTTTTCCACCAAAATACCTCACATTTACTCCACATGCCTCGGTAGGAAGACGAAGAGGAGGAGGAGGAGGAGGAAGTTGGAAGCCGAGAGAGAGAGTTGAGGTTGGACCCGAGATAATCTTTTCCCTATGTTGCCTATGTTCTTTTAGTGCTGTTTAGAAAAACAAGAAATTTCACAGGCTGACACCTTTACCCTTTCTGCACACTAACAGCCCTCTTATCCCCTTAACCTGCTATTTTATACTTCTGACTCAGCCCTCCTAGGATTACACACGCACACACACACACACACACACACACACGCGCACACACACGCACACGCACACACACAGGCCTAGGGGCAACTATAATGTTGAGTATGTCTTCCATCAAAGGCATTCAGTGTTCACAACACTTTCACCTTAATATTGACTGATAATATATCAATTATTGTAAGAGGTCGCTTTTTAAGGAGCTGCTGAATCTATTACACCCGGCTATGTATGTAATTACTGTAGCCTATATTTGACACAGGGTGGAGGTTGTAATATTTGCTTAACTTACTATGAAATGAATACGCTGCAGAACTATGTTGATGCAAATGAAGTTGTAAACTAATTTCACTGAATCGAAAGCTGTGATATGAAACTGAAGCAGCTGAAGTAAACAGTATACCCAAAGAGAGAGTAATGAATTTAGAGCAGTCTGTTGCAGTAAATCTTAATTGCCAATCTACTTGAAGTCTGACATGATTCCAGCTGTTTCCGTGACTTTGTAGGAATATGCTTGACGAGGATAATTCATGCCTAATGATTTTGGTTTGCCAATGTTTCACAAGTTAAGGTCAAACATATTAGAGAGGTTGTGACCTGTTACTACGGGTCTGTATTTTCCCAACAATTTGAAATAACGACTAAATACCAGGTCACATTATAAGCTTATTCATTAATTGTAAAAGTAATGTCTTTTTTTTTGCTGATGAAGTTGGCCTCCAGAGTGAATTATCCTCTCACACAGTCACGGGCTAGTTTCACATAACTCTGCCATGCCATAATAAAAAAAAAGAGGGTGAGCAACAGAACTTTGCCAAGCCCTGGACAATAATTTGACCTCAAAAGTCTGCAATTGACTAAATCATGACATTCTTATACAACAGCTCTCCAACTCTCCTAAGTCCACCACAAAACACAGTGGTTTCCATAATAATCAATACCCTGAAACTTGTGGTTTCTTCATCTGGGGAGGTTTTATGGTGATAAAGAGCAAAATGATGTACAACTATTCGTGAGGAAGCTTGAGCACGAATGTTCCGTGAATCTACCATGGTAATGTATTCACTCTGTTAGTTCCAAATATGTCCCCCACATAACCTATACACATGGATGTTGACACACCCACACACATACACATACACAGCCACACTCACACTCAAATCAACTTAGCTTGACGGTTTGCCCAGGCAAAATCTTATGCGGTTAACCTCTAATTAACTAGTCCAATAGTGAGCTGAAGCGCTAACCACAGGACGACTGAAAGAAAAGCTTGCAGCTGAAACTCATGTAACGCCAGCCAAGGAGAAGCTATAAGTAAACACTCTATTTACCTTGCAGGCATATCACTCATACACCAAAAGCATTTCATTGAGTGTGTGATTTATATGCCTGCTAGGCACATTTCACATTCATTTAATGAAACTGAGTGTCAATAAAATCTTGCTCACAGTTGATAAATATGGGGCATGTTTATATCCTTATAAGTCATTTCTAAGATTGGTTGCAGTCATGAATCCATGGTAGGCCTATTAATACTTCTGAAAAAAAAAGAGAAAATAATCAACAATGAATGTGTATGATTGTCTGTTTGGGTCAAAATGCACAATAGTGAGACTAAGAAAGAGAAAGGCAGATCTGGAAAATGGCAAAGACATGTTTGTCTCTAATGAGGAATTCCTGTATAACTTAAAATAACAGGTCTGCAAATTTTCACACCGTAAGGTCAGCGAAACTAAAAAGTAGTTTGATGGATCATAGCTTACTTGTCATCACTGTCCCATGTCATAAAACAATAAAAATTCAGGAATGTGCTGTTTAGCTCAATTTGGCCAAGTGGCCTCACTTTCCCAAATTAACATTCATAAATCCTTATTGATCCCAGGAACTTTGACCTATTCCAGTTGACCACTAAAAACTGAGAAAGGAATCAACAACAGAGCGTCTTGTACACAACCACAAGTGAAAAGTGCAGTACCGTATCCAGTCATCAAATGAGGACCATGTGCCTAAATAACAACTTACAGAGGAATGATAAGATTAGATATGACAGCCATTATGAACCCACATTGGCAGCATTTGTCATCATTCAGATGGTCAAGGATGTCCCTCTGATATTTCATTAAGATGGAAGGAAAACACTCATCAACATTGCAGAGTTACATGTGAAGCGTTGAAACATGTTGCTCTCTTGGAGCAGCATATAGCAGTGACAGATCTGGTGCTGTTTGAAAACAGTGTTCATATCCGCTCTTCAAAGACAAAGATCACAATGACACAAAGCGCTCAATGGTTGAAATGAGGCATGGCTTGACTTGAGCCCTGGATCACATTCCCTCAGGATCCCAGGTCCTAGAACATGTGCCTGGAACAAAAGCCACAATTAAATCTCAAGCAGACGCAACATCTAACGGGTCCTGTGAGGTTTCTACTGTCGGTTTGGGCAAAATATTGCATCCTGATCCTTTCTGATTGAATCCAGATCAGCAAAACTGCCCATACTGTAAGGCAAACCAGTAAACCCAAATCTGAACATACATTTTCACTATGGAACACAACACAGAATTGTGATCGAGTTTAAAACGCAGTTGGTATTTTTGTGACTGCATGTTCTTATAAAATGACATTTTATTTTGCTATAAACATGCAGTTACCACCTACTCCGCATAGTTTGTGGGGCAAAGATCACATATGTGCACCACATATCTCCAGTAAAGTAGGCTAGTGTGTATTTCATTTCTTGCTAATAAAATTTCTGCTCATGCAAACTCCACTGAAGATTAATGGGCACAACACAATTAGAGGTATACTGTATCTCATACATCTCTTAGGCTACTCTGTTTCCACAGACAATAAAATTTGATTGTTATAATTGCTTGTGGTAATCGCTGAGGTATAACACCCTGCAGGTGGTGAGTAGGCCTATGAAAATATATGGACCTGTCAGTTCAAGAGTGGACCAGGGCATTATCAGGATATTTTATAGGCCTACAGAGTTAGGGCCAGAGCTACAATGCACTAAATAGGCTACACATCTAAATTTGCATGATCTCTCTCACCATTGTGACCAAGAGTACAGCGCATAGGCTATAACAGAGATATTAAATAATTAAATAAAAAGTGTGTGTGTGTGTGTTTTAAACAATTTTGCTTTCATCCCCAGCCTTGTCTAAGCTCTAGGTAGGCTACTTGGCTATTTCCAAGTTGCAAGTCTTTAATAGGCTATTTCTATAGATTATACTATGATAACCTAAGATAGTCAGAGGCAGTCACCACCAGTTAATTGAATCGGGTAGGTGTATTCAGGGAAACGTTGGCACTACTGATTAGGCCAGTCATGTTATTGAGAGAGCGTGCCACCTCGTGGTTGAGAAGGAGAAGGCACTTCAGCCTAATGGGATCTGCATGCATCACATAATGGTGCAATTTCGTTCGTTCAATCGTTTAGTTGAACGTATGGTAATGAATCGCATGGACTGACTAGGCTAGAATATAGTTTCTTGCGCGAAGGACTGCATGCAGAGTCCACTGCCTCTCACATGATTTCCCATCCTTGAAAACAGCTGTAACTGGACTAGTTCTCCAGCAGGGACTGCCGAATTCAATCGTGTCATACAAACAGGGCCATGGCTATCATTTTTCACTGGCTCAATCATTTAAAAGAATAAATCTATACATATTAGTCAGTGGCACATTAATGTAGCCTATCCCAAAATGTCCCCAACTCGGAGAGAGACAGGGAAGGCCTTTGAGCTGTTGCCATGGCAACTTCACGCTACACGAGAAGGAAGAAGTCTTCAGCCTCAGCCTAAACAACAACTACAACTCGCTGGCCCATGGGAATGTTTGAAGTGAGACATGTCAAAAAGTAAGGTATGGGATGAAAACTTGCAGTCTATAGTCACTTGTTATGTGCCTCTTTATGGGACTTCATAATCGTAACTAAACAACGTTTAAGTTGAAATACTGAACCATGACTCAACGTGCGTAGTCAAGACAGTAGCCAGTGGTTTAGCTAGCTAGGACATTGATAATGGTCCCGACCACGATAGTAAGATAACCATAGAAATATAGGCTACACTATCGATACATTTCCATGGATAGTAATTTCAGATAGCTAATGTTTACTTATATGTTAGAATTTTAGCGAGCTTTTCGTGTATATGTGCATTATTGAACTATCATGTCAAAAAAATGTAGCCTACTACAAGTGTTTTAATTCTTGGTTTAGCAGGCTGGGGGATACAAAGGTCCATATGCTCAGAAGAAAAAAGAGGGGTGAGATTTTTCGTTTCAGCGACCTATCTTTTTGTAAAATAAAACTTGCTCATTATTAATTACTGTATGACATGGAAAATGTGTTGACCATGCATTTCCTCACAGGGAGGTAAGGAGCACTATTAGGTACAAATGTGGATTAACCAATACTATTCAGGATGTACTGCGTCAGAGGCCTGGGTGGTTAGAGGTGAAAGAGTAAGCCTATTTTTGTACATTTACTGTTGACTTTTTTTGTAATCTCAAACATTAGTGTGGTGGCTAAATTAATGAGGTTTTGCACTTTCAGGGATGGTGAGTGGGACTTTAATTGGTGTGATGTTGGCTGGCTAAGAGAGAACTATGACCATTCCTACATGGAGGAACATGTCAGAATATGTCATTTTCGTAACCACTATGAAGTAAGAAGTAGACCTACTCTTTTTTTTTAATTAATTCCCACTTTTGAACATCTGGTTCTTGTTTGCATTTTCATCAAAACTGTGAGTTCTCTTTGTGCAAAGTTATAACACATAGGGTCTGCTTTGCCTCCCTCTTGTCTTCTCAGCTAACAAGGAAAAACCTCATGGTAAAAAACTTGAAGAGGTATCGGAAATTCCTGGAGCGAGAGTCTGGCCGCTTAGAGGCAGCGAAGTGTGACTTTTTCCCACGTACCTTTGAACTGCCCAGCGAGTACCACCTCTTTGTGGAGGAGTTCAAACGCAGCCCTGGCAGTACCTGGATCATGAAACCAGTGAGGATAAATCTTCTGTAAATCAAAGCCAGAGTGGAGTATGAACGCCTGCTGTCTTATTGTGATCTTCCTCAATCCTCTCTACTCATAGGTGGCTCGATCGCAGGGCAAAGGCATATTTCTCTTCCGTAAGCTGAAAGACATAATGGACTGGAAGAAGGTAGAACTGAGTTACAAAAGGTTGAAGATGTTTGCTCAAAACAGATTTCCCAGATGTCTCCAGTTAAAATGTGCATGTACTCAACCCAAATACCCAGTTAGATGGACATTCACAAACCTCTTTAGCCCATGTCAGTTTAATGTATGTAGTATGTTGTTTTCATGTGTTCCCTGTCTCTCTCGCACCCAAAGACACACACACACACACGCACACACACACACACTCACACACAGAAAGAGAGAGAACTGTTTTTTACTTTCCCATCATCACATACAATCTTCAAACAGCATTTCTTCTTGAATGATGAGTCAGACACTTGTGTGTCTGACAGGGGCCAGCCAACTCACACATAACTTTGTAACTTGCGTCAGTACTTCTGTTATAAATTAATTATATGCACCGGCCAGGACCACTGGCCCCTCAGTCATACTCTTGAAATCTCAATGTCAGTGTTGTTGTGAGTTGTTAAGTTACACTATTGACCTTGTTTTGAAGGATGGAACACGGTCAGAGGAACAAAGAGACGAGACCCAGGTTGAGAGTTACGTTGCCCAGCGATACATTGAGAACCCTTATCTCATTAGTGGTACCCTACCTTTCCTATTTAAACCACACAAGTTAAAGTGGATTCAATGATTTTGTGCTGGAAAAATTACAAACATATCATCTTATATTCATTCTATTCATGAACTTAAGACTTAAGATAGAACATTTCTGTAATACATCTTTCAATAATAGCAGTTGATTTTTGTCCACTTTATGTGTTTTCTTACTGAACCATCAAAAAATCATGTCTTTCTATTAACTTGGGTTTGTGATAATGAATATGACACTGATTTGTAATCTTATTGTAGGAAGAAAGTTTGATCTGAGAGTCTACGTTCTGGTCACCTCTGTAAGTACAGTTTCTGAAGCCTGAAGTCCTCTCAGTAAGATTTTAGATCATTGCTTTTATTGATGTCTGAATGGTTCAGTAAAAACTTGGCTGTGTTGAGCTCAGCAGTAAAGAGTCTAGTCACTTTGAACATCTAGTTCATTCAAGTTTAAAAGCTCATATCTAAGGAACTCTTTGATTTTTTTATCTCTCCTGGACCTGGCCCCTGACTGTGTGGCCGCTCAGTATATTCCTCTGAAGGCTTGGTTGTATCGAGACGGCTTTGCTCGCTTCTCCAGTACACGATTCTCCCTCAGCAGCATTGACGATCAGTGTATCCTTTTAGCTCAACCCTCCTCCCGTTTTTTTTTTAATTATTATTTTATTTTATTTTTTTACAAAAAGTACTTTGGTTTTTGTTTGTGTTTACTACTCTTGGGTGACTTTGGTTGTCTCTTGCTTTGATAATAGCATTTTGAATACTATCAGCACTTTTTATAATTTTATGTGTATTTATATTTTTATTTATCTATATTATTATTATTATTTATCTATCTATTTATTTTATATCTGTTGTTTTATTCCAACCTTAATAGAAACATTCACAGATGTCCACCTGACCAATGTAGCAGTGCAAAAAACAGCTCCAGATTATGACCCCGAAAAGGTCTGCTGAATACCATAAACAATTGATCTAATTCATTTGTTTTAACATATGCTTGTTGTTAGTTGATACAATGCACAGAGTGAAATGGGAGCAAGGGGACTGCAAATAATAAAACAGCAGAAGACTGTATCATTGACCTTAGACTACTCCTTTGCCAACACAGATGAGAAAATATGTGACTAATTTAGATTCCTGGTCATGCTTGCAGGGTTGCAAATGGGAGATTCAGAAGCTGCGCCGATATCTGACCGCAAAGCACGGCTCAGAAACAGTAGAATCTCTCTTTAAGGAAATAGACAACATATTTGTGCGCAGCCTACAGAGTGTGCAGAAGGTCATCATCAATGATAAGCACTGCTTTGAGTTGTATGGATATGACATTTTATTGGACCAGGACCTAAAACCGTACGTTGTCTTGATTTTTCCCTTCATACGCCAATTGTCCCGTCATAGCCTATAAAACATAAAAATCCCACCATGACCTTTCAGAACTATGTGATAGGTAACTGAGTTTCCACC
This sequence comes from Sardinella longiceps, assembly GCA_027497455.2. Classification (NCBI taxonomy): domain Eukaryota; kingdom Metazoa; phylum Chordata; class Actinopteri; order Clupeiformes; family Clupeidae; genus Sardinella; species Sardinella longiceps. The sequence continues at coordinate 28,838,486 of JAODXP020000018.1, read as the reverse complement.
TCTATTGTGTCTATAGCTGCTATATTCCCCCACTAAAGATGTTACACACATGAAAAAGTGTCTGCATTGTTTGTATTGCTAGAGAACTGTCTGCTGTGACCTGAATCCATCTGTCTTTGCAGATGGCTGATTGAGGTGAATGCCTCTCCCTCTCTTACTGCCAGTAGCCAGGAGGACTATGAGATGAAGTGTCGGCTGCTGGAGGACACCCTGCACATAGTGGACATGGAGGGCAGGTGACATAATTGTCCAGATGAGTCCTCTTGGTGTGATAAAGCTGTCCAGTAACCCTCAATTGAAGCCTGATATAACTTTCACTTAAGCCTTTGATTTGAAGATTTTACATTCGAGGCATACTGTTTGGATAAAGTTAAATAAAATACATCTGCATCCACAAAAACACTATGTTTTTTTGTAAGGCAATTTAAATATCTCTCCTACCAGACTCACCGGCCGGGAGAAGAGACTCGGGGGTTTTGACCTCATGTGGAACGATGGGCCTGTTTTCCGGGATGATGTTAACTTGGAGACACTGGGACTCTCCTGCTTCCCTGCAAACACACATCTAGGTAGGGGACCTTATAATATGAACCTCCTCAGTGGGTAACACAACATTAACCTGCCACAGAGTTAATACCGGTAATGTACATTCTTCAGAAAGAGCTGAAATGCAAGAATAGCAGCAGTATAAATAACAGGATTAGCCTTTGATCCAACAGTATTTCTCATCCTACTTAGAAAAAAAGCTGTTAAGACCAGGATAAAGCTAGAATCCTGTCAAGTAAATACGTATGTTTCAGAAGCACCCAAACAAACACACACACACACACCATGAACTGTTTGATAGTGAGCATTTAAGGTGCTTCTTGAGCTGTCACTTCTGCTTCAGGAGAGGTAAGAAGCACTGAGCTTTTCTATTTGGGTCTTCACAGGCTGCATCAACGACAGAGAGAAACAGCTACGGCAACTTCTGAAGCCCTTTCCAGGACAGAAAAAGACGTGAAGGAAGGTCGTGAAGGAGTATGAATGTATTTAACTAGGTTCTGCATGAGTCTGAAATCATGTGTATTTAATCTGTATACCATTGTAATGTGTTCAGAGTCAAATAGCTGAATCAAGTATTATTGTCAATCAAACACTTTGAAGACAAATGTAATGTATTCTATGCTTTCAGTATTCTGCAGACTGTTTTAGTAATAATAGTGAAACATGTTTTGCTTGTGTCCTCATATGGTATGAATTATATGCTTGTGAAAAAGAAGAAAATATATGAGAGCATGATGTCATGGAATTGTTTTATTTCTGAGTTTGAAAAAAATATTTGCATTCACAGTCCTAGATGAGAATGACAATGAGGTATTGCTCTATATTCAGCCACACGGATGACCATGGATATGTCTATAGTTTCCCTGATGACTGACACATCTAGTAGGCCTACATGTACATTAAGAACTCTGCAATAATATGCTGCAATGCAATAGCATGAGACGTAAACTAGAGTTTAACAATGCATTTAACAACGTATCTCCAACAGCATGTACAGTACACTGTATTTCATATTAAAATAAAGTTAACAATCAAATACTAGGAATGACAGTGCTACTGTCCTTACAAAAATGTGTGCATGCAAAAACACATGGGCAACAATTTACCATACCATTCAATGTAACATTTCTGAGATGAGAAATGTATTTTAGTGCAGTTTTCTTCCAGTTTCAAACTGGCATACTGTAAGTATGTACAACTAGTCTTAAAGAGCAAAATATATTGTATTTGTGGGAAATTCAGTATTATCACAATTTACTTACCACACACGACAACAAATACAGAAAAATATACATTTCATTTCATTGATACATTGCATCATATTCACCTCTTCTGTATCACCAAGTTCTCCTTGTCAGTCTCAAATATAGCATTGTTTCTTACACTTGATGTAGAAAATCCTAAAATATACATTTGGGGAATTTGCAAGGGAACTACTAAATGACATAAACAAGGCTTTATAAATTAAAGTACGCAAGAGAAATTGAAAGCCCTTAACATATGAATGTGATAAATATGACTTAAGGAAACATTAAAAAGTCATCATAACAATGCTTACAATCCTATGAGCACTTACATTAAATAAGATGAAATAAATATGATACAGTACCATTCTTCATTCAGCATGGTTTCCCTGACCTACAGGCCGGAAAAATAGCTTGACATTTTGGTAACTAGTAGCAACTGCAAACAGTGCACTAATGCAGCTTAAAATGAACATTCAGAAATGAAAACATCCAATGTGTTACTATGGACTACATACATAAAGGCTTTCAAATGTGCACTTATGAATGACAGACATCATTTTACAAGACACTGAGCATTCTTCATTTTCCCGCTGGACTGTGATGAAGACAGCCTCTTGGATGGTGGGCAGTTCTCTGGTCGCCTCACACCAGATTTGGCCCATCCAGACTCCCCTCCTTGTCTGTCCTTCTCGCACCTTTTCCCAAGACTCACTTCCTGTTTGCTGGCTGGGGGAGTGCGCTTTTCATTAATGCCTTTCTTCCCGGTGTTATCCCTCTGCCTCTCGGACTCTACCCCTTTCCCATCACGGCTTCTTCGATTTGGAGCAGGAACAGACTTCTTGTTGGCACTGGCATCGTGAGACGGCCGGCGGATGTTGCCGGTGGCCTGCATGTGCCTCAGGTGACTCTTACCGGTCTGGGGGCTGCCGGGATCTCTCGGCCCTCGGCCGCTCAGCTTGCTATCTGAGGCGGTGGCACGGCTCTCGCTGTTGCTCCTCTTCTGCATAGGAGGGGGTATGGGACCCGGGACTGGAGAAGAGGGGGTCTTGCGCTCCAGGAGGGGGCTGAGGCGGGAGTGGCGGTGGTAGGCATACGAGTAACACGTTCCATTGCAGAGCGGGTAACGGATGTGGCAGTAGGGGCAGATGGGGCGAGAGAGCTGGGCAGATGACGGGCTGGGGAGGGAAGAAATGATAGCAAAGGGTAGCCCGCGCTGCTGGTTCTGCCGGAGGCTCTTGGGAGAGTTCAGGCGGGTAGGGGGTGCCGTGTGGGGCCGCGGACGACCACAACCAATGGTGGAGGAGGAACCTGTCGCATGTCCCCTGGAGCGCAGGGATGGGGCTACCTGTCGTCCACTCTCAGCCTGGACAGTCTGGATCTGGTGCCATTCCAGCTGCAGGAGACGCTCCAGGTACTTCTCCAGCTGGCCCACAGGCCGGGGTCGTGGGGCGCTCTTGCCCTCTGTGTTAAGGAAAATAGCAAGCTGCCTCAGGCTCCAAGTGTTAAATGGTGGGGGCAGGAAGTCAGGATAGCTGTAGGGGGTGGCGTTGTCATGGTCTGCCACTTCCGTCCTGGGCCCTGGGATGTCAGGAAGTAGGTCGACAGAATTGATGATTTCCGCACGCAGGTTGAGCTGAGGCGGCGTACAGGGCGAGGGCAACACTGGCAGCCTTTCTGAGTCCGATAAATCACTGGCACTGTCTGTGTCGTCCTCTTTCGACTCAAACAAGTGCAAGGACTCCAGGGTAGGAATTTGCTGCTGTTGATGCTTCAGCAGTGCCTTGTTGTGCAGAAGGGTCTGAGGAGCCAGAGGCAGAGATAGATCACGACGGTTCCTGGCTGGAGCTGTGGGGTTCCAGTCTGCTTCGCCACAACATGCAGGTTGCTGCTGGGCCTGTGTGTGTCGCTTCTCCTCAGGTCCTGACGCCTGGAGCCGCTTAGGCTGTTGAGACTTCACGTCACCCTCTGTCTGTGATCTACAGAAATGCAGAAATGCTTTTGATTATTGGAAATGTTAAGGATCCTTAAGGAAGGATTTTAGTTTTTTTATTGTATACTTATATACTATTTTCATAGTTTAGAATTGAAGACAAGTGTACAAAAAGGACCAAGCCACTTAAGTGAAACCCACCTTGGTAGTTTTTTGTTGCCAGTGAGAGGACTAAGGTCCGCTTTAGTTCTGTTTCCAACATGTTGAGAACCCTATTAAAATATCATTGCAGTTATTACATTATGTCATTAATAATGTAATTACCGTAACATTTGAAACCATTAACTAGGTGTTAACACTTGACCTGTGGACCACTGCTCATCAAACCTACAGTACTCACTTTCTCTGTCTTTGGGAAAGATTCCTTGTCTTGTCCATTTCTAAATGAACTTCCTGTCCTCTTTGGAGGCTTTTGGTTGTTGTTCACCTTGCTGCCTTTCTTAGAGCTGTGTAACATAATAGATTACAGAAGTTATTTATACTGCAGTAATTGTAAGGATAAACTATGAACAACACATGGCAAACTGGAATCACGTGTCAAAAACATCGTTTTTTTCATGAAAGATCCATCTTACCTGGAATTAACAGCTCCCGCATTTTCTGCATTTTTCATGCGTATTTTGTCTTTAGCTGTCACCCTTCTGAGCGCAGTTGACGCTTGCTCCTGCAGGATGGGTCCCATTGCGCAGTAATACGCAGGGCAGTTTCCCCCCCCTTCTTGTACTCCAAAAAAGCCTGTCCTTGCCTATTGAGGGCATGCAGTGCTGCGTTTTACGCATAGCGCTCCTTTAGCACTGGGATACCACACCATTTCATTAGGCAAAAACATGCGCCGAGCAACGTATCTAGAAATATCAATCAGCTCTACTAATAACAGAGAAAATGAATGCGCACTGGGCGCTATTTTCCTGGCTTATCAATTGCTCCATCGCACATTGTACAACGTTCGATATTTAATGTTGGTATTCTTAGAATTTGATGAAACGCTAGAAAGGCGACTGATATATATTATTATCACGTTATTTCTTATCTTTGTCTAGCCTACCTGTAGGCATCGCATTTCGTTTTTGTTTACCTGCTCCTGCTGCTCCTGCTGCGGCAACGTATGTTCGCACACCTCTGTCATGACCGCGTCATATTTGGCATGATGGGAGTTGGAGTACCTCGAGAAACATATCAGATTCACTATAACTACTACCTCAAACGCAAAAATAGTGGCATGATAGCACAGTTGTTCCCACAGCTGACATGCCGTGTTTAAGTTGAAGATTGCTTAACGTGCTATTCGAATGGCAGGAATGTCAAGACACCACAGTCGACCTTATAAGAACAACATTTCCCATATACCCAAGCCAACGCTGGGTTTTGTTACTCACGTCACAGGCGTGCAGTATGCGCATCATGCAACTCTTCACAGCACTGGTTGTCCGTAAACTGCACTTGGCTGACTATCCACATGACTTGCCATGCGACGCTGTTAACACGTAATGCCTTTGGGTTTTCGATCTAGCACTTGCAAAACGCCCACTTTCCTGACACAAATGGAGGATTAGCCTACTAGACACTCAATTTTTTGCCAAATCTGCAACATCAGTCTGATGAATGTGAGGTAATTGTAATACAGATGTCACCCTGCTGCACCCTTCACGTATCAACTGACTGCTACCAAACAGTGCTTCACTAACAAAAACATGACGGCTCTGTGTCTGTCCCTATGTCTCAAGTTACATGTGATTTTAAAATAGATTTCCTGCGCTATAAGAAATCGCGGTGCCTTTGATGTTTTTCCATTCGTTTTGAATTTCTTGTTAGTCACGTTGCATTTACTTGTAATGCTGGACAAATCCTGAGAGATCAATGCAATTTGTGAAATAATGTGGTGCATTTTCATCAGCTCTCTGCAGCTGTTCTGAGTTTGTGCTTCGTTTTGTTGTAGGCATTCAAGGCATGGCCTACTCTGCAGAGTGGCAAACACCAACATTGAGACAAACAGCAGCACCCCACAGGGCTTTAGGAGGGGACCCAATCCAACATGCCACTGCAGGCTTATGGGATGAAGCTGAGGAGGGGAGAAGAGTCAAAATCCGACCCCCAAGCCCAAGGTTCCCTCGGGCATCACCAGTTTTGCGCAGGAGCCTCTCATGTGAACCCATACCCAAACCAATCATTCGAAGGCGGCGAGAGCATTCTCTGCCTTCACCCCCTGAGAGGAGGAGGCTGGCTCAGAGAGCGGGGGTGCGTTTTGTGGACTCGCGGGGTATGCAGTTAGAGGATGTGAAAACGTTTAAAGCCAGTGAGGGCCCCCTCGTGCCAGACCATGTCTTGTTCAGAATACTGATGAATGCAGAGTTCTCAGCTGGCAGCAACCTGGAGATCTCTCTGCCCTTTATGAAGCCTGTCTTCCTTGAGCCACCAGGTGATCAGCCTGGATTCACAGAGCGCGTCTTCCGTCAGAGAGTGTGTCTGGAGAGGGTTCTGTGCTTCGAGGTCGGCATCATTGGCATTGTGCAAGTCCTTAACCTAGCATTCGAGAAAGATGTCTATGTGCGCTACTCCTTCACGGCCTGGAAAAGCTTCTCAGAAACACAAGCCTGCTGGGTGTCCCATAAACAGCCAGGTGACACCGCACACATGCCAAGCTGGGACACTTTTCACTTTCACCTTCCTGTGCCACCTTTTCTCCTCCAGCCTGGGGCCCTGCTTGAATTTGCTGTGTGTTACAGAGTGCTGGGGACAGAGTTTTGGGACAACAACGAGGGGCAGAACTACAGGCTGGCCTGCCACAATTACAAGCTGACTGTGCCCAAGGAGTGTGAGGACAGCATGATACACTTTATCTAATGCCAAATAGAAATTTGCACACAGTTCACATCTTCGTTTTGCTGTAGCCACATACTGAACTGGATGCACATGCCATAAAAGGCACTGATTTTTGAAATGCATTACTGACTTATTTTTTTGCCTAGATTCTTTATTGCTCTTTTAAAATTTAATACAAAGTATTTTTGTAGCATTTATAAGTTTGGGCTCTGAAGAGTTACTGTTGACATGATGCCATGTTGTTTTGTTTTTGTTTATTTTTTTGTTACTAACAAAGCACACTATTGAAATCTGAAAGAGCAGTTTGTTCCAATAGGCTACTAACTTTTCAGTCATTTTTATGTAGTCTTTGACATATCACAATGGTCTAGGTCAGGATCTAGTTTAACTAGGGAAATTCTCCAGTTCTTTTACACCCCTCCTTTGTTTGATTGCACCTGGTCCAGTATTGGCACCAAGAGAATATCCTTTGCAGCGACGCTGACAAAGCATAATTGAAACCCCGCCCACATTTCTGTAAGGAAAAACCCTATAGAAATGAAAATGAGGGTTTTGAATAATTGTTCCTGTCGAGCTCAGTGGGAGATGGAGAGGTCCAAGATTGAGACGTATTTGCCTTTACCCATTTCTCATTTTTTCTCAACTGATGTCCGTGACCTCATTGCTTGTTACAACAATTACAAACGCTTGCCTGGAGCTAATGTATGCAAAAGTCTCTGTGCTGGCATGGCATGTCACAGTTTCTTGCAAGATTTTCATTGCAACTGTGAGGTTTGACAGTTACTGTTTACTAAACATGTATTAATGTACTTTGCAATTGCACTTTTGTCATTTATTGTTAATTAGTTATTATTACATATGTTTTATAATTTGATGCATACAAACTTTGAGACTTACTGTTGTCATGCCCTCTCGAAAGATTATGCAAAGCCAGCGCAGGTCAAAAAGATTAGCTCCAGGTTAAAAACACTTCATCTACAGACTACATCTCTGACTTCTCTGTCACCCACCAAGTTAAGGCCCCCCATTTTAGTTTCAATAGGGGTTTCAATTACGTTTGGACAATATCACTGTAGTAAAATGGATTAAGAAGACATTTCATGTTGATGCTTTCATGTTCTTTAATGAATTAGTCTATTTCCCTCTTTACTTGGAGTGAACAGCTTGAATCAGTAAAGACTTTGATAGGATTTTTATGCTATACCATCTGTTTCTGAGTGTGTGCTTAGAGCCATTGTGCTTTGCCACTGTTGGTGTGCTGGAATGTCATCTGTGACAATAAGGGGCAAGTCTTGGTTTCTATTTGCTAAATAGTTTTTCCCCCTTTTTTAATTAGTGAAAACAAAAATAAATAAAATGTTGCTGCAATGTCCTGATGCTCATGTTCTTGGCTTATGTTTAATCAGAATGGGATGTGACTTCATTTCAGTTTAATGAAACAAAAAAAAATTGACAATTAAACAATGGATGCCAAAGCTGTTGCACAGTTGCTCTATGGCAGGGGTGGCCAAAGGCCTGGGGGGTCAATTGCGGCCCTTTGCTATATCTTTCTGTCTAAACAAGGGTAATGTGCTCTGGTGTTACATTGATCTCATCAACATTATGTCAACATTAACTATTCATGTGTAATTGGTTGAAAATGTATGCTTTTAATTTTGCATTGGCCACCCCTGCTCTATGGTAGGTCTACATAATCTTTGCCGGTAGTCTGAGGTCAGTGCAGAGTTCAGTAGCAGCCACACCAAAGCTGTCCTCTGGAAGGGGTTATAGCCAATTGTTTTAGTATGAATTCTACACTCATTGTCACTGTCCCTTTTATTGAGCATGCTCCAGCTTGTTGTTAGTGATAGTGATAGCCTACATGGCATGGTTAAAACAGAGGAAAAAACGTACATGCTGAATCCTGTTTTACAAAACATAGATTTCTTTGTGTCTGTGTTAGAACATTGTTCATACCGTTCCTCTTCTGCCAACTTTCCACAAACTACATTTTTCAATGTCAGTCTTGAAAAAAATGTAATTTAATTGTTAATTGAATAGTTACTCAATGCTAATTCATATGTGTTTTCAGGCTATAAATATTTTAGCTATTGTAGGCCTACAAGTACAATTTTTATCAATGTAACATAGGCTAATTAGCGGAAATGGTTAGGCAAGCAGGAAGTGACTGGAAGAAATGCATGGGATTGGGCTTATATATATCATTTACTCCTTTTTTGGCCAATTGAATTTTAAAGCTTATCCTGCAGCAAAATACAGCTGTAAAACAATTTATGACGGTGTTGGTGTGTTGTAGCCTATGTACATAGGCCAATGTGAGGGGGTTGATTGGTGGGATTGGTGGAGTACCGGTAAGCCTACTGGGGGTTTGTCTAAGGGGGTTTCCTTTGACTTGTTTTAGTCCCATTTATCTTCCTGTTTACAGCACTTGAGCTTGCCTACAGTTTGTATAGACAGTACTATAAATAAGGCTTATTATTGTTATAATTATCATTATTATTAGGCTATTATCAGAGATGTTTAAAGTATCTTTTACTTTAGCGGCTGGTTTGAGAATGTCAACATTCAAAATCATGGAAAAACAAGCTGTCTGTCTGCAGGCCTACGATGGGCTATATGGAAGCTGGAAATGGCTAGTAGATATTTGTATTTTACCGTAGTTAGCCAACTATTTACATACGCAGCCTATCTCCACATCTAGGCTACTGCGGAGGGTGTTGTGTAGGGCTGGCTATTGGTACTTCTGGCTCTGTATCTTTCTTCCAACCTTATGAAAGGTTACAGAGCTTTGGTTACATGCAGCTATGGGCTGAATAATATGCGTCACCACTAACTCAATTTGAACCATTTTATTCATATTTATTACCTGGATTATTGTCATAGTATTTTTATTTCTTTATATTAATTTTCTTTATTGTGAGAACTGAATGTGAAGATAGAGTTTTTTTAGTAAGGATCAATTTTTTTAAATTTTATTACTTAAAGGGGTCATATTATTAGCCTGGCGATGCCATCCTACGTACCTCCGCTAAACATTTTATCTCCGCACGTAGTCTGGAATAAACCCCCCTTCCCGCCTTTCCCTCATTTACTCTACGGTTTAGCCAATCAGCACACAGTTAAGAGCGATGTCTCAAAATGTTGTAGTCCTACTACAGGATAGGGACGCGTTTGTTATTTTCTCCCCCACTATCGAATTACATTCACAAAATTGGTATATGACATTAGCATCCATGATCTTGAGGATTTATTGGCACTACGATGTCAAAATAGATCAGAACTTGTGATAATACTGTTAATACTGAAAGCGAAAGTTGTAGGCGTGAGAGCCAGGTGAAGGAATACGTCATATCCAAACGGAAACCTATTTCAATTGCATTGGGCCAGACTGTATGACATAGCCTGGGCGAAAGCGACTGTTGACTATCATATTATGCCCTTTTTCAAGCTAACTTATTTATTTCTAATGTTCAGAACTGGCTGTTTCTCATGGGGGTGCAGCCAACACATTGAGGATTTCCCCCTGTAGCCTATGACAGGTAACCCCTAATTAGTCAATTAATCATTTTTCATTGTTCTCAGCTGCAAAGTAGCTGCCGACTTGTCTTTTATTTTCGCAATTATCCACTCTCATCACCCTGCTGCTTATGGGCTGCCAATGGAAATTTCTAAACCCACGCCGCCTTAGCATGCACAAGTAGGCCACAAGCGTGCCATAAGCCTCGAACACCGGTAAATATCCTGACTGAAATAGCATACTAGCCTGGCAGGCCATTCTATAATCACTGAAATGTATAATCTGGCATCGAGAGATTACTCAATTGTGGGCTGAACAACGCTGCTATCTTTCAAACTACTTCTGGACGCAACAGGATAGCCTATGGCCAATCGCAGGTACGAACAAGATCTGCGAAGCCCGCCAACGGCGTCATCCAATAAAATTCCCTATGGCTTGCTACTAGACGTACAGGCTGAGCAAATCAAGAGTAAGAGTACTTCATTTTGTCCTTCAGGAAGGAAATTCTTTCTCTGCATTTGACCCATCCGGGGGGTATACACACATGCATACAGACACACACACATTTGTTGAGAAGTGTAAGCGCAAAGCTCCTCACTTCGCACACCCACACACGGAGCAGAGGGCAGCCATTAACAGCGCCCGGGGAGCAGTTTGGGGGTTAGGTGCCTTGCTCAAGGGCACCGCATTCGTGGTTGCCGGAGTTGGGGAGGCGTTGCTCATTGTCCCTTGTGGACTGTAACGGGACAGAGCGTCACATACAAAAAAAATGTGGGTTTGGCCAACAATGCAGAGGCAGAAATTAATTTAGACAATAATTTTATTAATAAGCTTGAAAATGGAGCTCAAGCAATCACGAGACTAAATTATGAAAAAGATATCAAAAATGGAATTTAAAGAAAAAGAAAAGAAAATGCAAAAACAATGTAAAGAACTTCAGGCAGTTCAAAATTGGCACCAACTACCAATATACTGTAGTCTCTAACAGCAGAGGACAACAGCTCTCAAAAATGCAGTCTAGACACGACTTACTTCTCTCTAGCACGTTCTCATCTCTCCTCTGACAACACAACAGGGGAGACATATACATGGCGACCAGCACCATTAACAACACACGGGGGAACATTCAACAAACAATTAAACAACCACAATAAACTACACTCTGAGAATAAATATACATATTGCACTTGCCCTTAGCAATACCACATGATAATATTCAACAGTCACACAATTTGCATTATGAAGAACAAAGAAACAATCCCAATCACGCTAGGAACCCATATACGTTTATCAGTACTGCACCGGCCTCCTTTGACTGTCGGCGTCGGACACAAATGAGACAACAGGTAGTAAATATTTCTCGCTTGTGTTATCGTAACCATATCACTTCTACTTAAGACAACAAAATAAACATGCAACTTCAAATCAATTCATGCTTTTGTCATTCTTTACAAAAGGTTTTAAAAGGTCCATTGACGTTGTGCAAACTCGCGATGTAAAGTGCAAAGTGTTACTGCGTTTAGCCACCTAGCTCTGGCCAGTAGCAGTCCATGTGTTTTATGAAATCAGTAAAAATGTATCACATCTTCAGGCGATCTTCTAACGCCACGGAATATCAGTAAACATGCCAGACCATAAATGTATGTAGCATGTGTGTGTGTGAGCATGCGGGTTTAAACAACAATGGAGCCAAGCGACGCTCCTGTGCGGTCCTTAAGACCATCACATGGACAGTAGATTTGGGCCTGTCCCCTTTGGCTCCCCGATCTCATACCAGTTCCCCAAGTTGGCATCGTCCACCGAGGACATCTGCCACCTTTTCCAAACTTGCCCCTGACAGGGTACAGGCTCCCCCTCACCTTTTCATTTGTCCCCATGCAGCACCATACACTCCACCTGGATTGCCTCATGGTGACCTCCAGCCTGTCGGCTCTGCTGGAGCACGAGACATGAGCACAGAGCAGGTGTCCTCTTTGGGGCGCGGCTCGTGAGTGCAGGCTGACCGCTAGTCGTTTCCATGAGATCCTGCATGCCAGAAGTGATGAGTCCAGACAGCGGCTGGCCATGCGTATTTTAAAAGGTGCCATGAAGCGTGAGCTGGAGCTGGAGCCAGAGGTCAATGTCCATCCCTGTGGCTTCGTAGTTCACCCCAACGCACCACATTTAGGAGCAAGCCCTGTTGTGGAGGTCATCTCTCAGGTCAGGCACATCAAGGTTGTGGGAGGGCTCATCTTAAAAAAAGCCACCAGTATTTCACCCAGGTGCAGGGCCAACTTGCGGTCACCGGACTCAGCTGGTGCGACTTCGTCACTGACACAGCTGGGGACATCACAATTGAGAGGATCTGGCATGATGATCTCTTCATCAATACACTGAAAGAGCAATTGGACATGCTTTATTTTAACACTTTCATGGATTTGTTTTTGAAAAAACTGTAGGGAGAGTGTGAGTGCTTGTGTGTGTGTGTGTGTGTGTGTGGGGATGTGCATGTAACTTCTACTACTACTACTTCATCAATCTACTAACCTTTTTTGTTAATTATCAATTCAATTAATTCATTAACAATACTAATCACCCAAATCAATAATTGTTTCATTGTCTTGTGTAAGACGGTGTGCAAGAGTGTGTATGTAAGTGTGAATGTGTTAGGAGAAAGTACTCACTCATTAGAAAGCCCCACTTTCAAAATTCTTCCTGCGGACCTGACTTCGTTAAAAGCCCACTCACCATGACAAGGTGCTGGCCATGAGTGGGAAGACGAGACAAACATAAAAGACAAACTAAGACGCCACAAACACGGACACGCATGTAAAAAATCCAATGAGCCTTAAAATACATAGCGACATTTACCTAAATTTCAAAGTAACAAATTGTATTTTGACTAACCTGGCAGTAGATCTTCACCTCTTCAATGGGGATTCCAAATATTCTGCTTAAATATACTTCTTACCATTCTGTAAGCCTAACCTAACGTATCACTACACATGTAAACCAATATTTAAACCCACCAAAACAACAAATGACAATTAATTTGTGGCATGTTGCACAACTCTGTACCCAGGATCCATATAGGCACTCTGTACAGGTACAAAGTATGCTGCCACAGAGGCCAATCAAACAACCCAAAATTCTAATTACAGTCACAAATTACACGACACGAGGTTAACTAACAACTCTCCTGAAGCATTTTACTGAACAGCAGTTGCTGCTGCCTCTCCTGAGTGGTCCATCTCCATAGGCCCTTGAAAGAGTACCATAAGACAGCAGTTGGTCCATATCTGATTAATACTGCCAGCAACAGTAGGTGGAAGTGTTGTGTCAAAGATGCGGAATTCTTTCACCCTTCTGATAACTCTTTCAACAACAATCCTAAGACTGGCTATAGCTTGCGTTAACTCAATCTCCTGCCTTGTGAACTGGTCCCTATGCTTGAAAGGGGTCATAATGAGTTTAGCTCCAACCGTGTTAAGTAAATTCTCAATCAAGAATCCTTTATCTGCCATAACAGCATCGCCATTCTCCAACAAGCCAATTATCCCTGACTGTCTTGTGATCTCCTTGTCAGAAATTCCACCAGAGTACAGCTTTGACACAAATGTCAAAGTGCCTGAAGGAGACACACCAATGAGACCCTTGAATGTTGTAGGACTCTTGTATGCACTGGATGTGTAAGAGTGCAAGGTAAGTGCACTTGGTGTTTCACAATACAGCTCTGTACAACCAATAATCACTCTACAATCTGGACAAAACCGTCTGAACTTCAGGGGCATTTGTCTCTTCACCTCTTCTTGAGTAAGCCAGATACGCCATGACCCTAAAATCTGAAAAAGGTAGTTAGCCCAAGTAATGACAATGTGGCTAACAGTTGAAACAGACACACCAGAAATATCTGCTAAAACCCTCTCACTCAGGCCAACAGCAACGCGCATGCAATAAAGAAAAAACTCATCAATCAAAGGCAGCTTTCTTGGGGGACTTGGACCTGTCTCTGCAGCTGCTTCTGAGCCCATCCTCTGTGCTTTAGTCCAGTACCCCAACACACTCGCTGATGGCTCAATAACCTGCCAGAATTTTCTAAACATGCTTTCAGTTGGAAATCTTGTGTAGTATCGAAAACCATCATCTGCCAAACAAAATTTAGAGACCCTATACTCATAAACGAGTGTAAGTCTGCTTGCTTGGGCTTCAAGTTGATCTATCCTCCCCAAGGCTGCATCTAATGCACCAGCTGTGAAAAGAAAATAGCACACAAAAGACACTCATTAGATATGGAAGTAAATAAGGATACCAAACTAGAGATTAAAATACATTTCACAAGTTCTAAAAACACAATGTTGCATGAATCACAAACAGTACAGTTAGTGGTGATATGACATGAATGAATGAATGAAACCTTTATTGCCCCGAAGGGAATTTGTCTTGCGATTAGGAGCATAAAATGGACATCAGACCAACACATTGACTACAAAGTATCTAAGAAAATAAATATAGCCTTGTCTGTTCAAAGCACCCATGCACACTCACAGCCACTCACTCCTCCTCCTCCACAAATAACATATACAACATGTGGACACACACACACACTTCCACATGTGCAAACCCACTCATGCATGCCCCCCCCCCCACACACACACACATACATACATATATTCTGTAAATACAGTGCATACTCATACATGCTCATGCAGTACATGCATAGGAAAGTGCATGCTTTATGATGGCATCAATAGCCTGTTTGCATTAAACTTATTAAGCAATTGAATGCTCCTAGGTACAAAGGATGACACAGCCCTGTTTGTTCTAAGATATGGCATTCTGTAAGAATTCTGTATGTTCATGTGGCTTTCGTGTAACGTTACCATGTATTACTCAAAAAGAAATCATTAGCTGGAAGGAGAACATCAAATCAAAATACTTCGTCAGGCTGCCTCGATTCTCAAACGTTAAATTTCAACAGCAGTGTACAAAAAAGTCTCTGGTGGCGTTTTGACCCTACGCAACGTTGAGTCCGACCTAACGATCATCAAAGACATTCTAGCAATGTTTAGCATCGACAAGTGTCTCAATTTTCACACGTGTGACAAATTGGGCAGAAACGCCCTAAATATAGCTAAGAATTGTGGGTACGTCAGGTAAATTCACTTGGGCTGGCATAGCTGGCCACTTTACTATGAACCAAAACTCACATCCATGAAGGATAAACACAGTTTTTCAGGCCGCGAAAAGACAGAAGGTGGGTTTCCGCCTGTAATCTACAAGTTGGTAAAGACGACAGTTGAACAAGTCCCGTAGATTTCTTTTAAGGAGCGGATTTTGTTTATCACTTTGTTTATCACTGGCATAGGCAAACGTAGGCTCTGCTGCATTTATCATAGCCTTCATTATGCTACTGCAAACTGAGAAATTAAATATTTTATAGACTGACCGAGTTAATCATATAAGAAAATCCCTGTGACGTCTTCAAAACTAATGTTTGTGGTCAGTATATGGCCTTTTCTCCGCCCTGTGTCTGTGTGCAAGTCAATATGCTCGCCCGCCTGTTCTACCCCAAATGCATAGGGGTAATACGTCACATGAGCAATCTCTATATCGATACCCTTTGAAATACATCAACATTACCACATCAAATTAAACTGCACATTTAGCACATGTTAAATATTTAGACTTTTCGTCTTCTCAGGAAAAAAACGTAACCTTACCTGCATCTGGCCTAACGTAGTCGTGGTCCAGGGCTACGGCTACGCTAACCATGCTAGCGGCTTCGCCACCACAAGATCCGAGTTCAACTCCAACATCACGGTCATCAAATCCTAATCTCTCCGCTGACCTCTCATAAACCGATTTCCTGGCAGCAGGTTTGTCTGTCGTCCACGGAAAAACACAAGGCACCGCATCTTTCTTGATCTTCTTGTAACCGCTAGCGCTAGCTGTTAGCACGTCGCCATCGCGAAAGTGTATGCTGCAGATAAGCGAACCACTGACATTAAAAAGTGGACCTTCATCTCTTCTTATTGCTCGAATCCACGCTTTCCTACGTTCGTCGTCACGGGGGAAAGCATGAAAGGACAAATATGGCTGTTTTTGCTTGTTGTTTGAACACTGAGGTACGCAACACCAGTGTCTGCTTCTTACTTGCGCCATGCTCAGGCTTCAGTACAGTAGATAGAGCACGTTTACGGCTATTAGCTTGAGGCTAACCGGAAGTGAGCACGCACCGATCTCCCTTGAAACGGAAGTCGGCCATTTTAGTGTGAAAAAGGCTTCTTAAAATCAGGCAAGAAACACATTCAAAAGCGTTTCCCCCTCCATGACCACTTTAAGTTCCAAACTAGGCTTATTATTAAACGCGACTCAGATTGGATTCAGATAGGCTAGGCCAGAGCCTCTGGACTAGGCCTTTTTTTTTACGGACAATGAGGCGTACACATGATTCAAACTGAAGAATAGGCTTACAATTTCGAATGATGTCGGTCAAAATTAGTTTTTCGATGCAAATAATTTCAGCTTTATCATATAAATTCACCCAGACTCAAATATCATAGGCCAATGTTACCACCTCGATAATTCTGTGGTTACCACTGTGTGGCTCCAAGGTGGGCTGTGCTGGTGACATCAACCTGTTAGCTCGCGCTGAGTTTGGCGCGCAAAAGAAGCAAGCCGGATTGATTCACTGACAGAACATCGCCCCTCAAAATTTGTAAACATCCTTTAACCGTTGGCACTATTTTTTGTTTAATTTTGAGAACTGAGATGTGAAGAAAGAAAAAAACCGGATTCCATCACGTGAAAGAAGAAACTTAATGGTAATTGTCTGTCTTTACCATCAAGTAGTTTAACGTTAAATAGCACCATCTTAAATAGCTCTGTGGCTAACTTAACCTGTTGGTTATCTTTATTCTGATCGTTAATAAACCTTACTCAAGACAGATGTAACGTTACTAAACGCTTTTGAAGTCAGAAAATCATACATGTCTATTTTTACCCAACTTTTCTCTATCTTTGATACAATTTAGATGTGCCTGTGAACCTTGTTGGCCAAGTTTGCCACTGATGAGTTAAAGAGCTCTAGCTAGCTCAACCAAAGATACTTCATTTGATCAACCGTCTCTGGCTCAACAACAAAACTTTAGATGTAGTACTTCATTATGATATCATTACAACTGAATCGAATTGGCGTGTGTCTCGTTAAATAAGATATGTACAGTTTGAAAAGACTGCAGTGATTTTGATTGGGAATGGGTAATGTTGATGCTGTTCTTTTAAAGATAAAGGGTCTGTTGTTGCTCTCATTTCAGGTTTAGCCAAGTTTTGCCTGTGGTGAGCAGCAGGGCATCATGCCAGACCCACAGGTAGGAATAGCCTAATGTTCAGTTTGGACAATCACTGTAAAATTGAATCATCCGAATTTCTTACAAACTTGTTGCAGTTATCTGCTTTATGTAGTTTTAAAATGAACAATGACAACAAAAGAAAATCCTGTAACCTGTTCTATTTTAATTTTCAGATTGAGAGACTGTTAGATGAGGCACTAAAGCAGAGTAGGTTTCAGGGCCTAGAGGACTTCCTGAATGACAAAAACAACGAGGGAACACCATCAAAATGCTCAAAACAGTTTATCACTAAGTTGGACAAATTTATGATCAGGGTGAGCATACTAAGTAGACTTGAATATTTGATAGTAATTAGTTCTATGCTTCAAAGTTTCAAAAATGACCTTAACTCATGCTGAATAATTGAAGCTGACATTTTCAACTTATTAACTACAACTAATTTCAATTTCCATTTATTAAAAATAATCTCGAGTGCAATTATACAAGGCAGCTTATATTGCAGCTGACTATTGAATGGTTATATTTGCACCCTTTGGCAGCCACAAGTGATCTACAGTTTTTTTTTGTAATATTTGATATGTGACTTCTAAGTCTTCTAATTTGTCCCTGTTTTTGTAACTATTTCTCATTTCAAGATTTTTATATGAAGGACGGCACAACCATGTCTAATGTTCATGATACTTTAGCTCCTTGGCCATATGCAACTTTTCCTAATTCATCAAAGCTATAGCAAAAATCCTTTCCTGATCTATGTCCTCTTTAAATTGAGCAGGAATTGGAACAAAAGCATGTTAAAAATGCTTGCCTGGGACTTACAATCCTGCATACTTTTGGAAGTTGCCTTGTCTCCCCTGGAGGTGAAGGGCTGGCAGGGATAGTATCTCAAGGGATTGTGAGAAAGATAAGTATTTTTAAGCTTTACTGTAGCGTTCATGTTTCTGTTTCTAAAGGGCACTGTTGCAGTGATTGGTTATGGTTCTTTTTATTTGTGCACATGAAGCAATGGTTTGAAAAAGCTTGGTGCTTGTGGGTAGAAGACAGCGCTCAAACTACTGAGATGATCCTGCATCTAGCAGAAGAGTTTTTTGATGCCCTCATGGTGAGAAATTTTTAATTGTGATCTGTGATTAAATGTTTGATCTGTTCATATCTAGGCTATGTGAGTGAATTGAGCTTAAAGGTATTATCTGGAGTGAATCAACACGTATCCCTGTTGTTTTATAATCCTAAGCACTATCGATAGCCACCTCAATGATGGAATTTCATGCAAGGTAGACCGAGTTTGCGAAACAGCAGCTAACATTAACAGAATGAGGCATGTCAAAAGGAAACCTAATTAATTCTTTTACCGTTAGCTACCGTTTTGCAAACTCATTGGCCTGCATTAGACGAAATTCCGTCATTGAGGTGGGTATCATCATCAACCATTCTTTATTCAGGGGAACTTGACTGAGCTCTAGGCTCTTTTACAGCAATGCCCTGATAGGAAATAAAATCATAAAAATAAGACAAAATAAACAAAGTAATAATACAGATTTCACACGCAAAAAACGAACAAAACAAGCAACAATAATAATAAAAACTACAAACTACTTAAAGCAAAAACACTGTACGATAAGTTTACACACATCATCCAGTAAGGCCCTAAACCTGCCTCCTGCTACAAGATGCTCTAATTTTAAAAGTTCTTGTAGCTTGTTCCACTTTGTGGGGGCATAGAACTGAAAAGCTATCTTGCCAAATTCAGACTTAACTGTTAGGACTTTCTAGTGAAAGATATACCTGGGAGCGTGTGTTATGTGGATTGCATTTAATTTTCAAAAGTGAGGTGAGATAGGGTGGTAAATTTCCCTGTAGTGCCTTATAGATGAAGAGGAGACAATGTCTTTCTCTCCTGTAATAAAGAGAAGACCACCCCACATTCTGGTAAAGCTTGCAGTGGTGAGTTCTAAAACTCCATCACCAGTAATGAATCTTAAGGCACTGTGGTAAACCTTATCAAGCAATTTCAAAGTGGTGGAGGCTGCATGCATGTACAAAATATCACCATAGTCAAGGACTGACATTATAGTTGACTGTATAATAGTCATCCTGTTTTCTTTTGAGAAACAAGATCTAATTCTGTACAAAGCACCCAATTTGACTTTCACTTTTTTAGTAAGTTCAGTCACATGTGTTTTAAAAGAAAGTTTGTCATCTAACCAAATACCAAGGTATTTGTACTGAGAAACCTGCTCAATTAGTGTACCATTATTGGAAAAAATGCTAAAGCTATGTGAATCACATTTCTTTGCCTTGGAAAATAACATAAACTTATGTATGAATAGCGCTTGGTACTCCAGATTATTCCTTTAAGCAAAAGGTTTAGGAAGGCTGTATTGTATGAGTTTTTGCACTTAAGTTAGACTGAAATGTTAACAGTGCTGTATCAATACTACTAATAATGCTGTTATTTTTCCAGGCTGTTCATGACAGTGGAAAAGAGGGTATGTTTGTCCACTACAGAGTGCAGTGCTTTTCAACTTTATCATCATGCTTTTCAACCTTATCATTAATAGATAACATCTGTCAGTGGAACGATGTGTGCATGTAAAATTAAAACAATTTAATCAGGAATATATTCTCCTCGCCTGGCCCAAAGCCCATAGTTGTCACCATTACATGTATCACTTACATATTCTGTAAATACATTTTTACATTTCTGAAGTGCTAGTGATACAGCATGATATTGTAAGCATATGTATCCTTCTGTAACCATTGCTCGTTATAGTTAGATGAGGTGTTATGAATGTTTTGAAAAGCCATGTGTACATTTAATGTGAACCATTTTATAAGCTTGTAAATTTTGCTGCATGCTATTGGCCCAATCCACTATAGAATAGGGTATTTTGCCCTCATTTTTATGTTTTCGAAACATTATGTAGTGTATGCAGTTGTGTAGGTCTGTTGTTTAGTGTTATTTCGTACTGTTCCTCAATTCATCAAAACTGTTCAAACCTCTAAAAATATTGGACTTGTACCACTTAATACTGATATTTGTTTTCTTCAGGGTCTTCTCAAGTGACTGAAACATTCCTGAGCCTCATTGGCAAGCTGGCATCTGATTTTCATGTCGATATATCAGTGCAGAAGGAGGTTAAAGACTTGCATATTTTTTATTTCAGTCTTTGTATGCTTTAGCTGCATGAGGCAAACACCATAAGGGTTTATTTTTTCCCCACAGGCCGTACAAAAACTTAACATAATCTTGGATGCAATGCCTACTGAACTGAAGAAAGAAAGGAAAATATTGTCAGAGGAGACCTCAGATGTTATGTACGTGTTTGCATCCAAAATAAACATTTGCCTAAAATAATGCTTTAATAGAACAATATGAAGCATTTTGTTTTATTTTATTACAGAAAACAACTTGCTGGCAGGATTGTTGACGGTGGAGGTCAGTTGAAGAAACACTAATCATTTGTTTTAGGATAAGTCAAGTGAAAACCCTATTAAAAAGCGATCAGCCCTTTAATGAGTGATTAAAGCTGCCTGTGCTCTTGTAGATTATGATTTGCAGGCTGCCATGCTCGAAGCCATCTACAGGATGACAGCTGCTTCCCAGAGAAGAGAATTTGTGCACAGTTGGTTTACAATGGACTTTGTTGCATCTGCCTTTCTAAAGATTCGGGAACCTCAGTTTGAGACGGTAAGATCACCCCTGTCCATTTGTGATTGACTCAGGGATATGAAAAAAAGCATGTTTGCTCGGCGGAGTTCTAAACCTCACCTCGCCATTATTTCTGTAGAACCGATCACCTCGTCGGCCGTTATCCCTTACTTATCTCCCTTCAGAATGCGATTCTCTTCTGTGATTGGCTGATAGATTACCATTATTCTCGGATAACTGGCTACTTTGGAAGTAGTTCCAAAAAATAACTAATCTAATAACTGATCACCGTTCCATGAATGCCTTTTAGAATGGTAATTATAACAACAATAAGCAGCCTTGTAGATCTACTTTCAACTGAAAATAGTACCCAAACAAACAGGTTAGCTTCTTTTAAATTGAAGTTTCATGTTTCTTTTACGTTTTACTTCTTTAAATACGAGAGATAAATACAAACAGAAGATAAGCGGGATAGCGGCCTTCGAGGTCACCGGTTCTAACAGAAATAATGGTTTGGCGGAGTAATGTTGCGCGTCGCCAGAGTTCTAAACTCCTATTTCTGTAGAACCGGTCACCTCGTCGGCCGTTATCCCTTGCTTATTCACTCATTCACTGTTATTTTCCAGGATTGCAGAAAATTTCTAAACATGGTTAATGGCATGAAAGGCGATAAGAGAAGGTATTTAACCTCAGCTGTACTGTATATGCACCTCAGAGTGCTTTGGGCTTCATTTCTGGCTCCATCTTGAGATAATTTGTTTCTTGTTTGGCAGAGTTTACTCCTACCCATGTCTGGGGGTGTTTTTGGACAAGCACGAGGTGTGTCCCTCTTGAAAATCTTATGCTGTAAAACTTGGGAATAAAATTTATGTCTCTCACTACTCTGGGGAATAAATTGTTCTGTTGATTAGAACATTGTGTAGCTCATGTGCAATGTGTGCAGCTGCTGATGCCATCCGATGAAAAACTTGAGGAATTCTGGATAGACTTCAATGCTGGGAGCCAGAGCATCTCCTTCTACTGTACCCTAGCCAACGATGATATGCAGGAACCCAGCTCAACTGTGAGTTTTTCTATGGAACATAAGCGGGTGCCACAATGAAATTTATTGGTTTTGAGCGTGATTTAAGACGATGATTGTAAGTATGTCTTTTATTTCAGTGGGAGACATTTTTCCTGCCCAACAGTGAAGTGGAGAACTATTCAGTGGATGGTAATTGGACAGCTGCAAATCAAAAAAGAGTTTGGTATTTATCATTTTTAGCCCATTTTCTGCAGTGTCCAGGATGAAATAGAACGATCAACACCAAAATTCTGACGATTGGTCCTGACGATCTCCGATATTTGGCTCATTTAGAAGCCAAATCGTCAAGACCAATCGTCAAAATTTTGGTGTTGGTCGTTCTATTTCATTTTAGACTGAAAATGGGCTAAAAGTGATAAATACCAAACCGTTTTTTTACTTTACCTTTTGGCTATGAAAAACACATGTGCACTCACTGAAGTGTTTTGTACCTAGAGAAATGATTTATTCTAAACTTTTAGAACACAATTACCATCAAGGACATATTTGTTTGTGTGTAGTTGGAAAAAAAAAAAAAACTTTAACCTTTAACTTTATATATAGCTCTGAGCCTAACCATATATTTCAGATTTGTTCTCTAGGTTAGTGTTTGTGTTATTTCTCGCCTGTCTTTCCTGTGGTCTGCTGGTATTAGCCTCAGTGAGTGTGTGTCTTTTGCAGAACAAGAGAAGAAGAAAACCCTGAGTGTGCTCTTGACCAGCCCGCGCTCTTTAGGCGAAATCTCCGGCTCCAGGCTCTCCATCCACTTCAGCTCCACCCTAGATGTTTTACAGGCTGTGCAGAGAGTGTTTGGAAGTGCCAAGAGCAAAGTAGGTTGTGTTGAACTGCAAGGCATACACAGACCTGGTACTCAATCTTTTCACCGTTGTCAAGATGGCTACAACAAGTTTATGGTGTAATGACAGCTAATAAAATGGCTGTATTTTGCATGTAATAACAGTAAATCAAAATGTTTTATTATGTTATAGTAACACTCACAAGACTATTTGCACTGCAGTACACTGCAGAGTAACCATTTTAACAATGGCACACTAGTCTAGTACACTATTCTGTTGTCTAGTAATTACAGAATAACCAATATTCTCATGGCTGACTTTGGCTCAATATTGGCTTGCTAACAGTTGACATATTATGCTTTTCATTTCATATTTCAATTCAACATTCAATTCAAAGCACACATTAAATCTGTTCTTTATACACATCTAAGGTTTACTGATAACCATCTGTGCTAATAATGAATGATTACAGTATATTCTTTGCTAGTCTCATTGGATTGGACTTGTCCACTAGGGGGCGTATGATGTCTTATTAAAGGTTAGATTTGACGTTACAGTAATAATGAGCCCCTGCAGCCTCAGTACCAGGTTTTCATGAATAATTGAAGAATAAACACTCTGAGATGATCTCTCGCCCCTCAGTGAGTGCTTTCAAGTGGCCTAGTGAAACATTTATGAGACAGAATTCATTCATCATAATCACCTCTTCCAGAGATTTGTTGGGAAGAAGGGCACTTCTGTCGTGAAGACCACAGTCCAGATCATCTTGGACGAGACCAGCTCGCAGGTGAGCTAGTTCAACAGCTGTAGATTTATTCCAAATCGATTTCATCATCAGTAAACATATTTAACTGAAGAGTCATAACAGGCCCATATTTTTTATTTGTGTTTTTCCCCCGCCAAAGTCAATCTGTTATCTCATTGCAAATGCATCCTGCATGCTGAAGTAGTTGGCCAGGAGTTTAAAGTGTGTCATACCCCATTGGCATGCAGACTGGGTAGCCAGCAGCATGATCTGTGGCGTGCAGTCTTTCTACCAATATGATTTGAGACAGGCTGGCTACCACAATGGGTGTGATAGCCAGGAAGACAAATCAGAAAGCTTTTCTGCTTTCGGCCGGCTTTTGTTATTGCTTCCAGACAAATTGATTGAGTTTAATTTGTCTTGTTTTTATTGTGATTTAAAAGAATATAAACTGGGGTGGTTGCCTTTTTTGTGTAAATCCAAATAGGTCCTTATTCCAGACAGCCAGATCTCTCTTAGCCAGCGTTCGGAGAGAGAGCTGCCAGCCTTGAACACATCCACCATCCTCAAGCCACTTCCCCCTAGTGGCCCACTGCAGGATAGCAACACCACCAAGCGCTCCACACACCATCTCCCCAAGGCAAGATTACTGAGCTGATGACTTTGGCCTGGCTTTCGCTGCACAAACCTGCCCAGTGTTCCAGTTTTGTGTCCTGCTGTTTCAGATCTGAACATCTCTGTTGTGTTTGTACATCTTGCCCCCAAAACCCCCCACCCTTCCCACCTGTAGAGTGTGACCCCGGCGAGGCCGAAAATCTCAGAGTCGTCAACGTTTATCTCGAGCAGCAGTGGCCACAAGCTCAGAGGAAGCCCCTGCACAGCTGTCTTGCCCTCATGTGGGTGGCCCTCCCACGCATCCATTACATACCTTTCGCACAGATTGTGTTTTTAAAGCCGCCTGATCAATATTCGTGCTCAGAACAGGCTGTGCTGTACTTTCTCTTTTTGCCCATCCCACTCTTTTTATTTATTAAATATGCTCTCGTGCTCTCTCTCTCTCTCCCCCCCCCCTCTCTCTCTATCTATCTCTCTCTCTTTCTCTATGTCTCCCTCTCTCCCCCTTGCATAACAGGTATCTTAGTAACATGTGTTTTCCAGACCCCACCCTCTTTGTCTTTAACACCTTAGGATTTAGGGTTGTTATTTTTTATTCCTTGACGGTGGAGCTCTGTGTGTGTGTGTGTGTGTGTGTGTGTGTGTGTTCTGTGACCCCAGCCACTCCCAGAGGAAAGGTGAAGCCAGCCCTGCAGATGGTGAGCTCAGTAGAGAGGAAGCGGGAAATTAGCCTGAGAGAGATGGTGGTGGTCAAGACCTCCAGCAGCATGAAGCTCTCCCCGGAGCTCTCAGACACTAGCAAGGAGCAGGTAGACCTACTGTACTGCAATAGAATACACATGCTCCTTCATGACAGAACACACAACCAGAGCAGACTGTACTCACTGTACCAGAGACCATTCAAGCGGTCATTATGAAAGATCTTATGGTCATTGTGAAAGATCTATGCGCTTTGAGCGCTTTGAGTACCTTAGGGTAGAAAAGTGCTATAGAAATGTAACTACTTACTTACTAAATCTTTGACTGTACTCATCAGAAGCAGTAGGGGTATCCCAGATGCCTGCTAGAGTGTTAGGTCATGTGTTACATTTTTAATGGAACCATTTGACTGAACTTCATGATTTGATTTCATGAAATGAAATGAATTTTTTTTTTTTTTTAGTATCATACTATTTTTGATGTTCAGTTAGTGAGTGCTGCTGAAGCGTGTATTGATGTCCATGGCTAGAGTTGTACCTTAAGGTCTCTTTTTGTATGTGTTATACATACACTTATATGTGTGTGTGTGTGTGTGTGTGTGTGTGTGTGTGTGTGTGTGTGTGGGGCAGTCCATCCCTGTATCTGTCCCTCCACGCGCAGAGCCGAAAAAAGGTCGTGAGGCAGAAAAGAAAGGTCATGAAGCAGAGAAGAAAGGTCATGAAGCAGAGAAGAAAGGTCATGAAGCAGAGAAATTCCGGCGAGTAAGTGACCACCGCTATCACTTCCAAATATTTTCTTTTCTTCCTCTTTTTCTTTAGTCCTCTCCTCTTGTTCATCCCTTAATCTCTTCCCCCCTCATTTGTTTCTCACCACCGATCTCCCTGTCCTTCTGCCTCTCCAAAGTTTATTTGTCTTAGGACTACCAGCTTTTTTCTCTCGTCTTTCACTTGTTCTTCTCATCTCTTCACTACTCACTCGCTCCTCTCTTCTCCTTTCGCTCTTTTCTGCTTTCCCTCCACCCCGTCCTTTTGCCAAATTTATTTTACTTGCGCAGTAATACATCCCTCTCTCTTCTCTCTTGCTCAGCTTCATATCCACACCCACCCAACTCCTTTTTTCTCGCTCTAGCTTTTCTCAGCTTCACGGCCCTCTCAACACACACACACAAGTAAATACCACTCACCCCCAACACGTCCCCCCACACACAGACACACACATATACACGCTCTCTCTCTCTTTCTCTCTCTCTCTCTCTCTCTTTCTCTCTCTCTCTGTCTTTCCTTGTCTTCTCTTATGGCTGTTGTTGTTGTTGTGTGTCCTGCAGCACATTCCTGTGGACAGAGTGCTGGAGATGGTGCAGACAGAAGAGCCCTGTGCCGCAGAGGATCCTCTGGGTACAAACGCCTTTTATTGCTGCTGCCTTGTCATTGAAAGCCAGTTAGAGCTAGTAATGTCATGGTAATGCAACGGCTGTGTTTTCATTGGTTGTAATTACATTTTCTCATCTTCTTTTCAGATGAAAGCATAGTCCCAGATTCTCAGCCTACCCACAGAAAAGAGAGCAGCATGTAAGATTAGAAAGTTTTGTCTCATCTTTTACTGAAGAGTCAGAGTTTCGTTCATACGAAGGGGTGCCTGGGTATCTGTGTTTCAGATAAGTTACTGTTATATAAATTTAGTTTGTCATTCTGTCCCTGTAGCTTTAGTGAAATAGTTTGTGATCATCAGTCTTTGCGTGGTGTGTGTGTTTGTGTTTTTGTGTATGTGTGTTCATGTATGAATGTGTCTGTGTGTGTGCGTGTGTTAGGCTTCCGGGTCTCTGGAGTGGTGATTTCTCCAAACAGAAACGGTCTGTGGTGTCAGGGCAGAAGAGCAACTCCTTACTAGCCGCTCCAAAACATGGTGACATTCTTACTCTTAAGATCATCCCTCAGCAGCATACTTACATGTGTTCTGGTGTCAGAATTTATGTCAGTCAGTCAATCAATCAATCAATCAATCAATCAGTCCATTTTAATTGTTCAAGTCATAGTCTACTTGAAGTCTTGGAGTTTGTAATCAGAAACACATTTTTGTGTGTTTGTGTGTGGGTGTATGCACACTCAGGAAAGCTGAGCATATTTTCATATAAACTTTCTACACTTGAGTCAGTGTCATAACAACTTCCTTAGTTTCTTAGTCGGTTGGTATCCTAGCCTATACCAAGGTGTGTGTGTGTGTGTGTGTGTGTCTGCAGTTCATAAATCCATAAATCTTCTAGTCTCATCTGCCCCCTGCTGGCTGTCTTGTCTCCCTGTCCCCCAGACCCTTCCCCTAAGCCTGCTGCCAGCTCAGTGGAGCCAGCTCAGCCACCTCAGCAGTGGAGGCCCCCCTCAGCCCAGCGCAGCTCCAAGGAAGTCAACCAGAGGGAGCTACACACCCAACTCACCCAGAAACTGGAGGCCCTGGTCAGGGAGAGGGAGCAGGGCACACCAGCCAAGGGACCCCTCACCGGTACCTCAGGCTCCAGCCGGACCCAGACACCCAGCCGTGCTGGAGCGCCAGGCGTAGTGAGGGCCAGAACTGTGCCTGGGACGATGCCTGACCCGAAGCCTCTCAAGGCAACTGCAGCCAAAGGCCTGTCAGAGAAAACGACCAACAACAAGGTGAAACCGGCTCCATCAGACGTCACCAACGAGAAGTCAGCCCGAGGGAGTGCTGCCAAAGACAAGGCAAGTGGAGGGTTGTGTGTGTGTGTGTGTTTTATCCAAGTGGAGTTTTATCCAAGTGCCCCCATAAACTGCATTGGATAAACATAAACAATAGTGAATATATTCAGGCCTCTAAGCCTTTAAAGGTTCCAGATAAAAACTTGGAACAGGGGAGTTCTTCAAGCCAACTGGAGGTTTAGAGGCAGAAAGGCTCCTGTTTAATACATATCGGGGTCAAATATCTGGCATTCTGTTTGTGGGATGTTATATAGCCTATCTAACTATCCAATATGATGGCTATATTAGATCACTACTGCCTAGAGGATTGAAAACATAAAAAATATTTGATGTTGGCATTTCCTACAAAGTGTTCAACTTTCTACATCTCTACACTTCTTTGTGCTTGACCAGAAGTCAGAAGAAGTGACAGAGAATATGCTAAAGTTCATCTCTAGCCATTACCAAGGCACAAGCTGTGTTACTGGAAAGGACTCTGGGCCACTGGCCAGTGCGACCAAGAGGTACGGCATGTTGACCTGTTTAGGCCATAAAAAACTGACATCACCTGTATTTACTAAATCAGTTTCCTTTCTTGTAATATTTTCCTCTGACTGTTAGGTCCATTTTTGATAAATCTTGGACCCTCAACAGCAGTGTGAGTATTAACCTTATTAAAGACTAGGCCATTCATAAATACACAGTAATTATATAATTGTGATATGTATGTACTATTGCATTTTCATAATACTTATATGTATGCTAATAATTATTTGTTAATATTTGTAAAATATTCTATATTTAGTATACAGTAGCTGTTAGTTTAATTTAACTTCTAAGCATCTGTTATTTTTTTTTACTAGGTAAAAGCAGATCGTAATGGCTCAGGATTTTTTAAATCTTTTGAAATGTCCAAGAAGACTGACCGCAAAGAGTATGTGTGCCACTCTCATGTGATTATCCTCACCCAATTAGAATCGATTTCTTAGAAATCTCTAATCTAAGTATTAACCAGTCAAAACTTTTTTTTTTTTTAAGGGATGTCTATGCATTCGACATGAAAACCCCATCCAGTACTGGAGTAAGACAATCCTTTGGGCATATTTCATAAAATAATGAGTTACTGTTCCTTACAGAATGAGTTACTGTACCTTATGGCACCAACTGGACTTAAAGCTTATCTTTATTATCTTTTAGAAAAACATCAAAAAGACCTCTGAAAAATCAGTTATGGAGTCCAGGTAATAATTCTGATGAAATATCTCCCCCTAGTGGATTAAATATGGTATGTCTGAGAGAGTGACAAAATATGGCAGAATGTTAATTCCAATTGGGTTATACTTTATTTGAAGGTACCTTCATAAGACTGACATGACACTGTCATTAACTATGACATGACGTTGTCATGAATCTGTCATAAACTTCATACACCTGTCATGACTTCTGTCATTAAGTGTCACCCGGTATTTGTTATGGTTAGGGTTAGGGTTAGGCTTAGGGTATGTCAGAAGTCATGACAGGCCTTGTCATGTCAGTCTTATGATGGTACCTTCAAATAAAGTGCTACCGTTAAGGGCAATTGTAATGTAATAATGAGTTTTGATGGTGGATATCAGTAAGAAATGTTGTGTGCTATTATTAGTGTTTATGAAGAGATCTCCTTTTGTTCCAGTGCTTTCAGCAGCTCTTTCAACCTCTCTGTTTCTGCAAATAAGGCCCCCCCACAGAAGGTTGGTTCAGTTGTCTCTGAAGAACAGGTGCAAGTAATTGTGATTCTGAAACAATAGGGTATTGTAGCGGTGTATACTTGTTGCATTGATGGTGTAAACAGCTCCTTGGCATTGCAACCTACTACTAGAGTATTATTTTCCTTCTCTGCCATGGTATGTAAAATAAATATCCAAAGCTATCTATTAAAGCATGAAGTTCATGTTGCACATGCCACAAGAAAGAGCTTCTATAATAATCACAGGAACTGGCTACAGCAGACACAACGGCTGTTCAGACATTCTAATAAAATAGGCTGGTCTTCTAAATTTATTTTAACATCATGGAAGTATTTGATGATTCACATTGTATATTAATGTATACCAGATGTTGTATCATATTGATTGTTGTGTTCATGTCTTTTACCTGTGGTGATCTCAACCATCTCTGTGCCTTTTGCCCCCTCCACAGGTGGCTGGGCGTCACGTGAAAAAGCACCTGTTCAGTGACACGGACACAGACAAGGACAAAGAAACCGCCACCGATGTCAGCTGGCTCAGGGACTCTGCCCGCAGACCCAAACCCAAAGTAGCCGACTACAGCCGCCAGCCAGCCAAAGCCTGTCCACCACCGTGTGTCTCAGGTCAGCTCTCAGAGCTCTCAGGACAGAGAGGGGCAGGATTTGTAATCAAAGATAAGAACCATCTTCAAGACTGCCATCTAAGATTTTATATTAGTATCAATATTCATGTTATCAAGTATTAAATGCAACTGTTATCAGTGGAGCATGTGCATTGTTTTGATACTTTGTGGGATTTTAAAGTCTGTAAATACCAGAGCTGTTTCAGTGCAAATATTGTGAAAATATCTAGCCTGGTTCTTACACTTGCTGTTGCTGTTTGTGTGAGCGATCATTTTCATTAAGGGAGAATTACTGTCCATTCCTACTCCACCATATGAAGTGGTAAAAACTGCACTGTAGCTACTCTTGAGACCCGCCAGGTGACTTCTTTGGACTCCTTAGGACTTAGGACTTCTTATTACTTGTTGTGCTAAGTAAAACATTTCGTTTTTTCTCTCACAGACGTGTCCCCAGACGTGCCTGCTGCGTCTCCCAAACCCGCAAAGGAGCAAGCCAAGCCAAAGCGGGTGAGCTAATTAGATATCTCTGTAATGGACCTGTTTGTTTCTCCTTGCTTTCAAATAAACAACATAATCCAGCCATCTGTGGGCCACGCACCATCTGCTCGGCTCTGGAGGCAAACAAACAGCTATGCAGGTGAAATTACAGAATGCACCAGAAAGTACTGTACCTGATTTTAAGGTGGTGGTTGAAGTTTCATTAACATATCTGTATTTCAAGAGGTTGTACTATAAAATGCTCACTATAAAATCATAATGATATAAATGTTCCCAATGGCACAAGTTTTTTGTGTGGCACTATTCAGTTGAGGTGGTATGATTGCTCCTTTTGTTAGGACAGTAAGCAAATGCTCACTGAAGTCTTCATCAGATAGTAGCCAAATGACATCAAGGAAAAAAAGGAAAGTGTTTTGTTGCACTCCATATCCATTTAAATTCTTTTAATCATCAAATAGACTTTAAATCACTTGGGCCTAGGTGCTAACTTAATGGCTCCTCAAGCTTACTTTCAGTTTCATTTCACACCGGATCATTCATGCATTTAGTGTAAGCTGGCGGTTCGCTATTCGGCCTATGTTGTTCCAAATTCTCTCATTCTGGCCACTGACAGCACTCTGTGAGCTCCAATATTTTACAGTAGCAGTTCAGTTGGGTGTACATGAACCTTACATTATTATTTCTGAGTGTGACGCACATTGTATAGTTTAGTTTTTGCCGTTATCTCCTGATCTTTTGCTCACCTGTGCTCCATGTGTGCAATCACAGAAGAGGGCTCAGAAGAAACCAGCGGAACAGAAGCCCGCTGCTGCCAAGCCTGTGCCAACTGCGAGAGAGATGGCAGCAACGGCCAAAGTGACCACAGCTGCTGCCAGAGCGAACAGCAGAAGGCCCCGCAGAGCAGCAGCCATGGACGTCTCCTACAGAGAAGCTTCAGACCAGTCAGAGAGCGAGGAGCCTCCAGCCCTACCAGTGAGTTTTTACACAGGAACTGATACCACTTTGAAGCAGTATTCAGACTTTTACATCTGTATGTGGGTTAATGTAGTTTTATTGCAGGATGGCCGTTAAAATAATGTCAGATTCGTATGGGATAAACTCCATTTAGGCACCTGTGTCACCCTTCTGTTGTCTAGCCAGCACCAGCATCATTATTAGGCTTTTTAAACATACACCAGATGTGTTTAGTTGTTAGGACAGATCAAACAATTTCATTACCTCGAGAGACTTCAATGTGATTAAACACAAGTTTCATGTAATTGACAATTCCTTTCAATCTTAACTCTGGTTGGCTGAAGTGCTATAGTGTAGGTTTGTCCAACTGCTCGTTATGAATTGAATGTTTATTCAAGCGTCCGAATACTTAGAAATCTGCAGAAAGCTGAGTGTAACAGGAATTTTACATTTGCAATTTAGACAGGATTACCCGGAGTTCATTTGCTGGACCTTTTCACAGAAGGTGAAAGTCACAGGAATCTTAATGACTTTCTCTGTAATGTTTAATGGCACATTCAGACGTTACTTAAATCTCTGGTAATAATTACCTTACATCACATACCGGTACTAATCCCGTCCAAACAAGGCTTATGGCTGATATAATTTTCTTTCAATGTACACAGGAGAGAAGGCACCTGCTGTGTTGTTTGAAGTGTGGTCAGAGTATCACAATAACTAAACTTGTTTAGCGCATTTGTTTCTCTTGATAATTGCTCAGTGGGAATGTTTATTTGTTTGTATATTTGTTTATTCATTTTTAATCTTGGGCTGTAACAGTGCAACATAGTGCATTTATATTGACGAGTAATCAAGACACTTTGTTTAGTGGTTGCTGTTATATTGCTGTTGCTTTTGTTTTTAACTCCCAGAGAACACAAGGAGTTCATAAGTGATCTAAAACACAAAGTTCATATTGTGTTATGTAGGCCAAGAGGCGCAAGACCAGTGACCCTCCAGCAGAGCCTGAGAGATGGAAGCCAGAGCTGGAAGTGAAGAAGCTGAAGAGGGTCTCTCCCCCACAGGAGAAGCCAAAGCTGCTTAAACCCCCTCAGGAGTCCTGGGCCAGCAGAATAGCCTCCTCCCACCTCAGCCCTCCACCCATAGAAATGATGAGATGTAAGGACAGCAGTGACACACCACTAGCGTTTAAGCATATTAGTATATTTGGCTGTGCCCTTACTGTGTGCCATAAGCATATAATCATAAGTACGAACTACACAGGACCAAACATTTTTTGAACAATCTTGGAGCATCTGGTGACCCAGTTTTTTATGTATATTCTCTACTCTTCTCTTAACCTTTTTGTTTGTTTGTTTCCAGCTGCAGGGAA
This sequence comes from Sardinella longiceps, assembly GCA_027497455.2. Classification (NCBI taxonomy): domain Eukaryota; kingdom Metazoa; phylum Chordata; class Actinopteri; order Clupeiformes; family Clupeidae; genus Sardinella; species Sardinella longiceps. The sequence goes on along the minus strand of JAODXP020000018.1, from coordinate 28,805,607 downwards.
GTCTCCCCCACTAGTTCTGTCCCCCACTACCCCCCTCCTCCCTCTCTGCCTCTCCCCGGTGGCCCGTCCGTCTCCCTCGCCCACCTTGGAGCTGCCCAGGCCCATGATGGGCATCCAGGCCTCATCCTTCTACAAGCCCACGACAGGAGGCAAAGACAAGGACAAGTCGAAAATACCCTCTCTGCCCACCCCAATCCTGGTCACGCCCCTTGGACGGACCCCCTCCATAGCTAGCTGCCGCAGGTCATGCGCCTCTGAGGTCAGTGCTGAGGCAATGGCAAAGGCAAAGTTCATTATTGGTGTTTCAGGGATCACGTGATGTGCGGGGACATGTTAACTGCAGCCTCTACATTGTGTAAGAAAATGGTCTAGATCAGGAAGAATGCTAAATTTGGGGGGGAGGGGGAGGGGGACACATTTGTTCCTCTATGATGATTTGAATATTGTAGAATAAGAATACTATAGGTAGGTAAATAACTTTACCAGACCTGGAATATACATAAATATGAACAGTACTTACTTACTTACATCTTAGCAATAGTGGGTTAGCTTAGATTTGTTGTGGATAAGTTGTTTTGTTCCGGTGACATTGGCCTTCCTGTGTTCCCAGCGTCCTCCACTGAGCCCGCTGAACTCCCTGCACTCCCCGGCCCAGCCTCTCCTCACCTCCACGGCCCTGGAGAAGTCTCCGGAAGGACCCCTGCTCAAGTCCACTGAGCTCGACCAGCAACTGAAAGACTTTATCAAGGGGCACAAGGGTATGCTGGACGCATCCTATGCGGACTCTGACGTCCTCACCATGGCAACCCTAAGTCAGTCCTCGCATCTTTCTGTCAACAACGTGGCCATACTCTGTGCTGAAATTGAGGTATTATTGACTGCAACTGCAATCCCACAACAATTTGCATTTTATTTTGGGTTTTCATGTATGGTAAGATTCAGCCTTATTGTTGTTTTATAATGGTACTGTCATGTCGTAAACATTGTAGAAGACACCTGCGACCAACAAGGGGCGTACAAACAATGAGGAGATATTGCAATCAGGTTAGAATGTATTACAATTCTTGGTTCATTTTAGGAAATCCTGGAGAGAATGGGATTTGTATGGACTTTGGGCTTAATTTGCTTAAAGGTTCGCTTTGAGGGTTTTTGCTTAATTTGATATCAAGCAAAATATTTGTATTATTTCCTATTAGGGATATGTGAGGATTGTGATATTTGTGGATGTTGCTCCCAGGTCCCAGCTATGATGCTCCTCACCATCCCTCTCAGTCTAGCAGCAGTCACTCAGACAGAGAAAGGGAAGATGAGGATGAGGAGGATGATGATGATCGTGAGGAGGAAGACGAGGAACACACAAAGCAGAGTGCACCAAGGGACAATGCCCTTAAGATGAAGCCGAGAAAACTCTTCAAAGAGAAAGAGAAAGGTACTGTGCGTTTGAGCTGCTGCAGAAACGGAGAGCTGTCTCCTGGGTCATCTTAGACAAGATGAGATAGTACTTTATTCACCCCGGAAGGAAATTCTGTGTGAAACAAAAACATGTCTACTGGGTCTTCTGTGTGACAGGCTAGTTTAATAATTCATTCAGTTATTCTTTTTCCCTAATGCAGTAGACACTTTACCCAAAGTGACTTGCTTTAAAGGCAGAATGCTTATTTTATTATTAATCTGTGTACCTGTACACCAAAATCTATTGTCTCACCAAACTCGCCTCACCCCACCACCCCAGCCCCTGGCTGTGTTTGAAACTGAAAAGAATGCTGCTTAAAAAAGAAGCGTTTGGTGGCATCAGGCATCACCTTAGAAAGTACCTTGTTTTGCCCAATTTTGAAAGAAGCATAAATGTATCCTTCATGCTGCCTATAGAATCCTAGCAATGGCGTCTTAACAATTAAATAGACAAAAAGACAGCGTTCTAAATAGCTATCTTGCTAGATCATCAAGTTTTTAGCTGGTGCCTTGATGCCTTCCAGGAGAGTTAACTTAATAGACAGCAAGGTAGCAAGTCACTACCTTCCCATTTCGGACGCAGCCCCTGTCTCAGCACACTTGCTATGGTATAGCTCTCTGGACCGCTCAGTTTACTGATATAGAAATAATGGTAGTCCGCAAACTGAAAACTGTCTGAAGAAGGGCATCAGCCCGAAACGTCACGTGGTGATTAAAATCTTTTGATAAGGAGTTTTCAGTATGCGGACTACCGTTATATTTATTTCTGAAGTCTTTTAGTCCAGCACCTGTTAAAATCTGGATGTGCGCGCTCCTTATGTATTTTTTCTGCTGCTCAGTGTACTGACCTGCATTCTTGCACTTGAGCAGCACAGCCAAAGCAAGCAGAGCAGAGGCAAAGCAGCTCAGAGGAAGATGAAGAGGTGGAGGTGGAGGAAGAGGAGCAGGAGAACAACACGCGGGGAAAGAAGAGGAGGAGAGCTAAGAAGACCTACTGCACCACCCAGGGTGAAAGCACCAGCACAGGTTAGGGCCTAACAATGTCACTGTCTCCACATGTACCGAGACACGACTGCATATCCCTGATCATTCACAAGCCTTTTCAAAATGTACTCCAATCAGGTGTTGTCATTGTACAGAATGTCATCGTAGGCAGATACAAATAATATTGTTATTTCTAGCTTGTCCTGCTTCGTCAACAGTCTTTGGTCTTCCTTGCCCTCAACTGTGCCTTACAAAGTAATCTAGGGTTAGAATGAGGCATAAAGGGGTTAGGGTTAGAATTAAGGTTAATGTAATGCCCTGCAGGCACTGCTGCCTGGAAGATGCTGCTGAGGGAAAAAAAACACCAGTGAGCCGAGTACACATCTATTTCTGGCCGACTATTGATCTTGTTGCTCTGTTGTGGTAGCAGTGGAGAACATGGAGATGTCCTCCCACATGGTGTCTAGCACCAGCAGCACATGGAGGACCGGTCCCGAGGGCGACCTGGACATCGTGCACACGGAGATGAGCACATCGCAGGAGATGGGCTACGTCTGCCGAGAGTTCAGCACCGAGCTCAACAGGAAGTTCCAGGTAGGTCCACTTCCTCCTGAGAGGAGACGGAGCAGACAGATATGCAGTGCTGCTGCTGCTGGGCACACCCAAAATAGACATGGAGTCATGACTCCAGTTCTCCCACTCAGAGTTGGACAGTTTCAGTAGACGGAGATGACTAGGTGGTCTGAGTCACACACACACACGTGCACACACACACACACACACACACACACACACATATAGAACAGAGAACAGAACGGTGAATAGAATGGTGAAACGGAGAACAGCGATCATTTAACACAGTAGAGGATAAATTTTGAACCCACAAATTCTTAGATTATCAATTGGTTTCACAAACATGCACATACACACAGATTACAGAATAAAATGGTAAACAGGTTGTAAATTCCACTTGAGCTCAGCAGTTAATTGTCATCGCTTAAACACTCCATCTCTCCCCTGTCAGTGAAACCCACTTGCAAAGATCCTCTTTCCTCACTAACAAGTATCCTAGTGTCAGTGTCAAGAATGTAAAGCCACTTTAATCTGGACGTGAAGTCCAGAATGTGCCCCAAGGCCCGGTTAAGTAATCTCTGCTTAAATGTCTTTTTTTTTTCCTTCCTCTTTCTTTTGCATTTCCTCGAAAAGCTGTCCCTTGAAGAGTGAACCACAGCAAAGACAAATGAGTTCCTTGGTCGTATTGTCAGTCACAGCCCTCCTTAATGATGTGCTTTGAAGTGATGTGATGCCCCAAGTGCAAGACTGGTCTTTTACCAGCCTGATAATATGATTAGATCTTATTACACCGGCTAATAAAAGCCATGAGGTGTTAACCTTGTTACCAAGTGCCAGCTGGAGCATGAATGTGTGTGTGTGTGTGTGTGTGTGTGTGTGTGTGTGTGTGTGTCTATGTGTCTATGTGCACTTGTACCCAGAAACGCTCTGAAAAGATGGAGCTATACACCAAACATTCTCTGAAGACCGTGCAGCAACACATGTCTTCTGTCAGTCTGCAGATTCGCAAGCACAGGTCAGTGTCTCAGCAGTTTTAGACCCCCACTTGTCATGCCCTTATTATGGCTTTTAATGCATATTACAAAATAGGAGATATACAGTATGTTGAGATATAAATCATCTGCCCGGTAATTTATCAAATCAATACCAGTCACATAACTAGTTGGACAGGGATGACTTCATGGGGAGAACACCCATAGATATAGAACCTGAGAACACGCACTGTGTTAAATTGATTACAGAGTTCCTGTGGTCATAGAGAGAGAATTTTAATTTGACTGCATATTGGTCTACTGAATTTAGATGTTATACCACAGTATCGTGGGCTCTGTGTTTTCACTTGGATTGACACAGCCAAGCTAAGCTATCAGGAAAAAGAAGGGAAAGCACTGAATGCAGCGTTGTTTATTATTAGACTAAGGAAGGCTATGGAAATTTCATTAAGGAACCTGTGAAAAGTTCTGGAAGGTCATGTTTGTCATGCAATTGAAAGTGGTTTTGAACCCTGAGTATATCATGCCAGATTTGTAATGGTGTTCCATATTCACACCTCTCTCCTTTATTTTTGTTAAATGTGGTGTTTTTGTGTGGTGGCAGGACCCAGCGGCTAGAGAAGGTCAAGCAGGCTTTGCTGGAGGAGATCGGTAACTTGGAGCAGGATGACAATGCCCTGAAGACCATGGAGAAGGAGCTGACGGTGTGTAGCACCCCTTTAGGACCCTCTGTGAAGCTCTTGCCCTGACCCTTGTGTCCTGTATACAGTATGTGTGATAGTTTCGTTTGGGGACGGAAATGAATGTTCTGGTGTTTACTGATGGACGTGACATCTATAAGGAATCCTTTAAAAAAATTCCTTAGTCCTTAGTCCTAATCCGGATCATCACCAACATTTAATTGGTTCTTCCTTGGGCAAAGACACACCTCTGGTAAAAAAAAAATCATAAGAATCCGTCCACAACTTTTGCCGTAAAGTTACTAACAGACAAATTCCAATGGTAACATAACTTCCTTGGCGGAGGTAATAATGATAGTCTAATGATAATAAAATGATTTCATGTATGGATTGCATACATGTACATTGATGAGAAAATGGACTGCTGCCTGGTCTGTGCCAGATTGACAGAATGTATTGTTTTTTTTTATTATTATTATTGTTAATTAGATCTACTGGAAGAAGCAGTCCCTGGCTTTCCATTCTTACCAGGAGAAAGAAACTCGAAGGTGAGCAGGGGACATTTCCCAGCAATAACAGTCTCTGTTTCTCTCTGTTTTTCCTTAGCGCTTGTGGTGGTTATGTGCGTCATTAGCGTTTTTTGGGTTGCCCCTGCTTCGTAGAGAAATGTCTTCTCGTCTCTGCTTGTTCAAAGGGCACTTGGGAACAGAGTTGCATAAGCATGGCCGTTTGGGTTTATTGTGGAACTGAGGCACTGATTATATGTAGCTGAAATGGCAGCTCATAAAACTGAGCCGATTGTCTGTTATTTCTAATTGAATATTCCCATCAACCTTTCTCAACACCTCGAGGACGTAAAAGTGTTACAGCTCTTTTCCAAGAATCCGCGTGGCTAATGCGATTTTGTGCGGAGGGAGCACAGTGTCTGTCGACTTTAGAAGAGGAGAAGCTGAAGCTTACATAACTTGCTTTTTACGTCAGGTCACAACATAATGCCCTCCGTGTGTTTGTTTTTCTGGTTCCGTCAGGCTCCAGCACCTGAAGAACACTTTCCAGACAAACGTGTGCCACAGCCTGGAGTATGAGCAGCAGATCATCGGCTCTGAGGTGAGCCTATATCAGTGTACAGTAATCAAACTGTATTACACTCCGGTCAATGCTACATATGCTGCTATATTAATTAATAAAATAATCTAAAGTGTCAATATCTGTTCAGGTTTATCTATTAAAAGCTGGGTTAATGTTATCATCTTCAATTATGGTGAGTCCACTTCTCATTTAGTGTCACCCATCTTAACCTAGTTTGTCTGTATTTGTTGTCTTCAGATGTGCCTGATGAAGAAAGACATGAAGTCGGTCCAGGATAAATTTCTTCATGAGATGGTGAGCAGGACAGAGCCTAATTAAACAAGACCTGCATAGAATCATTAACACTAATTAACTTCCAAGGGCTCTGATTTAAATGTCAAGTGAAACTTGTCAAACATTAGGTAAATCATTATTCTCATTGCTGGACAATGGATAATTACATATGTACATGTTATATCACAACATAGCCCAATCGTTCAGTTTGTTGAGTTTGATGGGCCTGAATTGGGTTTTTACAGGTGATTAATTAATTTTTATATTTTGTTTATTTTATTTAATTGACTCAAATGATCCCTAGTCATTTTTCAAAAAAGTGGCTTCAGAAAAGCATCTCAACCCCCCTCCCCTTATATATAAGCCCATGTAGCTATTTTTAGCCATTACACAGCACAGTCACTTCCGGCAAGACATCTTTACTACCGGTACTTGTGAGTCACTTGTGGTAAAAAGCATCTTCTCTTTGAACAATGTGAACTTAGACAGAGAAAGTGATCTGAAACCCTGATGTTTTTGCCCCCCCTGTATATGGTGTTGTTTTTCAGCGAGAGGAAGAACTCTCAAGCATGCGCCGCGGACTGCAGAGTCTGTTCCTGTCAGGAGCGCCCCTGTTTTAACCCAGAGAAGGATCGATCGATAAAGTTGTTTTTAATCCTCATGTTCCTGTTTATGTTCTGACTGTTGTTGAGCAAAAAAGAAAAAACTCATTTTATTGCAGAATCTGTTTAGACATGTTGAGTTGGTGTTGTAAGCAATATTACTTTATTTTAAACCAGTATTTATTCAGTTCAATGAGTCTATTTATTTAAGGTTGTCAAACCTCATTGTGTGTCAATTCACTCACACAATTTTTAATCTAAATAATGAATTCATGTGTAAAATGTATTTATTCATATGGAAAAAAATTGATTGCCTTATTAATATATTAAAACCACAATAAAAAAGATTGATGAAAAAGGTAGTCAGTGGTATGTCATGATTCCTCTCTCCATTATCACATGTTAAAACGTGTTGTTAAACACAAAACATGGAAATCGGGACACATATTCAGCCATACTATCATTATGATGACAACTGCTACACTTGTCTTCATTAGCTGTTCTTGGCTACAGATTTTGGTATGTTCGGAACAAGAAGACACCGTATATTTTTAAAAAGTCTTGTATTATGAAGACAAGTAGTGCTTACAAATATTTTTTTTTTCTTTTTCAAGTGAAGACATGAACAACCCTGTTCAGACTGACTCTCCTTACAGCTCGATATGAAATTAACCCCAAAGACCTGTAGTCCTGGTACAACCCTCAAGTATTACAGTATTTAACTTTTTTCCAACATTTTTTTTTTTAAGTGGAGCTGGTCACACATGCACAACTTCCACCAAAACACTGATGGTCTCTCAAAACACTTGTCCTTTCAGAAGAGAAATCCTCTCCAAAAACAAAAAAGAACAAAACAAAACACAATACACTTCTTCACTTCAGTTCGTTTTTTTTCCCACTAGAAGTGGATCATTGTCCCAAAGCTCCTGTTTTGGAGTGTCCTCCTATCCGCTCCTGGCTGATGAAGCATGGCCTTTGGGTGTCTCCCCAAAAACATCACAGTCACCCCGCTGCCCTTCCTGGAAGAAGCCAGGGCACTGAAGACGTTAAGGACACAGGCCCGTGGACAAAACCAGTGGGGGGAGCTCTGGAGGCAAAAAAAAAAATCACCTCCAGGATTTTCACAGATGAAAAAATGAAAATCTTGCTTAATCATTTCTTCATGGAAGAAAGCCCTCTAAGGTCTGTGAAATCTGCACCGGGGAGAAAAGGGAAGGGCAGAGAGAAACAGGGAAAGACATTAATCAGACGGAGAAGAGGTGCCTTTGGAATCACACAGACGCAGTGATGATTATAGTGTTTAATCAATCAGCCGGGCTATTTTTAGCTTGGCCTTGAAGAGACCAGCGAGTCAGCCTTCTTCCCCTACGCTGACGCTGTTATGAAATCAAATTAAATGGCTGCTTCCTGCAAAAAAACACGACAGGTCAGGAGCACGCTGCTTTGTCTTTTTCGGAGTGACTGTCAGGCACAGGGTTATTTATGGGAATACCGAGTCTGGGGAATTGGGGCTTCGCTTCGGAGCAGCAATCTATCTTTAGCTCCCTGGGATGGATTGTAATGTGTGTTGAGCTAAAAATAGCTCTATCAGTGAAACAGAGTGGGAGGCTTTGGTCTGCTCTGCACAGCATAGCAACCAGCCTTACCTCGTGAGATGCTTGCTGGATGCGTGGACCTCCATCTCCGTGCTTTTGAACTCATTCAACTCCTTACGGATTGCAGCCTGTGGATTGGAAAAAAAAGAGCTCTTTAGAAATTCCTCAGGTATCCGTGCCTGTTGTCAGATCAAAGCCATTTTAGATCAAGAGACAGAACTAGAAAAATGGAGTTTGAAAAGCATGTACTGTTATACAAAGCGTGTAATATTATGCAAGATTACAGTTTCACCAAAACCTGTTGAGACACCTTATGAACAAAGTAACCAAGTTAACCCATGATTATTGTGTTTATATTTAAAGTGTTACTGCTGGTCCCCTTGGTGACCCTCACCTTGTCGGCTGCAGATAGTCTGGTCCAGGGCTTGTCCGCCCTGCGGTCATAGTCCTGAGCCTTGGCCACCTCCACATAGTCACTGAAACGGATCAGGATCTTCCTCTCCCGTAGCTCGTCGACTGTGGGTCTCTGATTGAGCTGTGGTTGGAGAGGGGCAAGGAGGTGAGAGAGGTCTCTAACCTCCACTGCTAGGAGACCAGGTTTCTCCTACTGTGCTCCCCCACTGTGTTCACAAGAACACCTCTATTGATCCACCTGCTGCATAACTAAGACTATGTGTGCGTGGTCCAGCAAACATGGGGCGAGTTATCTAACAATAACCGACCATTACGTGTCTGACAAAATCTAATGTATTTCACACTATGCATTTTTCACTATGCTTTTTTTGTTGTTTATATGTGGTTCTAAAATGTTTCAAGGACAACATGACTGAAGTTCACAACAACTTAATAATAATAATAATAATAATAATAATAATAATAATAACACTAATAATGATAATGACAATAATAACACTTCATTCTAACTTTGAAACCATTAAGAGCAGACATCTCATAATTAAGTTGAAGAACCAGGAGTATGCTTTGTTATGTAATTTAGCCTTGCTTTCTAATTAAATGTGGCTTAACACTGAGCACACTAGGTATTGATTATAGGCCAAATGTTCAATCCATTACCAAAATGGGAACAATAAGATGCAGCTATGTAGAATAGCCTATTGATTTATTTACAGACCACAGTAAATTAAATAATGCATGTATACCTTTCTATTTAGCCGCTGTTTGATTTCTCTCCTCTCCTCCTGCTCTGTTTGGTCATTCCTCTCTAGAACAGTGGGAAAAAAAGAAACATTTGCAACATACAGCATAAGAAGACAAGCACAAACTTCATCATCAGTTTATTAGAGGCATAAGTATGACTATCATCTCCTCCTGTTTTAGGATATTTAAATCTATTTAAATTCAAATATAAATATAAGGAATAAGAGTAAGTTGAGTTACTAATATGAAATAATAATATTTACTTACGTTTCAAAATATTCCTGCTCTCCAACTCCTCTACCGCCGGCCTCTGACTTAGTCTCCTGCGAAAAAACACCACAATCACGTTTTGGACCATTTTCCCGGTCTTGAACTACAGTCCAGTTGTTTTGTTTTTCCTCTTGCAAGGCTATCAACAAAGCCAGTCGATGAGAGTGACAGTTAGTTGAAGTATTCTGAAGGGGAACTCAAAATCTCTCCATTTCAAGTTCAAAACCCGACTCTGATGCTTGGATTTAGGTGTTCCCCACATCTGGATACACAATTAATGCGCCCCTTGGTGCGTCGATTTCCCTTTTTCTTAACACCCTTTAACTGATAAGTGTCAGCCAAACGATGTGCAACCCTTTAGTCGTCTAAGTTATCGGCAGTGTTGGGCTGAGGAACAGCTTAATTCTCCCAAAACTTTTTGCCCGTGCGTCCGCGATGAAGCCCTCCTGCCTCTGTTACTACGAGCAGCGCAGCATCAGCATGCCTTCAAATACACGAAGGGTTCTCCCTACTCCGTGCCGAGTTTGCCCCCGCCCACTCTGCATTCATAATGATGTTGTGAAGGATGCAGCTAACCGCACTGACACAGTAGCCGACCAAATCCATTCGAGGTCAAACAAAAAGAAAGGTAATCTATTTAACCTGCCAAAAGAGAGGATGAAGAAAACAAATCTATGGACAGCAGCCAGTAAATGTCTGAGGGCTATGTGAATACAAAGAAACCACTCTGAGTGACTTGATGAAGAAAGGTAGCTAATTGATTTACGCATACAGTTACGCAATATTTTCCTCCCCACTTTCTTGGAATGTATCGTTTGGGGTCTTTCTAAGTTCACGCCTTGCTCGGTCAGCCTGTTTGGCTGAAAACTGAACAGCGGGGTTCTTAAAGGCTGAAACACTAATCCAACTAAATATTTGCTGCCACAGTAGGTCTGGTGTTAAGTTCTCCGAACTTTGGCTCTGTTTCGGACAAGCAAATCTTTCCCACTAGGCGCTATCCTATCAGAGCGCAGGGGCGCATCTTCTGAGCATCCCCAACAGATGTGGCGCCATTAATATTTCAGCAGGTGAAACAGAGAACCACTCCCAAAGCCCCACGGGTAGCTATCTCGATATCATTGACCTGTATCCCATGTTGCCTAGCAACAGAGCTTTCTCCAATGGTACAGGGAAATCTCAGAGACAAAAGAAATCTGTTTGGGTAACCCTCATAGGCTGCTCGCAGCCAAACAGGACTGCTTTAATATAACGCTCTGTGGTCGATCCTGTAACCTAGAAAGACCCCAAAACTGGTTAAGTCGGACCACACTGGCCCCAGTTTAGAACCCAAAATGTCCACAGTCAGCCAGATGATGCAAACCACGAGCGTGCACGACACATGCTGCTTTGTGTGGGCGGTGGCTGTTAGCTCTGTCAACACAGCGGAAAAGACATTACACGAATTGGTGCATATTTTGTCTCTCTTACAGCGCTCCGGCATGTAATCCCCTCATCCAGCGCTCGGAGCAAACAAAGGAGAACCCATGGGGTGGGGGATGAAGAGAGCGAGAGTCTCCTAGCGCAGTGCTTGTTGCCGCGGCATACATTATTCAATAGCCTCGACTCTAAATATAGCAACAGCAGCGTCTCGCTCGAGTAGGAGTGCTGGGCAAGGCGGGATAAATATAGAAAGGTCATATCATAATCAACGGAGGCTGAATGATGAGCACAGAACGCCAAACTGACAGACAGTGCAGCACAAGCCCAGACGGCGAAGACCATGACCGTGCCACGCCTAATCAGGACCATAACCAGATGCTGTCCTCTTGGCCATGATGTGTTTAATGTGACACTTGCTTTTGATCTCTGCGAAATGGATATGATGTAACTTATAGTTGAATAATATAACCTATAGCTCAGTTGAGTAACCACCTGCTATGGGAAAGACTGGGAAGTGGGGCACCAAAAAGAGACCACATGGAGCAAATGTGCTTGCCTGCACGAAAAAAAAAAAGAAATAGTGTGTTGGCATCAATGCCCACTATTATGACCAGATTACTCCAACAGTGGGTTAATCCTGGTGTTAGGCATTCCATAGTCTCAGAGCCCCCTCAGCCTGAATTTAACCATTACTGTGCTGATAACCTGAAGGTTATTTCTAAATGAGCTGAAACAAACTGATGCAATGCAGTTGGTCGTCTGTCTCTGAATCTCTATGCATCCCCCACAAATTCACAGGAGAAAAAAAGCTCCACATCTAAGAATAGACCAGTGGTCTGCTGCTGAAGTGGTGGGTAGGCATGGCTTGGCAACCTAACTAGCTTGTTATATTCTTGTCTAAAAGCGCTAAAAAAGCAGTGGTCTATTTCAGTTTTCACATGAAAGTCTTGTATATGTAAGACTTAACCATATTATCTCATCATTAATTGTAATCATTGAATTATCCAAAGACTTTTAATATGCGACATGAGGAATCTGCAATAGCAGGTCACACCATTGCACACACATTTCCCATCTTAAGGACAGTTAGTCATACATAAAGAGCATGACCCTGCAGGATGAGCCATAGCATGTTCAGATTTGGTTACAACAAGCATCTCATGTCATCGAAATGGAAATGTAATCAAATAAACTTTCGGCCATGTCATGGAAATTAAGCACCACCTCACTTTTTATTCCTGTTGATGCAATGCATTCTGTCTACTGTTAGAGGACATTTTCAACAGGTTGTTGTTATGCTGAGATTCTATCCTGACCATCCATAGACCGCACACATTACTGAGCTCTCCTCACACACATTACAGAGCACACCTCCACCCCCAAAGCACAGCACAGCTTCACATAAATTGGTCCCTGTTGCCATGACAGTAACATGCTCTGCATTTGCTAGCGAAGGAGGAAGGGAGAGAATCTATGATCTGTATCCGTCCGCTCATCTTTGGTGTCTGGGTAGCAACTAAAATGATATCTGTGATTTATTGTCACAAATCTGTGTGTGTGTGTGTGTGTGTGTGTGTGTGTGTGTGTGTGTGTGTGTGTTTGTTTGTTGCATCAGGGTGTCAGAACATTTCAAACTGACCCCCCCTGCCCCTATAATCCAATGCTCTACATATTCCTCATTTCTTGTTAAGTGGCTTAACTCAGGAAACCAAATCTCCAGGTTCAGCTTTCATTTGTTTCACTCCAATAGTTACATAAGCCTAACAAATCAGAGCTGTGCCACTTGCACCACACACACACACACACACACACACACACACACACACACACACACGCACACACACACATACACAGACACACACACACACACACACACAGTAAATACCTGAAACAATGCCTTCCTGACACACCGCACAGATCAATCTGACAAGAGAGCTAAGGGATGATCCAATCTCACATGGTCTAATCTGTCACTCTTTTGCATTACATCACTAATGCCACTTAGATCAGCATGACAGCTCACTGTTTACAGTCATCCCCTGGTGACAGCAGGCTAGGGTCAGAGGGTGGTGACAAGAAAGGCAAAACAAATCTGAGCTTTCAAGTTTTGATAACAGATTTGATAACAGATTTGGAGGTCATTTAAACAAATTGAAACCACTGGATCACAATTTTTCTGATAATCCAAAAAAAAAAAACTATTATGTAGTAAAATGTGAACAACGGAATGAAGTGACAGCTACACTTCTTGGCAGGGAGATGCACTACCTCGTGATGTGGTATATCAGATGCTGGGGCACAATGTTGTGTGTGAGGTGGCATTTTATTTCTTAAAAATTTATGTATAAATATAAGTGACCATGTAAAAATGCATGACATTTTTTGATCATGTCTGGTTTTCTTATGCAAATCAAGTTCATGTTTTTGCTGATAAAATCAGCATCAGCAAATATAATCAGCATCAGCAAATGTAGCAAATTCTAAAAGGCCAGCATAACACCATTTTAATAATTCTTTTGTCTAATGAAGACATTCCTCAATATTTTCTCAGTGTCATGGAGATGTAATTTGAAGAAGGTCTGTAATTTTTTTCATCGCACAACTGAAACAGAACAGAGACACAGAGATAATCAAATAGAATTGAAATCATGTTTCTTAACCTACTGTATATAATCAAATAACCTAAAAATGACTGCCTGGATAAGTTTCTTCAGAGTAAAAAAAAAAAAGTGATTAGATTTCCCTCTGAAATAACCAATGACTCAGCAGGATTTTGTGAAAGCTTAGTGACCTAGAGACGGATGTCTTACTTTGCGAGCTTCATCTCAATCTGTTGTCTGATTTCCTGTCGCTCCTGGTCGCTTCGTGCTGGGAAGATGTTCCTGTCCTCCAGCTCCTGTTTGCTGGGTCGGTTTCGCAGCTTCACTGCCAGCAGCTCCTTCCTCATCCTGCGAGGAAGTGTACCTGTGGAAGCAGGTGTGGAGTACTAGTCACAACTACTGATAGAGCACTGATAGAGCAAGTTTTATTCCCACCAGCCATACAGGATATGCACTGTGTAGTTCTGGATAGGAAACCATCACAAAATAATTAAAACCTAGTTATAGCATGAAATTGCTTACGGTATTGCCATCAAACATCAACTAGCATATTCAAGCAGTGCCAATAAGACTTGAAAATGTTTGGAGGGTTTCACTAGTTTTACAGAAAACTGCGTAGTGTTGCTTTAATCTAATAATTAGCACACAGATAGGGCATAGAATCAGTACTTTTCGGAAAGACAAGTGTCTTTAAAGTCTATGTAAGTGTCTTTACCTAAGTAAGTTTATGCGACAGTAGCTACAGTAAGTAGGATGTACAAGTACATGATAAAGCCAGAGAAAACACAGGCATTACACTGGTATTAACAACACCGAAAACATAGACAAAAATAAAACGCTTTGTGGAGAAAAATACTCCATCACGAAGTAACACATCAGTGTTTCATACAAAGATGAAAAGGACAGACAGTATGGTCCTCTGAAGAGCATTACAAAACGACCATTTTGCAACTGTGTTTGAGGTGACATTACAAAAGGACCGTTTTGCAAGCGTGTTTGAGGTGACATATGGACCTCTGGTCTGTCAGTGCGGCTTACGGTGCAGACCTCTATTATCTAAGATCATATCAGCATCAGCAATCTTCCACTTGTACCATATCCAATTACAGAAGATGGCTTTGTGTTACTCAAGTGCAGAGCATGAGTCACAGGGCGCTCTTCACGGCTTATATCTTTTCATAAAGTGAGACTGAGTGGATTGGCTGGATGATATAGACAAATCTGAAATGCAAGGGATGTTATCTGAACACCACTTCAGTATGCATGAGGGGGCAATGCCAACATAACATATTTTGTTATGAAATGATTCTACTTATGCAGATTTGCATGCTATGTGCTGTGGATGGAGAAGATGCCATTATGTTCCAAGTTCTAGAAGAGACTCACCAGAGATGACGGAGTCGTTCCAGCTCTCCTGGTCAAATATGTGGCCTGAGGCGTCGGTGAACCACTGGTCCATCCGCAAGTTCTCCTTGTTTTCTTCCGAGTCTCTCCGACTCTCAGCTTCACCGCTGGGTTCTCTTTCAATGCTGAGGGGGGGTGAAACAGATCAGTTCCCAGTCAGTCATCACCCCTCAAAACAACCTTCATATGCACATAGGTCTGTATTCTCCCAGGTGCTTAAGTCCAAAAAGTGCTTAGCTCCATGCATTTCAGCCTGCACTAAGCACCTGGCAGAATACCACAAAAGTGCCACAAAATGTATTACACAAAAGAACATCACACTAATATCATCACACAGATCAACATAAAGATGCCTCTCCATCTAGAGTATTCAGCACTTTGCTGCACTTCTCTTTACTACGCCAATAGTCTGTATTTAGTGTCTACAAAGGGACTACAAAGTGTCTACAAAGAGATATTATGGTAGCTACCCTGAAGAACCTAAAGCCATAAGGGCTCATCAGTTAGCGGCTATAGCTGCTATGGTAAAAATGATGGAATGCTAATCAAGATTAAGCAACATAATAAATTTCAATGGAAGCAAACCTGAGTAATTCCGATCTGCATAAGTGAATTACGTCACAATATATACTTTTTAATGATCTTTCATATCAGCAACTTTGGTCTGCATAAAGGGGAATCCTTTAACAAACGTTTGAAACTCTCGCTCCACTCTTATCCTCTCTGGCTATGGCAAAGTTTCCCTTTGACCTTTTGATGTAATCATCTCAACAATATTTTTAAAATTCCATCCATAACTGAGCTAGGTGGAGCAATGTGCAGGCTAGCATATTTACTATAGATTACTACAGGACTTTGGCCTGTCTTTGGTGCGGTCATTTAACAGCAACCCTTTACCCCTCCCCTTTTTAAGCTTAAAAAATGAGCAAGAGGTCCACTGAGTGTTAACCCATTTCTTTGCCTTTGTGGTATGACCCTCTAATCCACTTGAATGGTTTGTGTGCTGTTTTATATATTTTTCACTTCATTTCAGGTGAGAGGCCTGTTCCAGGACAATAAAGCCTCAAAATCAGAGACTGTCCACTATTGTTCCAACCAGACCACTCACCTCTCCTGTCTGAGCTTGTTGGCCAGCGCTCGGTGCAATTCCTCAATGATGCAGCTAGGGGGCAGTGGTGGGTGCATACCGCCGAGGTGGGGGGACACCACAGCGTTGGAAAGGGGACCTCGCATAGGGAGGGAGCAGGGCCCCTCGGGCCCTCTGGGAAGCTCCTTCTGCAGGAAGGAGTTGGAATGGTGCATAGGGGCCATGGCTACACCCTGGTCATCTGCAGGAGGAACACACAAAAGAAAAGTCGTTGAGTTGTCGAGGTTGATAAAAATGGTCTTGTTCTTTTCTCCAACACAATTAATGCTCTTACAAAATGAAATCCAATGTCCGCACACTACTCCCGTAGTCTGATGAAGAGCGTGTAGCTCAAAAACGTTCACTTAGTGAAAAAAAAAATGTAAAAAAGCAAACGGGAGTAGTGTGCGGACATTTGATTTTATTTTTTATAGTGGTTTGAACTTTGTGTCCTGCACCTACGTGTTGGATGTGCGCACCACTCTTGCTTAATTGACCTACAGTAATGCTCTTACTAAATGTAATAAGGTACTATAAAGGATGATGCAGTACACCATGCTTTCATAAAGTTTGCATTTATTTAGTGCTATGTTACAGCCTGCTGGGCCTTCGTCTCGTTTGTCTCGGCCTTGATTGCAGGTAGCCTGAAGCACCAGATCTACTAATTGCTGATTAGCTGCACCTGTGGGTGTGGCCTACCCTTGAAAAGGACAGCTTCCTCTCCCAGCCACGGAGGCCATTCTTACTTTGATTTGGAGCATGCAACACCACACACAGACATTTCATTCCCAACCAACATTCATTCATTGCTGATGACTGACTTGGACACATCTCACTTTCTTTGTTTAGTTGTTTGTTGCTTTGTTTTGGTGTTTGTTTCCGTTTAGTCAATAAATATTTATGTTGTTTAAGAAAACCAACCTCTCGCCTCCCTCTTTTGTTGCGACCTCCACCCCTAGGTCGTAACATGCTACTTCCACAAATAGATTTTTTTTTAAAATCTGTACCTTATGACTACCATTGTCAAAAGATACTGTTCACCTGACAGATGATTTTCCAAAACTCCTATCCAACAATACATGCCCCTTATCAATTTATGTATTAGAGAATCATCCATCTAATCACTTCAATTTCAAAACCTGTTTTGATAATCCTTAAATGTGCTATGTGTCTCATTCTGTATGTCCTTGATGTTCATTATAAAGGATCATTTCAAGCTCAATTTTCCCTTCCTCAGTGTTTTCTGTGCCAGCAGCAGGAACTCCTAAGGTAAGCATCAGCCCAGCCCAGCCTCCCTTAAGCCTGATGCCCCTGACTGTACTGTACAGGAGTGCTGACTTAGGACTATTATGACAGGGCTCTCGCTATCCGCCGCAGGAGGCCAGACCTCCAGGAAGATTACTGATCACACACTAAGTGATTCTCTCTCTCTCTCTCTCTCTCTCTCTCTCTGTCAATGCACACTGAAACATATTTATGTGTATAAAGTTAGCATGTGCACCATATATATAGCTTTTTCACCAAATAAGGGTTGCCTTTATTCTTTTCTTTTTAAAGGTATTTTTTGGTCTTTCCATCTTTACTGGACAGGACAGTGTAGAAGGGATCAAGAAATGACCTCAGGTCGGAATAGGACCCAGGTTCCCAGATTTATGCTACGGCACTTTTTATTGATATGTTTGAATGAATGTGTGAACTGACCCACAACGCCCCCTTGCCTTTCTTCTTTAACCCTAATCTCCCCTCACTTCCACTCCCCTCTTGGCCTCCAGCAGACTCACCTTCTTCACTGCCCAGCTGAGAGGCCAGTGGGCCGGGGACGCCTGGAGGAGAGTGGCCCTGCAGCTCCAGACACTCCTGCTCCGTGCCCTCTATACATTCCAGCATGCTGTCAGCGGGGTCCCCCAGGGGGCCTTCCTCTTCCACATCCTCTTCCTCATCCTCCCCAACGTCATCATCCTCTTCCTCTGGGTTTGAAGGCTCCTCTAACGAGTCGGCCTCATCAGGGAGTTCAGGCGCTAAGAGAGATGTAAATGTTGTTTATTCATTTATTAATTACATTTTTCATGAAAGTTTGATTAACTTGAGCTGTGTCATGGCTTTAACATATGTATCTGTGTGTAATGACTGCTTGATTAAAAACAACACTGGTGCCATCTAGTGGGTAATACTGGTACTGCACCTCTACTGTAACAACAGAATGAATGGACTCAGAGCACAGGATCAAAGCACTGTAATCAACAGATTAATATAATAAGACTTTAACAGTCTGTAGACTTTAGCTTAGTCCAGTTGATGATATCTGTCTGATTAAAATGTGGTATTAGGCTACTCACGAGGGGGAAGGGGCTCCTGGTCAGATCCCAGGTACTCCATGCTGCTGATGCTGAGCATGTTGGGTAGTGTAGGCGGCAGGCGGCCATCCATGTCTGACACACCCTGAAGGGGGGGGCCTGGGTCTGTGCCGTGGAGACCACAAGCTAGTGCTACATCTGCATGGACAGAGATGACCAAATAGTAAAGAAATGATTCAAGTATATTTACAATATACTGGTAACAGTGTGAGCATTGTGCATTGTGTGTATCTTGGAAAGTGCTATATTTATGTATCTATACCTTAGTAGTAGTAGTAGTAGTAGTAGTAGTAGTAAAAACAGAAATACTATTATTTTAATGCAATTCCCTCTCTTTCTCTATTTGAGGTACCCAAGTATGATTAGTAACAAAAGCAATTGAGCTTCATACTCCAATGATTTTTACTACACTGGCTACATTTAATTAAGGCAAGAGGAAGAAAGAACAAAGAGCAAACAAAGCATTACACCTTTGTTAGGTAAGCTTGTGCTTTTCCTTTAGCTCACACATCTAAAAATAATAAGCTGGGCAAAAGCAAAAGCTTTTGTGTACAGCAGCCTTTTTAAACCATAGTGTTAGCCTAAGTATGAGACACACACGACAGACACTGACACACATGATAGACATGCTGACAAGCTTGAAATGACTGATTGGCTGACTGACCTGTGGAGCTCTGCTTGAGCTTCTCCGTTTTCTTTTTCCTCCACTTCCAGGGTCTGAAGATGCGGCCCAGCGTGGCCAGCTTGCTGTTGCGGCGGATGGGGGGCGTGTGCACACCCGTCACCAGGCAACTGGAGCGCAGCACCCTCTGCTGGTCCAACACATCTGCAGAGAGACAGAGAGAGAGAGAGAGAGAGAGAGAGAGAGAGAGAGAGGAGGGAAACGTGAGAAATGGGTTGCGAGACGGGACAAAATAAGAACAGCAAGGTTCTCAGCGGTACCACGGAAACAGTCCTGCAGTTAGAGTGGAGATGCTGTGGTG
>JAODXP020000018.1:28631053-28781053 GCA_027497455.2 Sardinella longiceps | reverse complement strand
CATTCAGCACAGCCGCGCAGCACATATCCTACAGACCACGGATGTCTGAGGGGAGGAGGCGTTCCACACAAATGAATACAAACCCCCTGAGCAACGGACGTGAGGGAAATATGACAGGAAGCACATCACTTTCTGGCCAATAGAACAGAATTGGCCTGGACCATGTTTGTGGTAAGGTTAGCCTGATCGCAGGATTCTCAAACTCAAGTCAGCTTTTGCAGGTAGTGTATTCTCCACATACGTATGCTTGTATCACACACACACACACAGTGGATTAAGCATCCCCCAACACCCATACCATACAGAACATATGAACAACAGAGTCTATGTAGAAGCTTAAACTAGATCAATAAAAAAGTTAAACTAGAGGAACAACAGTGTATGTAACATCATCCAAACAGTCAACCATCCAGAACACTATGGTCCATATTATATAACATGGTGTATGAAATAAATAACAGTATGTGTAACAGATGCCAACTAGCCTGGGCCAGCTGGTGGCAGTACGTGTAAATCCTCATAAACCTAACCTTAAGAACACTTCTAACCACTGAGTTGGAAGCCTGGGCTTTTCGGTTCAGTGGTTAGAACGTGGGTTTGTTGTAGTTGACAGAGTGGTAGTTGATAGTGTGGCAGGTTCGAGACCTGAGTGCGTCGAGCGGCCTTGGCTACAGATGCAAGCAAAGGGACAGGTGCAGTCCATAAATGAGAACTGTTTGGAGATCTTCTTCCTTCAGGTAACACACTCTGAGAATAACACCCCCTAAAGCTTTCCCTCCTTCAGGTAACTCACCCTGAGAGAAACTACCTCTTCGTGCAGAAAAGCTGTGCATCCCTTTCCGTGTATGTTTGGAGGTGAGTGTTTAGCACTCTGCAGCTTTCTCAGACACGCAGGCAAAACGCACGCAGACCGCAGGGGATCATGGGATAGATCTGGCCGTGAGAGAATTTGGCAGTGTGAATGCCTGAGGGTGTGAACATTTTACACCGTCCTCCTCGTCTCGCTCACACTCAAAGGGCTAAAAAGGCCCGGGAAGCAGCCAACACTGGGACGGACATTACACTGAGCTGGTGTGAATCTGGCACTGAGGAGGCCTGGAGCCTTTTCCTACAGTCTGCAATCGCACCTGAATAGGTCATGAAACAAAACAAAAACCAAAAATAGCGAGCGATTGTGAGACAAAGCAGGGTCACATCTGGGCCAGTTCTGGCAGCAGCCAGCTCAGCTGCTGTTGTGCTGCTTGTGCTTCTCTGCCTGCTGTGACCCCTGAGGTGAGCTAGCCAGCCAGCCAGCCAGCACAGTCAGTCAGTCAGTCACCACGCCTGTCTCTCACAGGCACACAACAAGACAGGACAGACTTCCACGACAGCACATAGTAGCACTACTACTCCTCCTCGAACGCCCGCATCCAACACAACCTGTCACAAAGCATCAGGCATAGTGATGGATGGAAGCATGCTGTCGCTCACTCTACTCCAACACAAACTAGAGAACAACTCCAGTACACACACAGATTCAATTATTACATTACATTTGCACAGCCTCATCTACGTTAGAATTGTCTCATGGCACTTTACGGACATTAACAAGGAGGACCCAAGAGCAACAGGGACACAGGAAAACTTGTGGTAGTTATGCATGGAGAAAAACCTTGGGCAGATCCAAGGCTCAAGGGGCAACCCAACAGCCAGGGCATGCAGAAATGGTTTAGTCATTACTTACCATATCTGACCATTTGACTACAATTTGTCCATGTTTTTATTCAGTAATAATCAATCATTCCAATATATTGCCCCACAGTATTATTAACTAGTCAAACCGTAGGTGGCTGTCTAAAGCTCTGACTGGACAGTATAGTAGTATAATAGTCAAGTGTTTTATATTGTCTTTTCAACAATATACTGTACACTGTATAGATGAAATGCCGTTTCAACTGTACAATAATATTAAAGTCAGGGAGTGAGATCGATCATGGGACAGGGGACAACATTGGGTGGAGTCCATGAAAGGGGTTAGTCGCAGGGCTTCTAACGAAAAACGGTCCTGGCACAAGTTTCCCAGGAAGTTAGTTGCAGTCCCCTCATGAGGACTTGGTAACAGGGAAGTCAACTGGTGAGACTTCCAATTGAAGTCCAACAGATACAAACTGCCAGGTACAAAAACAAAATGCTAGAATATGCCATGTTATAGCTGTAGTAGGGTGTTTTCATCTGAAACTTGCAAGCAAATACATAAAAGGCTCGTTTTCAGTTCCCCCTAAAAGCATATATGACACTGATAAAAGAAATCGTGATGACTGGTCACCAACAGCAATCACGATGACTGCCAATCGGCAGCACTGGTGCCTTTTATGTGATATACTTAGCGATGTCATGCTGTGAAAGCTCTCTCCCAGGAATACAGGCCTACAGTACACGTGCTAACAACACATGCCACCACCTGTTACATGAATGCATTATATCAAAATGAACTTGAAGAAGCTTAATAAAACAGTAAAGCATATTTCAAAGTATGGACTTTTTTTTTGCAGTGTAGCTGTCGACCTAAGTACAAGTTGCAATCCTGTCATCACTTACAAAGTTTGATATCATATTCACGATCACACATATCATCAAAGTAATATGATTCATCTACAATTCACCAAATTACTTGCAAATGTATGTAAATTACATTGCAAGTGTTCACACAAACACACACACACACACACAGAACTCTAAATTAACGCAAAGCCCTAGATAAGAAAGGACATATTGGATGTGTCTGATAAATATAAGATAATCTGCTTGTCATTTATGTCATTAATAATCTTTTTATTTTAATCTGCTGCTGTTAAAGGCCTGCAAACAAATATGATCCATTTACAGACAACTTTTGCTCTGCTATCCCTACAATACTCCAGTCAAATATGTTCAGACTTTAGCTACTTGTTTTAACAGCCTACTGTATACTGTACCTATCTAACCCCAACAATTACAGGACATTGTACAGTACATTTGTTCATGATTGTTGTCCTGCTTCAACCCGTCTGAACATTCAGAGCATGATCTGAAGCGAGTGACAGTGAGAGCTGTACTTCTTCCCTATTATAGTTCCCATCAAACACTATGTGCATGTCACCCCTCTCTCTTACCCCCTGGCTCTACAACTGTGAAGCCATCTGTTCGTGGAGAAGTGCCTCTGGTGCTCCCTGTGCCCCATGCTGCCGTCAGAGCTGAGCTCACAACCAACCGCTCTTCAGGGAGGAAAATCAGCCAACCACTCAGGCGTTAGACAGGAAACCAGTCGACCAATCAGACGTTATGGAGGAAACCAGCAGACCAATCGTGCATCTGAGATGAAAGAAATAACTAACCCAGCATAAAAGGTCGGGCCACATTATTAATCATTAGACACCTAACTAATCAGTTAACAGAGAGGGAACAACCAGTCAGTCAGCATCAGCAGGGCATAGCAATGACCCACTGACTAGCTAGTTCTTTGAGAGAACACCAATTAAACAAACATCTAGGCCTCAAAAAGAGCAACTGATCAGTAAGTCTGTGGAAGAATATCCAGTCAGACCTGCTGACAAGGCAATCAAGTCAGCAATCAAGACCAATGAGACCAAGACCATTGAGAACTAACCTAGAGGGAAAGTCATCTGATGGACCAACACACAAATCAACCACCAATGCTCAATGTATCACCTGCTGCAAGTGCTGGTGGTGATGGTGGCAACCAACTGCAGCTGCACACTGAAAGCCCTCACCTGCTGAAGAGCCTTCAAACAGCACCCAACTAATCTCCAACCAGCTCCTGCAGTCGCGTTTCCATGGAGAAGATCCAGCTGAAGGGCTCTTCTTCAGACTGTGCTCCTGAATGGCACACCGGTGGTGTGACTCACCAAAGCTAATAACCAAGGCTCTTAACAATCACTGCCTTTCACTTTGCCCACCTACCAGATATCACAACAGTCAATATTACCTGTTATATAACGGAATGAGACTAGATTAGTTTTTTTATTTCAGATCCTGTTCAGTAAGCACTCCTGACTTTGAGCTTTCCTTAGTGTCTATTTAGTGTTTAGAATCTTCCTCCTCAACAGACCAGTCCATTCCTTCTTTTTCTAAAGATCACCTGTGAGTGTATTACTACTGCGAGGCCTTCGTCTTTTCTATCTCTTTTTATCCATCCCATATTATGTCTAAAAGACAAAATTATTCAGAGGAAGGTTACAACCACTGCCTGATGCTGAAGCAACCCCCTAGATGGATCAATGCGATGGACAGCGCCTTTTCATACTGTATGCTTGCAAACCATTAAGGCCACAGGCACAGGGCCTGATGGTGAGCTGTTAGCTTTTCTGTTAAAAAGCTTTGCTGAGGAGCTTACAGATGCTTGGTGTCCTTTATTTCAGCAGTCTCTTGATGCTCACACGGTGCAAGCAGTATGGAAATGGTCTAATATCACACAAGTTCCTAAAAGACCTGCTGCTACAGCAAGTGACAATCTGTTTCCTATGGCCTTGATATCGAACATCATAAAGCACAAGGGGAGACCTATTTTGTCAATACTGAAGAAAGAAACTCAAGTCACTTACCAGTTTGCTTACAAGAAAAACAAGAGCACTGAAGATGCTATTCTTAGTGTAGTTCATCTTGTGTCTAAACATCTTGGAAATACTAAAGCCTAGGCTTGTGTATTATTTGTAGACTGTTCAGCTTTTGACACTGTGCAAACATATCTGCTTTTAGACAATTGGTCTAACACGGGTGTTAGTGCCTTCCTAATCAAATGGTTTCACACTTTCTTAATTAATAGAAGGTGAATGGATCATTGTCAGAGGTCACAGAATACAAGGCAGTTTGTCATCTCTGGCAAAAAGACAAGAAATGGTCTTTGACCCTCGGAAGGAACGTTTCTGACCACGAGCCTGTCACAATCAAAGACACTGCAATTAAGTGTATTTCTATAAATATCTAAGGTCAGTGCTCGGTGTTAGAAAGCCCATGTCATCTTTTTGTGTGAACGACTGCAGCAGAGACGATACATTCCAATACATTTTCCAAGCCATGTTGGAGAGTGTTGTGAAGGATGGGATAATGCCCTGGTTTGGTAACTAAACTGTCCTACTTAGGAACAAGCTTGGCAATGATATTCATAAAACAATAATCAGAAAGACTGTGAACCCAAACAGACCATGTATGAACAGGCAGTGTTAAGAGCAGCAAAAATCATATCCTGTGACAATAAAGACCCACATGTACCGTACTGTTTACTAAATATGAACTGCCATCGGGACGGAGACTGAGGGTGTACTGTAAAACCAACAGACTTAATGATTTTTGCAGCTGTGACAATTTTCAAAGTATATTCAATCAATTTAATTAAATACATGTAAAATATTACTTTGTACCTTAGCCCTATAAAGTGTCATTATATCATTCTAATCATGTTTTTTACTGTAGGCCTATGCAAAGCTGGTGTGACAACTGGTGTTCCATTTGCAAATGCTTGTTAGTGTTCCATTTAAATTTTCACTGCTGGAAACCAAACCACATCCACCACTAGTGGAGATATTCGGCTGTCACTAAAGGAGATACAGATATGGCTGGAAATGACACCCAAATCACATGTTTATGTTTAGTTACCTACATGTACAGTAACAATGCCAGACCAACTAGTAGTATCCAACTAAACAACCTACTAATATCCAAACAAACTACTGTACGGATATCTATTCATCTGAAACTATTGCTAAAACTTTGCAAATTAAAAAAAAGGGGGAGTAAACAAAACCCCAGTTCTCTAGAGTTCTCTAGTTTCTATACTTCTGTAACTGAACCAGTACCAGTACCAGTACCAGTGAGAATCTGCAAAACTCGGCATTAGCTGTATCCCTTCTAGTACTAACTGGGCAATAGAGACAGCTGGCCCTGAGGGCAGGTGCTGCACATCTGCAGTGGGCTGTGGGGCATATAGGAACTAGCTGCTCTTCACAGCCGAAATGAAATCTCAGCCATGCAGAAAAATGTCTGTAGCTGATGGCTGAGTGTCTCCACACTTTTGTTCTACATTTCAGCCATTTCAGCATTATTGCACTTCTGATAGATATTTATTCATACTCGAAGGCCCAGACCAGACAACCAGACAACAAGGTTCGATGAATAGCCTGTCAGTGATGGAATAATTCATAATGCCATTCTCTACTGGTTCAGTTTTAGGAGGAAAATGATAGGCAACTAAATATGCTTCAGTAAACCATAACAGCAGCACAACCAGAAGCAGCGCCTTCACAACAGAGCTCTAAAAACAGATTGTGTGTGAGTGTGTCTGTGTGTGTGTGTGTGTGAGAGAGAGAGAGTACTACAGGATATTATAGGACACTATCCTCCCATTCTCCTCAATGGTGCGCTCTCTCACTCTCTCGCTCTCATTTGGTTGGATCTACTCGCTGTGGAGGCGGGCAAGCGGGACCAGGTGGGTGTGTGTGCGCTTTCATGTGGAATGTATTTTCTGCTATTCAGCCTGTGAAAAACGCGATTTAGGTCATTGCCTGGAAGATTTTGGGGAGCCAGAGAGAGATACATGGCGCACCACAGCACATCACAAAAATAAATAAATAAATAAATGAATAAATAAAGACCAATCCCCCCCGACTGACAGTCTCCATCCTCTGGGCCCCCTGCAGCTGTAGTCTTTTGGGAAGTGACAATACAACCAGCGGGCCTCCACCACACAAAGAAAGGCGCGTGCAGAACGAGCATACGCTGCCATTAGGTAACATTCGAGAGGAGCCTCTCTCTCTCTCTCTCTTTCTCTAAGGAGGAACATATGCCAGCCAGGCTTAGGAGTTCATATTCCCCATTACTGCTGTGTATTTACGACTCAGTTATGCGCTAGTAGTTCATGAGTCGCAACAGTTTCACAATGATTAACTTATGACACAGTGTAGTGGGTGCTAAACAGCAGCCTCTCACAGATGTAATTGCTTGGCTGGTCCCTGCGGTCTGATGGAGACTAGGGATATGGCCTGTGAGTCTCAGACCTGGATCTCTCTCTCTCTGTGTCTGTCTGTCTCTCTCTCTCTCTCTCTCTCTTTCCCTCCACCTCTGTCTGGGGCTGACACCACAGCAGTCTTCTCTGTCCCCCTCTCTTGGCACGCCATCAGTAGACCATTGACATGCAGTCCACACAGCACCCGATTTCAAAGAGCCCTCATCAACATGTCCAGCCCAACAAGCAAGGTGGCAGACACACACATACATGTGTGTGTGTGTGTGTGTGTGTGTGTGTGTGTGTGTGTGTGTGTGTGTGTGTGTGGGTTCAAACACATCTTAGCTGGATTAGCACATGCATAGCAGAGCATGGAGCTCTTTGTCCTCACTACTCCAGGTGAATCCACAAACGCTGACACTTTAGTGAGCATCTTACTTTTACACACATAATGACTACATACAGACTATACTGTCAGGTACATTTCATATACTTGTAGAAGTGGAAATGCATATTGCATATAGAAGCCATTCCTTTCCTCTTGGTTTAAGAGAGAGAAAGGAATGCTGTGTGCTCAGTAGAGACACAGGCTTTAGAGCCATATTTCCATATGCTCTTAGGCACTTCTACCTGCCACAGTCTGATCTGAGGCTGACTTCTATGGTGAGTCACTCAACGTCATTCATTTTCTCAACCAAGTCTAAGCTCTTTGTTCCTCAACATAAATCCCAGAAGTTCCTCCTCTTATTCTTTTCCTTCATTCTTCTCTCTCTCTATCTTTCTTTCTCTCTCACTCTCACTTCCGTTTCTTTGCAATATTCCCCGTCAATGTCATAAAAAGAACAATTTTGTGTGTGTGGTCACATTTCATCTGTGACCAAAAAGGACTAAAATGAATATGTGTAGGCCACTTAAAAATCTGCACTTTCAAACAGAATGCTGCAGACTTAGAGGGTATTTGGTATATAACTTAAGGAATATATAAAGGTATCCTTAAAGGAGACATAGAATGGAAAACTATTTTTTTGCATTGGATTTGATGAATTAGGAGACATTTTGCATGACCAAACAGCTATAATAAACATGCATGGTTGTGTCTCACAAACACATGGGTGAATCAGAACAAAGCCTCATGTGATGTCAAATATCACAAAGCAATTATAGTTCAGTTGTGGTTGCTAAAGAGGGTGGCATTTAGCCCAAATGACCATTTTATTTCAATAACCAGCCTAAATATTTGCTTTTAGGCTTGTAAAATTGCACTTGAGCTTATTTTTACTAAAAGTCAAATATAGCCTATTATATTCTAACATCAGAAAACAAGGTGCAACAAACAGCTTCATTCATATGTTATACATCCCATTCACAAAGAATGTAAAGAGCATCCTCTCTTCAACTATCTATTTAGTTGAACTTAAGGAAAGAAATGTCTTTAGGTCTGATAAGCAGAAACATTTTCTCTCTGCTTCACTGTCAGGTTTTCCACACGCTACACCACCAACATTCTGGGTCCACATGCTGGGAATCTCAGCTGTGATATCTCTCTCTCTCTCTCTCTCTCTCTCACACACACACACACACACACACACACACACACACACACAGTCATGCTAACGACTGCTAGGAGAACTAAAAAAGCCTGCTGTCAAGTGCCATAATGTACTCCTTGTTGCATCTCTGGGGAAAGTAAGTGTTGTTGTTGAGTTTTAATGCTTGAGGAGAGATGGGGCGCAGCGAACCATACTCAACAAGGTCAGGGGAAGTCTCTTGTGCTGTGTCAATCTCACGGCTCCTGTTCTCTCCCTCGCTCGTGAGCTCACTCTTTTTCACAGCACTTTCAGCATCTAACAACAAACAGCTTCAAAATGTTTAGGTACAGTTACAGGCACTACAAATTCCTAATACCAATGACAAATCTAACAGATATAATATCAATGTCAAAGACACTTGGTTAATTCATAATATGACAACTAACAACATAACATACTGTAGCTGCATATATCCATTCATGCATAAACATGTACCTTTTCACTAAACAAAAACATACATACAACAAAAACATCCTTACACACATACACAAACACACATTCACAATATCTCCATCTCTGGAGAAAATGAATTAACATCAGATTATTTGTGAGAGAGACACTCTTAATGTTTCATAAAGACACTGTCTCACATGCAAGCCCAGTGCAGACCTTTGTGCTTTTCGAGTCCCTTCACACCTCGCGCACACACACACACTCACACACACCGAGCCATCTCTTACCAGCCGACACAAGACGTCAGTGATGACTCACATCCTGCCTCTAACATGTACAGAACTCTCACCGACTCACTGTACACCATCGGCTGCACACACACACACACACACACACACACACACACACACACAAAATTATACATTCAGACAAACAAAAAAAAAACAGAAACACAGACATTCAAACGCATGGAAAGACAAACACATCTCACATCATAACCAGGCATACCAGAAATGGATAAGATGCATGCATGCACATATGCTGTATGCAGGGAAACCAACACACACACACACACACACACACACACACACACACTCTACATATATTAGAGTTGCTGTCTGCTGCCACCTGCCCAGGTCACTGAACGATTTCCCTCTATTGAGTCATTTTTATCCTCCTGAAGAGTGGTGCCCAGGTCTCCTCCAGGTTATGGGAACCAGCTCAGTAAAAAGGTCATAGTGGAGGCAGACATGCCTAAACACCACTGACACTTACGCTGAACGGGTCATTAAATGTAGTCATACAAGAAATCATCTTAGGGGCTCTGACAGCTCAGCCAGAACGTGAATATTGTTATACGTCCTATTACTCATCCAACAATGTCAGCAGTGGTCAATCCTGGGTCTTTATAGTGTGTGATAAATCAACGTAATTAGTCATTTTATCCAAAGAGTCCAGAAGCCCTAAAGCACAAGTCTAATGTCTAATGTGAGATTTCTTTTTTTTTCATAACCACAAGGGATTAATCAGTTAAACAACTGAAGTGCTGACGCATTGTTGTTACCTTGAATGTCTTCTGTGGATAATATTAAAGACTCCGGCCTAAAAGGCCCTAAATCAATCACATTTCCTCCATGTGATCCAGCACTCTCCTCTAAATGGAACGGGCTCAGGAGAATTCCAGCATCTCAATTGAATTTGCGGCTTAATTAATGATCACTTCGCCAAGGCAAAGCGCTTGATACATCACCAAACAGTATCTGACAGTATATGGAGGAACCGAATGTTCTTGGGGATCTCTTAGGGACTGCTCGGCTATGACAGTCCATTTCGGAAGAATTAAGCACGTACAACAGTCTGACAATGCAATCGCAGGCACTTCAATTATGTACCTTTCATCAGAGCAATGAATCTAAGAATGGTTATTGTATTGGACTGCATGGTTCCAGTCAGCTACATCACAGACATCTTGTGCTTAATGGGACAAGATGTGTGGAGAGCTGTGTGCTACAAGTAAACAAGTAGCACTTTCTTAATGTGATTTTCTGAAAGTAGGCCTACAGTACAGTTCAAGTATAAAGCATCAGTGTCTTGTGCTGGATTATGATAACTATTGCAACAGTGGAATGACATCCTGCAATCCTGGTTTTCTCTCCCAATTAGAAATATAGCAACAACAGATTTTAGGGATATTTCAACTGTTGCTGAGACAGTCTGATATTTCATTTGAAGGCAAAGTAATTTATGCAGACAACGCTTGCTCAAAACACTGAGCTGGCAGTCTCTTGTTTTAATAAGTTCCTGTGCAGCTGCAGGTCCACTGGAACCTGTTGTGCTAGACACAGACAGTGCTCATCCAAACGCACCTGACAGCAACAATTTCTTCAATGCACAATATAGGCTAGGAGAATAGACTGGGATTAGGCTACAGCTCACTCATGACATTTACCAATACAGTATGTATGTGGTGTAAAATGTATTACATTAATATTAGGATGATAATTGTCCAGGGGAAAATTATTAATTTTAACCTAATTTTCTAACAAGCTGTTTACTCAGCCTGAAAGGCTTGCTTTCCCGAAATTTTGCAAAACATTCTCCTGCGTTCGCTAAAAGTAACCAGATCAGTTATAATCAGCAATCCATTCAAAATATTGACCAAGTGGGGCTGTAAGTGCGCAGTCGCAAGCCGGAAAAAGCTAGGTGGGCAAAAAGGGTATGAAAGACAAACATCTGCCAAACCTTGACAACACTCTCAATGTTTATGTTCTGTAACCTATTTTTGGTGATGAACACAGTAGCCTAGGCTATGTAAGTGGGCCACAATTCATATAGCCTAGGCTATGGTATAATAACAACACAATCACAACAACGGAGGAGAGGGAATGTGCGGTGTCATTTCAGATGGCTATTTTCAGATCTTTACGTCTTCACTGATGAAGATAGCGGCAATTAAAGCAAGCAAAGGGAATACTGGTTATAAATAGCGTTAATTGACACGCTGTGAGAAATTCTTCACAATGTAATTGGCCTGATGTTCGGACATATGACATTACAGTCTTCGTAATTCTGAACATTTCTTGAAGGCAAATGCGTCACTATTCCAATTGTCTGGATATTCCCGGTTACATTTCTGCTTTACATGCAGACGGTCGGGTCCACGGTGGTCTACAATGCATGTAACGTTGTGAACTGGTTTGGTTAGGACGCTCCAGCCAGCCCTCGCATCGTCTAGGCTATACGTTCTGATGGAATCTCCAGACAATAAAA
Organism: Sardinella longiceps; assembly: GCA_027497455.2. Taxonomy (NCBI): domain Eukaryota; kingdom Metazoa; phylum Chordata; class Actinopteri; order Clupeiformes; family Clupeidae; genus Sardinella; species Sardinella longiceps. The sequence continues at coordinate 28,769,326 of JAODXP020000018.1, read as the reverse complement.
CATTTCATTCGCTTACCTGTGCTGTGCGATAGATCGATGCTCGACTCGGTGAGGATGTTCGGGTCACTTTGAGATCTGCCTCGCTGCAAAATGCATTGCTCCATTCCATCCGATGCAGCCATGAGGGTAGCCTATCGTACTAGAATTATGAATAAAATATTGAAAACCCTGTCGGAGGCAAGCAAGGTCAGCACCGACCGACTAGCAGCAGAGCGAATATTGGGCTATTCAGTCTGACAGCCGCCTTCAGCATCCAGCGCGCGTGAGGGGGGAAGTAAATCCTACAGTGTGTTTAGAGCGTGTGTGCACGCGCGTGTCTCTGTGGGAGGGAGACGTGGATGTGTGTATCCGGGCAGTGAAAGGGACGATGGTACCCAGTGACTGTACACCACGTCGACTAGTGCCAATCGTTTTGTTTTATACCAGTGATATTAATGTAAATAGTCGACATTTCCCCCCATTCGGTTATTGCCGCATTTATTTCTGTCAGACAGCAGCACTGGGTTTGTCAAACCGTCACTATAGTCTAGTGCCAGAAGCCCCCTCCCTGTCGGCGGCGACAGAGGCGGAGGATGCGTTAGAGCAGAAATGTTTGAATAGCAATGGGGGTGGCAGAGGTAAATCGGATTGTGTTTAGTCTGATAGCCTAACCCTTTCCATCAGCATAAGCATGAGTCAAAGAGCTTGCGTGCAGCCTTTGTGTGTAGGCTAGGCTTGACTAGGCTATAGCCTAGGACCGGCTATTTGACTCATTTATAACAGCAAATGGTTTCCTTAAAATGTAAAAATAGCCTATACCCACTGTGTGTCCAATTACCATGGGTCCCTGTAATAAACTCGATTATGCACAATTATTATGGCATTAATCAATTGGCCACCATGGCAGTGCTCATTAGAATATGGGTAGGCTACCCTTTCTATAGTTCTGCCCTGGCCAATAAAATATAAAATTGTTGTAGGCTAATGCACGGAATGTAGGCCTAGACCTACATATCACAACTATGCCTGAAAAAATTATATTAGAATAAAAAATGGAAAAGGATCAAGACACGCGCACCCGATTGCCTCAAAAGGGTTTAGGTAACAACCTGCAAAAAAATAGCCACATAATCTATTCTCAATTTAACAAAATATGAAAACAAGTTTAGGATGCAAGATAACCCACACTGTAAAGTGTAAATGTCTAGCCTATTCTTCTACCTTACACATGCTACTATCAACCTGACTCTTCATTCAGTCTGTAATTCATGCGCAGTCACTGCACAGAGGTTCTCAACCAATACAGATGCCATCATCTTATTGGATAAGTCAGATCCACATGACACGGAAGTGGCTTTGCTTCCAAAGAAGCAAGTGTCGAAGATGGCAGCTCACAGCTCAATTCCCCTACTGTTAGCTTTTGCCACTATTTTTGGTTTGCAGCTTTGCCTCGTTTCAGCCAATACTGACCAGTCAAAGAGCGACGAACCCTTTACGGTGCCTACTCAAGCTCCAATCGAAGAAAAATCAGAAAAACCGGGCGAGGTGCCCCCCATTGTTTCTGATAGTGATCCCATTCAGGAAGAGCACGATGACAAGCAGTGGCAATCGACTGAGGAGGAGGCAGTGGCCGAACCCGAACCAGCCGAGGAGACTGCGCCTCCTCGACCGTTTAAAGATGAATTTAAAGAAGAGTTGGTGATTAGGCCTTTGCATTCAGGGGACATTTATGCAAGTTTTCAGTTTCGCACTCTTTGGGATACCGATTTTCTTCCGGGCAAAAGAGGTACTAGGCTAGCAATTCACTTGTCAAGAGGCGGGATATATAGCTATGTGTCTTCATCAGAGTTGTTTTGTTTCTAGCTTGGTGTCATGTTGTTTGTTAGTTTATGCCATGGTTATGGTTATGACATATCCTTTTGGTAGTTTCACTAATAAGCTTGGCGTTAACGTTACCTAGGCCTACAACATGCTTCATCGTTTACCTCAGGTTTTCCTGATAATTTTTTTCGTTTGCAGTTTCACACTATCATCTCTTCCCGAAGTCCCTTGGCCAGGTCATATCTAAGTTTGCTGTGCGAGAGCTTCACATCTCCTTCACCCAGGGTTTCTGGAGGACCATGCAGTGGGGGCAGCCCTATTTGGCCTCACCTCCGGGGGCAGAACTCTGGGTGTGGTTCCAGGACACTGTCACAGAGTGAGTACATTTATAATGTAGTCCTAGAGATGTCTGCTACCTCTCTTTACACAGAAGAGACAATTTATCATTGTTTTCTGTGCAGTAATCAAAGTAAATAGTTGTGTGCGCACATCCAAATATCTTATTGCAGGTGCTAAATCAAAAGCATAAACTGATGAAAAGGATTTGCACACTGCCTTAAAGAGACTCAACGTTGCACATTATTAAAAGTTGAGTCTCTTGAAGGCAGTGTGCAAATCCTTTTGTTTTTTCTTTGCAGTAATGCCATTAAAAGTGGGCTTTTAAATTGATAGTGTGGTGTTGTGTTGACAGTGTTGATGGCACATGGAAGGAGCTGACCAATGTTCTCTCTGGGATTTTCTGTGCCTCCTTGAATTTCATTGATTCAACCAACACTGTGCAGCCCAGTGCCTCTTTCAAACCCCTAGGTCTTGGGAATGGTGAGTTTATTTAGACACGTTATTTCCACCTGTCCACCCGAGATTTCCAACCTCGCATTTCTAAACGTATGTGCATGGATAGACAATAATCAAGAAAATGTCTGTTTAGTGGTTTAAAATTTCAAATATCATTGCACACCAACATTCTTTTAGTCTATTGAATCCATGTGTATTTGTATTCCTCTTTTAAAAATAATCATAAAAAAAACATAATATGTTGTTACCTATTTTAATGATTAGCATTGCATTACTCATGTGTAATGCAATAATAACAACACAAACACAACAGAGAGAGGATATGTTGTGTCAAAACCAGACCCTTCACTTTGCCAAACAAAGCCAGGCAATCTGGTTCATTTTGTGATAAAGTCAAACTGCTTGTTTAACACATGGTGCCCTTTATTTCTGCAGTTACAGATTCACGGTTCCTCCGCTATGCCATCCTGCCACGTGAGATTGTCTGCACAGAGAATCTCACACCCTGGAAGAAGCTTCTGCCTTGTGGCTCAAAGGTATTAATATATATTGATGACTTAAAATTGAATTAATCTGTTGAATGCAGGTGCACAGTGCTATACTCAGTTGCTGCAGGAGAATATTAGTGTACCAGTACCTTTTTCATATTAACATTTTACATTTATATCTTTAGAATAAACCTGTACATCCACAGATACAATGATAATGGTGATGTGTGTCAAAAAATGTCAAAAATGATATTCAAATGGTTGGACCTGGAATGAAAATATTAAAGAAGCAGTATGTAAGAAATGTATTCCAAATAGTCATAAAATGGTCCTGATATGTCACCAGACATGCATGTAAAGGAGTCATGTTTATTTTAAACACTGATATCACTGGCAGTTCTAGTTCAGCCAGAATATTTGCATTTGAAAAGCTAAGTTGCAGCCCATAAGTAGTGTAAATTCAAATAGTGTTTGTGTGTTATCATTGTCAAGGCCTCATATGCTTCCGAAATACATTGTGACAAAGTGAGAAATAAAACAAGGATGTGTATAGGTTGCAGGCGATGCTTTTAAAAGATGGAGATGGTAGAAAGCGGCAAAGTATTTTGAACATGATGGTTGTACCCACAATCCTACATACTGCTACTTTGAAGACATTTTTGTAAATTGAGGTCCAATTTGTGTCTTGCCAATAGAACGTATCTATTTTTACCCTGTTCTTGATAGACTAATTAAAAGAAAACCTGTATTCCTCCAGTGCTGCCTGTGTATACAGTAACTTGTGTCGTGATGTGACTTGTGTCATGGCAACCAGTGTCAGATCATTCTAACCTCCTCTGCTCCACAGGCTGGTTTGGCAGTTCTGATGAAGTCAGAGAAGCTTTTCCACAGCAGTTTCCATTCTGAAGCAGTACATATTCGACCGGTGTGTCAGGTAAGATAATAGTCAGATTATTTGGCAAGGATCGGATCACCAAAAGATCAAAATGACTAGGTGACTTTGAAGCTGTTATACAGTGGCTGTGTGCTAACGGGTTTCATGTTCACAGGATGTGGAATGTAAGGCCCAGTCATGGGAGCTGAGGCAGACACTGAATGTGGTATTTGATGTGCATACCTCAGGCCAGGGGAAGAAAGGTGAGTTCTGATACAAACATAACACATTATGATCAAATGGCACATAAATAAATACTAAGTTAATAACACTAAGTTATTATATACCATTAGGTCCAATAGTGTTCTCCCAGCTTGATGAAAGTTATATTCTGGGATAAATCAACCAATAGTGCACTTGATTGAGGTCCCTGTCTGCTTTTTCTACCTGCAGTATTTGGTGACCTTGAACAACAGGGCTATGGGTTGATTTATCTGTGAATATCCCTCATACATAAGACACACTCAAAGTGATGGAAAACTAAATGAAACAAAAACTTCTTTGCTGCCCAAGGCTGGTCTTTCAGTCAGAATTGCCACACACGGAAGGTCTGAGTGGCTTTATTCTTTTCAGTTTTGCTACTTTATAGTCTTCAATATTCACTTCTTCTTTGCCTGTATAAATACTGCCTGTTGCATCCCACTCTTGGTATCCTTGTGAGATTTTTGTAAGCGCCATGGTGAATGAGTCATCTCTCCCACTGGGGCTTCAGGTGATTAGTTGGCTTAGAGCGAAAGAGAAATTGAACACAAACACCCACTTCCCATGGAGCAGAGCGAACTCACCTCCCTCTTGGCTTACCAGACTTTACAAAAGAAAAAAAAAACACTCCTTTGTAGAATACCACATGTGAATATGGATTTTTATTCATATTCACAGCTTCTCTTGGTTCTAGTTGAATCATTGCCTCTGTCACTTCCCTCTACTTGCCATTGTGTTTCAGTGGTAACACGTCTGAAAACAATGGGAGACATATGCTGTGGTTTATGTACCTGGTTCTCTATTTTGTCTATCAGAATGGTCCCTGTTCAAGATGTTCTCCCGCACTCTGACGGAGGCTTGTCCTCTTGCATCCTCCAGTAAAGTCTATGTGGATGTAACGGATAACCCCGAGGTTGGTGCAATTATCTGTCCCTCTATTGTTTTAACTTACATTATCATAATCATCTTCGACAGCATCATCACCATCATTATCATCATCATTTTCACTCAGGAGAAAAGCTTGACGTCTGAGTCACTGTTCCAACCCACCTAAAGTTCCCTTCCTGCCTTTGTAGTTTGCATGGGATTGACATGACCTTGCTTGTCCCACAGGGGGAGCAGTTTGACCTGCTTCCAGCCTCTCCCGTACTCAGCCAAGCTGTGGTGCTTGGAGATCGGAGGACCTACGCTGTGTATGACCTGACTAATAAAGACACCTTTGGGAACACTCGATCTCTGAACCTCCTGGTGCGCTGGAAATCAGACAGTGGTGAGTGTCCCTTCACGTGTGACCCGTTGACTATCTATTTTGTCATTAAAGAGCTCAAGGTCATCTTTTTTCTGATCTTGGGGTCTGTTTCTCAAAAATCCTCTAATCAACTTACTCTCAGTTTCATTTCATTATGCCCCATTCAGTCAGCATTAGTAATTGGTTTATTATTCGGTCTATGTACAGTAGCATCAAATTTTCTCACTCTTTTTCTTAAATACAGCATCTAGGTACCTTGAACGAGAGAGCTATGACCGATTCAGGTGGCTTCTTTGTTGGTGGCAAATGCCATTGCTCATTGGCAGCCTACTAAGTTTTATAATTGATTAGCGACTGTAGGGTTTTGGGAAACACACCCCTCTATTGCAATTATGCAAATAAAAGAGTTGTTTAAGAACTGTCGTCAGAATTTATCTTTTAAAGTACTAGTACCTAGTAGTTACCATCTCAGGTGGAATACCGGCAAGCTTTTTTTCAATCGTTTACTTCTTTTAGATTTCAAATTATACAACTTTTTTCATTTTGTCTTCCTGATGCTTTTCACCCCTGATCAGTAAGGGAATACAGTTCAGCATAAAAGCATCAATATTTTGAGAGCCTTTGATGTGTTTAACTAAAATTCTGTCATAATGAGTAAACTTTGCAGCACCAATTTGGGAACTGCTTTTAGTGCTGTGTGAAGGGTGTGCAGCCCAATAATCTTTTACCTATCTTTTTTCCTTCACTTTGTGCTGTCAGGTGAGATGTTGCGCCCCCTTCTGCACAGTGAGCGCTACGTGGCTGGCTTTGGCCTGCAGACGGGCGAGATCCACACGCTCATCTACAACTATCACCCGTACCGGGCCTTCCCCGTGCTGCTGCTGGAGACGGTGCCCTGGTACCTCCGCCTCTACATCCACACCCTCACCGTCACCAGCAAGAACAAGGAGAACAAACCCAGTGAGTGTCTCTCATGTCACAGACTAACTACAGCATTGAGGAGTCTATTGATGTTCTGCATGTGACGTAATGACTGCCATTGTGCTTAAGACTGTAACAGTAAAACTAAATTGAAAGCCATATGACTTTTGCATTATCTTTGAGTGAAAACACAATAAACACTTGCTCTTGAATGCAGGTTAGTCCAATAAAATGCAGAAGTTAACTGTAGTGGATGAACACCATTGTAGTAGATGCACCTGTTATAGGAACTGTTTTCCGTGGTTGGCTGTAATATTTTTCTGAGGACCTATAAATTGTGTCTTCCTTGAAATGTACTAGAAAAATGGGAATTGTTATGTATTAGTTATTTATTATATTATAAGACGATAGCAGCAGACGATCCCATTTGTCAGGGGAAAAGGCAGAAATGGATTTAAGCAAAAGCTGCAAGGCACAGGCTGCACAGAAACATTTTCTGAAGCTGTTGTCATGAATGGGTTGTTGATTTCTCATCTGTCCTCAAGGCTTCATCCACTACCAGCCGTCTAAGGACCGGCTGCGTCCACACCTTCTGGAGATGCTGGTGCAGCTGCCACCCAACTCCGTGACAGAGGTGACTGTGCAGTTTGAGAGAGCCCTGCTCAAGTGGACAGAGTACACACCGGATCCCAACCATGGCTTCTATGTTGGGTGGGTGGCATTCTGTTTGTTAGTTGGTTTGGTTTGGTTTCTATTCTTCTGCTGCAGTACACTGGAAGTTTGATGAATTTTTTTTACAATGGCATGATTTGCTTCTCATGTCAGAAGTAATCATATTGTGAGCCTTTAGAAGGATCCCAAATTGGGTGATGACTGATTCATGTTGGCATTAGCTATGTATGTTTAATGCGATTTAAAAACACTCAAGATAGAACTTTTATAATTAGGTTTTATTAGAACTTTGCCCTTGCCCTTTGATCCTTCTAACTACTTGTTTTTAGAATAGCTGGAAATGTTTCTGTTCATTGATTTTTTGTTTGTTTGTTTGTTTTTGATTTTTGTACTCTCACAGGTCTTCAGTAATCAGCGGCCTTGTGCCCAGTATGGTGGCCATGGATACCAATAACACGCGGGATCGTCCTCTCTTCAGTAGTTTGTAAGTGTTGAAAGTAATTTTTGATGTAACATATGAAGGGGGGGGGGATCAGTGAGTTTTGTTTACATTGATGCATATCATCAAGGGAGAGACAGCATGCTTCTCACGAATCTCCAACAGTTGCTGTACTGTAACTAGTCAAGGAAATGATGCGATTTTGTTTGGGTTTTCACAGTTGACGTTGGGTGTCATTTGTCATGTTATAATTCTGTTTACAGACCTAATTGAATATAATAAGAAACATAAAGGAGAAACATAAGATCATAAAGCGATGATGAAAATAATAAGACATACATTCTGATTTCAGTTGTGTTGAGCACAGCTGCAAAAGGACTGTCTTACTGTTGCATCGACTCTACTGTACTGAATTCTTTGGCTAAACTCTCACCATGTTTGTCTTTCTCTCTGCGGCCTCATCACAGCTTTCCCTGCAAGGAGGAATCCAGCTACTTTCTGCGTGTCTACACCGAGCCCTTATTGGTCAACCTGCCCACGCCGGACTTCAGCATGCCCTACAACGTCATTTGCCTGACCTGCACAGTGGTGGCAGTGGGCTACGGTTCCTTTTACAACCTTCTCACGCGCACCTTCCAGGTAGAGGAGACCAGTCCTGGTCTGGCTAAACGCCTGGCCAACGTCATTCGCAGGTGGAGGGGAGTCCCAGAGCTCTGAGAAGAGTGTGCGTAGCCAAAAGCAACATCGGTTCTCCTCGAAAGTATGCAGCCAGCCGGGAGACGGACGTCGGAGGCCCTGTGGCTGAACTTGTGTGATTGATGACAGAAAAACATTGAGGAACCGAGACGCGTGGGCTGGATGTTTTTTTGTAGGACTATATATGCATGGAATGGTGGATAATGTAGGATATTGTTGAAAGAAGACAAGCGAGTAGAGGGTCATGATGTCTCCAATTTGCTGCGGGAGTGGATTTCTGCCTTGTTTGGCTGCACTGATGTTTGTTTGGAAAGACACGTCACATTTTTTCTCAGGTGGAAATTGAAGAAGCAGACACAAAACAAATGGGGCATCTATGGTGACATTAAGAAACTCACAAAGTCCACTTATTCACCGATTTGAGTGTGCTCAAGAGCTTACCATCACAAGAGTACTTGACTACTACTGAAATAATTTCCCACACAATTTTGCACTGCTTTTTTGTTTTGTTTGTTTAAAATAGGGTGAATGGAATATTTGTTTATTTTGTACTTAGTTTCTTCTCCTTAAAGTGAAAGGGTGCTTCTAATTTATTTTCTTCCGCATTTTAGCTAATTTAGTTCAAAACTCCTTTGAAACTCCTACAGTCCTACATAGACAACACACTAGGTGGACTCTATTCAACTCTGTCCTGGGGTCTATTTCTCAATATCATAGATGCAAATTAAGTTAGCAACTTTGTTGGTTGCAATGCAATTTCCCATAGCCAACTAACCAAGGGCGGTATCTCCCAGGTTCTTCTGTCCAAAGAAGTGCTTTAGTACAGGCTGAAATGCATGGAGTTAAGCACATTTTTGGACTTGAGCACCTGTGAGAATACAGGCCTAAGTTGCTAACTTGTTAACTTGTTAGCAACGATGCTTTTGGGAAACGGACAGCAGATCAGTCTCTAAAGAACATTGTGTACTCAGACCTTGACTCAACCTCCCATTAAGAGCTTTGTATGACTGTCTAGCGTCACTGAAAAACAACAAACTATAATAGATCTCAAAATATCCTGTTCAGGGTGAATAAGCAAGCACTGCAATTTAGCGGGGATTTTTTCATCTGGCTTTTATAATCAGTTATTTTAGGAGTGAAGTACCCATTTGTGGCAACCTTTGGCAGCGACTAGTGGGATGATGTTATAGTCTGCCTATTCAGTCTTAAGTCATACCCCTTGCAACCCCAGATTTAACAAGCATTTTGTCTTAATCTTCACGTCCTTTGTTCTTTTGACAAGCTTTACAAAGTGAGAGATCACAAATTAAATGGATGATTAAATGGTGATGTTTTTTAAATGAATGTTTGACTGATCTCAATTTCTTTAAGTCTGGAATCTTGTGTGGAGCTTGCTGCCCTCTCCTTGCGACTCTGTATTTCATTTGAATGGCTCTCAGGGGAGGTTCAAGGAGGTTCTCGCATCCCCCCGATTTTTTATTTTTTTTTTTCTGTCAACAAGCCCAGCCTCGTTGCAGCCAAGCTCCAGGAGGGGGACTCCAGACAGAGCTCCCTTTCATTGCCAAGCAAATTTTACAGCACGTGTTTGGCACCCAAGCACGGAAAATGGGTGTTTGCATTCCAAAACGATGATGGCCATGGCCGGCCACCCAGCCCATACCCACTCATGGCACAGGAGTTCCCAGAGGGCAGTGGGGCTCCCAAATTGGATCTGGCCCGAACCTGTGCCTGTTCAGGGCCGGATGTAGTTAGGCCTACTTTATGGGTAGTCTGAGGTGTGCATAACAGCTTAGTGTGGATTAAATAGGAGGGGGTGTATGGTAAGCCCCTGTGTTTTGAGGTCTCATTACTAAAGAGGTATGCAGATAAACATCAGATTAAACCTCCTGGACCAGACTCCTTTCCTTTTGGCCTCAACTCAGTTGAGTGGCCCCTGTCATTTAGTCCCCAGAAAACAACACTGTCATTTACACAACAGGAATCCATACTCCTTTACTTATAAGCATACAAAAAGCAAGACATCCATAATGCTGTTTATATTCCCATGGAGGATCATTTTTTGTTTGCCTGCATGTAAAAGCAAATCTCAAGTATAAACTGTTGAGGTCTGACCATTGTTCAATCAGCATGGTTCGGTGCAGGAGTGGCCACAGGTTGTTCGACAACACTTCTGCTCTTCAGGACACTGGCCATCATGGTAACAGTATTCTGCACACATCGGGGTTCCTTTTGGCAGACCACAGCGCCCAGGTTTCACTGAAGAAAGAAACACAAATACAAACACTTAAATCTCTTTGGGATAAACCACTTCCTCTAACTCATTGTTGTCATTTGTTGAGTTAAACAATTAGAGACTGTTTTTTAAGCATTTCATCAGTTCAACTCTGACCTGTGTATGGTGGGATACACTCATGCCCACATCCGTTGAAGCAGCATTTCTCATCGCTAGGGCAGTCACTGTCATTGCCGCAAAACTCAGCGCACATCCCTGCCCCACGACTGCGGCGTGGGCACACGCCAGGTTTTGCTGCACGCAAAAGAACAAGGAGGGATTACAATAAATAAATCCTCAGCCTTAAGGAATGTATTGTTTTAAACCCTCTTCACATCTGTTCTCGTTTTATTTTGTGTTTCTTTTTTTCTCTTTTCAATTTAAGCTTGCCAAGCAAAATATAAGAGTGTCCAGAATGTCTTACTGAATGCGGGTGGCACGCAGACAGCTCCGCAATCAAAGACACAGCATTTATCATCTCCCGGGCAGTCGTCATCACAGACACATCCACGGCCAGACGGCACCACATTCAAGCGCCGCGGGCAGTGCCCGGCTTTCAGACGGATCACTTCGAAAGAAGTGTAGAGGTCACAAAATAATACATATATTAAATGTAGCATATTTGAGTTGGATAGCCAATCAGTTAAAAACATGGCTCAAGGATAATCAGTAGCGGGTCTCACTGGCTCATCATATAGTGACATTGAGTGGCATGCCTATTCAGCATGGTAGACAGCACTACTGTAGGTACCACTTATGACAAAGGAAAGTTAAAGAACACATAAAATATCCCAATAACTTCCACCTCTGTAAATATAGTTGTGTTACAATCTCGTAGCCAAGTTACTATTAATATAGACCTAAGCAAATTAAATATGCTTGCATCTTGCAAATAGTTAAAAAAAAAGAAAAAAACGTGCGAGATTTATTTTGAATTTACCTGTTGAATTCTGTTTTGTTGCGCCCTCTGTACATTCAATCCATATTATCATCATAACAAAAGGAAACACACAAAGCGCTAGTTGTTTCATCTCTCCGTCCACTTGTGTCTTACAATCACAGGACCAAACTTGTTGGATACATACTTCAAATTGCCTGGATTAGCATAGAAGGCGGAGAAAAGGGAAAGAATGCAGAGTTCTGGAGCCTCTGGGTCTTGGCGCCGTCGACACACCCCCAAGGTCCCTGACAAAATTTACTGATCAGCTGATTCAGACAATATGCTCAGATTTTCTCAGAGGCTTGCGAGGAATAATTAAAAATAATAATAATAATAATAATACTGTAATTGTGCAGTTAATGGTGAGACTTTTAAAATCAGTCATATGTAGGCTATTTTATTTAGGCCTATGTGTCATTATAAGCCCCATACTGTATTTGTGGATCTGAAGAAAACTAAGCTCTAATCACCTCCTGTGTTTATCAGCTATTATAACTTAGTTAAAAAAAAAAAAAGACATTTAGTAATGTGTAATGGGGACTTTTTGGCGCCAGGCAGAGATAATGGTGAATAATTTTTTTGCAGTGTTTGACTGTTTGCATGGGTGCATCTATTCCCAGTGTTAGTGCTGTCACAAAGCCAACTGTTTTATGAACACCAGGAGGCCTATGGCATTATCTCAGTCATAGATAATAAACCGCGCTGGCATCCAGTGGTAGCCTAAGTAATGCAAAAATGCAACAGACCCAAGTGTTCAGCTCTCTGTTCATGGTCTTTACTTACCAGTTCTACATAGTGTTCTGCTTTTTCAAGTGTTTTAGGTCTAATGTTAAAAAGTACAGTAGAGGCTAAAGTGTGAATCCACATCTTTGTGATAATGAGAACGGCATAGCAAAAGAAGAAGTGAAAGAACTGACCGACCACTCTTGCATTTTCAAAACATTTATTTCCTCTAAAAGTATCAAGTCCCTTTTCCAAATCCATGCATGTCAAACAGTACTTGCAGTTCTATGAAAATAACTGTCTAGTATAAAATATTTTAGGGAGCAGCACATAAGAGATTTGCATTCACAAACATGAGATGGGTTTGTGCAAAGGCACTTTTAAACACATCTAGGAGTGATCAGTTTTACATTAAAAAAAACCCTATGCTTAAACACACTTCACAGAACTCGTATGTCCCACAGTTTAAAGCTGTGTATTTTAGTCTGGAGTGAAAACTACAAAAAAGCTACAATATAGTGTATCTTTAAAAAATGTGCTGAAGTGTGCCAGTTAGTCAACATCAAAACAAACAAAAACATGAAAACAAAGTTAACACAAAACATCGGACTGACAAACACATACTTTACACTTATTAAAAAATTTCAATAAATATGGGCCCTTTAAGTCTGTCACAGGTAATCAGATAGTAATGCAATACATTTCATAAAATTCAATCAGGCAGAAATATTTTATCTATAAAAAATAAATGTCATCTATTCCTTATGTGTCAGTGGTTGGATTCTGAATCTGAACAGTTTGAAATTGATTTTGCCGAACTAATCCCTTCTCAGAAACAAACAAAATAACAGTGTCTAGGCTGACTTTATGACCTTGTACAATAAGATGCAGCTATGCTTAATATAAAATCTAGCTACTGTATGTGCTAGACATTTATTGACCTGAGACCTATTGCCTACATTTGACTGCATTTTACTCAAAAAAATAGTGTGACCAATTTAACATGCAAATCTAATTTAGTTTCAGTTGTGAAAAGCACCAAGGAAAAGGCCTCAGATGTTTGTAATCTACAAAGTTCAAATCAGCTGTTAGAGTGTGTGACAGGTAAAAGTCCTTGAACATAAGGACAAAAAAAATGCACATATAAAATCCACACCCTCACAGCAACCACTCTTTGTGCACGTTCAAGTAAATGATTAATTGATATCATCCCCTTTAACTCTGGACTTGCCGTCCCCCTCGCTATCCTCCAGCATTTCCTTGATCAGGTACTCCTTCAGATTGGGCTGATTCCCCACGTCCACTCCCATGTCCTGGATCTCCTGGAGCAAGGCCTCCCACTGACGCTTGTCCTTGGAGATCTTCCATGAGAGCCTGACGTTGCACTGCAGGAGGGGGATCAGGAGAGGATGGAACTGCTGTTGTTGTTCCTGCTGCTGGTGGTGGTGTTGTTGCTGCAGTTGCTGCAATGCTTGCTGGGAAGGGGCGATGTCCCTTAAAGCACGATCACAGTGCTCCTGAGCCTCCTCCAGTTGCTCCAAGTCCTGGTAGCAGCTCACCAGGGCACACAGGTTAAAGAGCCAGTGAGCGCCCTGTGAGTTGCTCTGTTGCTGGGGCTGATGGTAGTGCTGGTGTTGGTGTAACTGTTGCTGCTGCAACAACTGTTGGCATCCCAGTTTCTCCTGGAGCCTCAGTGCATTCAGTAAGGGGCTCAAGGCTTCCTGGTAGCGGCCCACACGAATCAGCATCTGCCCAGCCCTTAGGTCGCCTAGGTAAAAGAACTCCAGGAAGACAGGTGAGCGCCGCAGGCCTGCTAGGGAGTGCACGTGGGACAGATACTGCTCAAACGCCCGGCTCCGTTTGGCGATGGTCTCAGCCGCAAAGTTCTTGCGGAGCTTTTTACGTGGGAAACACAGGCCTTCCATCTCATCACCATGGCGACGGCGCAAGCGCCCGTGCAAGCGTTCAAAGTCGGAGTAGCGGCGAGTGATGAGGCCTGGGGTCTTGTCGAAAGCCCCAGACTGGACCACCTGGATAGTGTAGAGCTGGAAAGAGGAGATGATATTGAAGCATCTTTAGTCAATAATGGTGATCCATTCATCTTCAAATGCCTTAAAACCACTTCAATGCCTTACCACATATTTAGAACTGCTCTCCTGGACCACACTGGCATCGGTCACTTCGAACACAAGCCTCTCAGGTACACTGCGATTTTTCAAACTTCGCCAGCTCTCCTGCAATTGGTGCGTCAGCATTGACGAGCCCTTTGGGGACAGACCCACGGGACTTGTGTCTGCAAACCAGTCAACAGCTTTCATCAAAACTTAATAGAATGGCTTTTCCCAAGAATGTGCATAAGCCTCTTCAACTGAGGAGCATAGTATTTACTCTAATAAACATTTATCTTAGGTCTCCTGCAGCAGTCATCGGGTTGACAGCTGCAGTGCAGTGTACATGCAAGTAAACTCCTCCTGACAACAAAACATGTTAAAAGTTAAAGCTTGACATTGACGTTCCTGGGGTTAGCTCACTTGCTAGCACACTTGACTCCATTACTAAGAATCTCTTCAATAAATAAAAATACCTGTGCTACTGCAGGCATTATCCATGGACTCTCCCAGGAAATCAGAATCACTCTCAGGCCCGGAACCTTCTCCTGCATCCTCAGACTCCAGGGCGCCATCCCCTTCAAAGCAGAGGGTTCCTCCCAACCTTTCCGAGACACATTCGATATCATCTTCGAGTTCTGAGCTCTCTGGGAAGTCATCAATACCCTCCGCCTCAGAGGGTATTTCCCCTTCTTTAAACAGTGTGCGCCGAAGTCTGTCCAGCAGCTTGGATGCCATCCCACCAGCACTTCACTGTGAAAACAAATATTTCCCCTGGCTTACAAAAACATTTTCTTCAGTTGAACCTACCGGTTTGTCTTTTCAAAAAAAAGCTATCCATGTACTAACTTTGTAGGCTTGTTCTGACAAAAGAAGAAACTAGAACCCAAAGACTAAGGACAACCTGCAACTGACACCCTTTATCCTTGAAACCAGATAGTCTGTGGAAACTGTGCTAGTCACCCGAGTCTGAGAAATGGTTTGTAAATATATAATGGCATAGAAAAGTATGTGAGTATTTGATTTGGTGTAGCATTTGGTGGGAGCATAATGAACAGACCTTCCTGAAATAGACACTAAACAGCTGAGGCTGCATCTGGCCTAAAATCAATTGGATATACTGCACACATGGATGCAGCGGGTAAACAGTGGCAGTGCAAACAGGACAGTAGAAAAAAAAAAACAGCACAAATGCATGGGCCAAGAAGACTAGTTTTTAGAAGACATCAGCATTCATCAGGCTAGGAGAGATGTGTGGTCTGAATCACCTCACATCGATTATAATATTTTTTTCCTATTCAAAGTTAAATTATCATGTGAACACCACTTTTAAGATCAGGTGTCGGAAATGTACGTCTTCAGTAGTCTAGCATATCCTCATTATACTGTGTCACTAGCAAACTTTACTATGGAGTTAAAGCAGTGAAAGGAAGTGCAATGATGGGGCAAAGAGGGCGGAAAGGGCAGGATTAGTCCTGTGGGATGGAATTTCTTCATCATGAAATGATGTACAATGAATGACTAACTCATAAACCCATGTTGCAACATCTGTAACGTTAGATGTAGAAACAAAATATTAACCTCGGCAAAGTCATATGTTCAGGCTGTGCAGACACTAAACTAGGCTACTACTCCATTTTTTTATTGGAAATTAACTCTAACTGAGTTATAAGTTAAAAGTAACTGAATAGTTACCTTATATATTAACATCAATATTTCCAAAACCGAGAAAGGTTTAACGACGTGTAAATATGGGATATGTTTTCTGATTTAGGCCTCGTCCCAGTGACACTACAAAATAGTTCGCATCTTCATCCTATTTTCCCAAGTTCCACCCGCTGTTCGAGTAACGTTATCCTGTAGTCCACAGCTACATTTACAGAGTTTGATCTGAAAAGGTCGTGCATACTTACTGGTATGATGGTGGGTCACTCAAATGTTTCGTTTTCCATTTCTAAATTCTTTGGTGAATTGTCTCGTTGACGCACAATTTGAAGTTATACGGCAGGGAATGGACGGGAGTTGCGTTACAGAAGGCGTGTTTTTCTGACACCATTAGCTAGCTATGGGTAAGCTCAGCTGACAGGTCCAACTTTCCTTACCCCGAAGAGCGCTTTAATCATTATCTGTATTACTACCATACGTATCTATGATAAACTCCGGAAGCAAAATGTAACTAGTCTGATCGGCTAAAATGTAACAGCTAACGTGACAATATCTGAAAGAGGCAAGAGTAACAAGCAAGTTGCAAGTGTATCCAAGTAGCCAAAACTTAACTACATATCGCGATACTTTGGTGACATCATACCTCACGTGCCGTGTGGATTTTACATGCTTGGAGCGAGCTAGCCTCTTGGACAACGAGGTGCTGCTGAGTAGGTGCCTTTACAGACGTCTACAAACCGACCAGCAAAATGCCGCGGGTCTACATTGGACGTTTAAGTTATCATGTCCGCGAAAAGGACATTCAAAGATTTTTCAGTGGTTATGGAAAGCTCCTAGAAATCGATTTGAAAAATGGGTAAGTTGATTGTGTCGAACTTACACATGGTAACCTATTTAGCTAATATTGGCTAACGTTAGGTTGCTGACTTAGCACTAGCTATCTCCTAACTAGCTAGTTGCGGTTGGCAGCGTTTGCCCCTAGAGTCAACGTTGCATTTATTTGTGCAATTCTAGCAGATAATCCTGTAATTGGTCGACGATTGTTTTTTTTGTCCATCTACTCCATCATAGAAAGAAACAGTCTGACGGTAATGTGAACTAGTGAATGCACAAACATACCGGGGTCTTGTGCTAGTTTTACAACATGCTAGTGTTAGCTTGCATGGACCGCATGAGCGAAATGGCCGCTTTGGATACTCCGAGGCTTATATAATACCACCTGTAAACCATCAACGGTATGGTATGTTAAGAAATGTTTAAAAGTATTTGGCTGAAGGGTATATGTTTTGCTGTATGAATTTCTTGTCAAAGATTATGCTGAATCAGCCAGACATGAATAATAGCTCCGCGTAATGTCATGATTGTTTTGTTCACGTTGTTGCTGTCTGTCTGATTGCGGCCTGCCACACCGGTAGGAAGTCATTCTCCCGCGCTCACAGCGTTAATTCAAACATTCTGGCTGTGCACCAAGAATGGTTCGCAAGGGCATCTAATCATCAATTTGCTCCCTTGGGTTGGGCGTTATGGTGCTGCTCTGCTGTGACCTTGGCGCAAACGTCATGCAATTTCAGATGCCCTCTGTTTTGCCAGTGCTGTACTCTAATGTGTTGCTTTGTTCATTAATGTTATGTGTGTTTCATTTTTCTCATAGGTACGGCTTTGTTGAGTTCGATGATAACCGCGATGCGGACGACGCTGTGTATGAACTCAATGGCAAGGAGCTATGTGGAGAGCGTGTTGTTGTTGAACATGCTCGTGGACCTCGACGTGATCGCGATTCATACGGTGGGGGTTATGGGGGTGGCGGTCGCAGTAAGTGCTGTCTCCCTTCATTCATTTTTACGGCACTCGTTTTGCTTAACACTGCATTTCTTTTTGGAGGTGGGTTTGAGAAGCCAAGGCGAAAGAAGTTAACTACGACCATCGATTCTTGGCTTTGTTAATTCTGAAATCATTTAATGGATGATCAAAGCTTTGGCCACAGTATAAATGCTCCCACAGGTCTTCACTTTGTAATTAGTTAATAAGATATTATATACTCTGGGTACTGTGAGGAGAAACTTATCTCCTTCAGTTTGTAGAGTCTGCTGCTTTTGTGTAGTATGCTCACAGGAAGTTCATAATGCAGCTTTCCTGGATATTCAAACGTTTTTTTTTTCCACGGAACATTTGGAGGATTGACAATTTAGATTTATAAGTTTAGGTATATGTACCCATGTAATGTGTATTCAGTTTTATTTCAACATTAACAAAGTCCTTGATGTTTCAATTTAAAAGTGTCCAGTGGGGGCAGAGGCTGAGTCCGAGTCCCTTGAGGCTAAGATGACTGCCTGTCCCGCTTGGCCTTGGCTTTCACCTTTACTATGTGTGTGTGACCTTTGCCCCTTGACCCTTTGGCTGACCTTACCGGAAGCCAAGATGACAACAGCCTTTTGCCAATAGACCAGGGGTGATGGTGAGGATTCCCATTGGTTTTTGTGTTGAAAAGAATGAAAAGGCACAGCATTAGCAAAAAGTGTGTTGCAGCTGTCCTGTTACCTGCATGGAAGCGATTCCATTCACCTGTCAACTCTTATGACTTAAGTGATCAGGCAAGGATTGGTGAGGGTTTACTAAAGCAATGTAGGTCTTTAGGTTTCGTATCACTGCAGTGTCTTGGAGAAAGCCTCCTTCTTCAGGATTAAAGGTGACGCAGTATGTAACCTACTTGTGGTTTCAGACTATAGCTTGAAGACCACTTATGTAATGCCATTGCTATCATCAAATATATCATAAAATTATGAAATCAATTTATTAAAGGCTCTGAGATGACGATTAGAGTTGATTTTTAAACTTTTTAATCTTGACCCACATCTTTTCAAGTTGTAACTTTTCTTACAACTTTTTTTTTCTTTCCAGTGCTCGTGCCGTTTTTTTTCTTGCCCTCTACTTGTCTGGTGTGCTTAATTTTCGTTTTCTGATGTCTGTATTTGGTTGGCTCTGACTTTGCTTGTCTGTTTTGTTAAAAGGTAGTGGTTACAGTAGCCGAAGCCGCAGTGGCCGGGATAAGTACGGCCCACCTGTACGTACGGAGTACAGACTCATAGTAGAAAACCTGTCAAGCCGCTGCAGTTGGCAAGACCTCAAAGTAAGTAAACTGTAGACGCACCCTTTCAGAAATTGTTCTTCTCACTTCCTTTAAAGCATTTTTCACTTGGTTTGTGTTAGTAATTGATATGATTATTGTTTGATTTCTCTAAATATTGTCTACCCATTTCAGTTTGGTTCATTACCGTTAACTGTTTTTTTATTTCTTACTTCTAGGACTTCATGAGACAGGCTGGAGAGGTGACCTATGCTGATGCGCATAAGGAACGCACCAATGAGGGGGTTATCGAGTTTCGTTCGCACTCCGACATGAGGAGGGCGCTGGACAAACTGGATGGCACTGACATAAATGGGAGGAAAATCCGTCTTGTTGAGGACAAACCCCGCCGTCGCCGGTCCTACTCTGGCAGTCGTTCACGGTCAGTGTGAATTATTTATTTATTTTTTCTTTAGCTATTTTGTTATTAAAACATCTTTGAGTCCTCCATTTTGACTTGGCAGTACTGGTTTCCAAAATTAGTCATGCCCTGCAGACCACTTCTAAAAAGGTGGTCAGCAGTGTTTTGGACCAGTGTAACATGAGCTTGTTTTTAACGGTGGTTGGCTTGGTGTCACTTCAGGTCTCGCAGCCGCCGCCGTTCCCGTAGCAGGAGCCGCAGGAGCAGCCGTTCCAGGAGCCGATCCAAATCCCGCTCCAGGTAATGCACCACGGATTAACGATTAGATCAGGGATTGGCTTTAGCAGACAAAGCTTCTCTTCTGCCCTTCTAAATGTAATTTGCTAGTAAAGATGATACATTATCATAGGGTACACTGATGTCAGCAGGTATAGGGCACGCTAGTGTTCAGGTCCTTACAGACTTGCATCAGTACCTTGCAGACGCCATAACATTGATGTAGTTAATTGGAACTTTATCCTTCACACTGACAGTTTTCTATCTGGCATCTATATTTTTAAGCATGATGTGTATTTCGCACGAGGATGCCGTTCCTAACATGCATATCTTTTATGTCCAGATCCCGCTCCAGGAGGAGACGTTCCCGCTCTCGATCTGGACGCAAGTCTCGCTCTAGATCAGATCACAAATCCCGTTCCAAGTCTGACACCCGAAAATCCAGCTCCCGCCCCAGGAAG
Organism: Sardinella longiceps; assembly: GCA_027497455.2. Taxonomy (NCBI): domain Eukaryota; kingdom Metazoa; phylum Chordata; class Actinopteri; order Clupeiformes; family Clupeidae; genus Sardinella; species Sardinella longiceps. The sequence continues at coordinate 28,749,201 of JAODXP020000018.1, read as the reverse complement.
TCTCGCTCCAGATCACGCACCAGAAAATCCCGTAGCCGTTCGGCTAGTGGCAAGTCCCGGTCTCGCTCTGACAACAGGAAGTCACGATCCAAGAGTCGTTCCAAGGTGAAGTCTGAGAGGGATTCCCGCAGTCGTTCAAATGAAAAGGCTGCTGCAAAGTCCCGAAGCCGATCAGCAACACCAGTGAAAAACGGAAAAGATGATGATGCCAAGTCAGCTTCCAGGTCGCCCTCTCCCGCTGCTGAAAAGAGCCCGTCAAAGTCTCCTGCACGGCGATCAGCCTCCCGTTCCAAGTCTCGGTCACCCGCTCGCTCGAAGTCTCCTTCCCGTTCTCGATCCCGTTCTCGTTCTCGCTCCCGCTCCAGGTCCCGTTCCAGATCAGCATCCCAAGATTAGAATCAAGAGCTTGTTTTGTCCACAGCCTCTATCAGGGTCGATTGATTTTGCGGATTGGACCCTGTGATGGCTTGTCTGAGCAGTGTTTTTCTTTTTTCCTTTTTTTTTTTTTTCCCCTCGTGCTTATTTCAGTTTATTTGGTTGTGTCCATGTACAGTCTTCGCTTTAACTGGTAATCTTAAATATTTTATCCAAGGCATGGCATTGATGAATTTAGCCCATGACTTTGAATTGGTGTATATGTTAGAAATCAGGTTCTCCATTTAGGACTTGCCATAGCAGTATGCGCCAACCCTCTGCGATTTGATCACTGCCTCTGTCTCTTTTGATTTTGATTTTTGGTTTTGATTTTGATTGGTGTTGGCATGATGCTTGCTTCTTCAGAGGTATTTGATTTGATTGTGACATTTGTCATTTTTTATTAAACTTTCTTACTATTAAGTCTGATTCATTTGTCTTTTCTTTATGAAGTTAGACCTCCATTGACTAATTGTCAATTCATGAAGTCCAGTAGAAGTTGGAATAAATATTACATGGAGCTGTTTTGCTTCTGTATAATAAAATGATATTGCGCGCGGACATCTCCATAACTAGTATATGCTGTGTCCTCTCATTTGCGCACGGTTCGGGTTGAAGTATCCGAGAATTAGGAATACTCTGACTGTAGGAGAGAACAAGCGCACGGCGCATGCGCACTACAAATTTCTGAACCGCAGGACGAACCACTGGTAAGGGAAAATTGATCACTATCATACTACAAGCAACATTTACTGTTTGCCATGTACATTTACATGCAAAAGGTGCAATACTACAAGACGGCTCGATTGTAGGGGTAAGGTCTGCGTTTTATTCGCTTATTATTAATTGTATCTAATTTAATTTTATACGAACAAGCGGGTAATTAGCTGCTTCGACATTTTTCTCTAAAAATATTATTTTTCTATTAATATGTCACATGAAGTCTCTTATTTTGGAATGCAATAAAACCTCCTATATGGTTGTGTTGACGAGGCAAATTATTTAGCACGCTGGTCAGCGATGTCCATTCATTCAAAATCAAGTCAGGAAGCGTTACAAGGTAGCCGGTCTTGGATTTCAAGCTATTATGTGTTCGATTCAAAGTGCTTCTAAGATTAAGCCACCCCGCCATTTTGCAGCAATTTTTCAGATTTTTACTGTGCTCCCCCAACCTCACTTGCTACGTGCGATGACAAGACGGGTGTAGTGGAAAAGGTGTAGTATCACAAGTGTTGTACTCTAATGCAACCCAGCATCATCATGAATTATTGGCTTCCATCAAATTCTAATTAGGTCGTACCCTAAATATTTTGATAACGTTTTTGAAATTGAGGGGGTATTCATTTGACTTTATAATAAACACACAAACTGGGGTTATCATGAGCATGGTACCCTATGTGGCATGCATCAATCTGAGGTATTTACTTAAAGGTAAAAGAAGTAGGCAAAATGTTATTGTGGTACCTCAGTTTGGTCACAAATATGTAGACTGAATTACGCACACCTACCTATATATTTGAATGGGAAACGTTTGCAAAATAAACACAATCTTGTATTTGAATACTGTTGACTTCCTTTAAGGTGGCACAAGTGAATCTTTGTCATGAGTGCCAAAGTGGACGTAGAAGTCCTGCCCAAAGATGCAGATGTTGCCACAGACACCAGCATTCCCCGTTCTTCCAGTGACATCCTGCCACAGAAAGTACAACAACCGCACAGTAGCACAGCACTCATTCTGTCAGGTAAGTTCTGTAAAGCATGCTCAATTTTATGAAATGGCTTGACACAATTTGACCTTTCATCTGAAAGGATAACCTTGTCTGGCTCTACACAGCTGGAAAGGTGGACACAGCTCAGAATGCTGTGGAGGTCACCAAAGCAAATGCAACTGCAGACCTAGGGACCACAACACTGTCACCTCAAGTGGGGGGAACTTGTAGTATTGTCCATGTCCTCGAATGGAAGGAGGGCATGGCCATTCTTCCAGGCAGCAATCTCAAGGTAACCAGGCCACCATGTTTTGTTTTATTTGTTGTTTTTCCCTGCCCAGAACCTTCATCTGGCGTTAGCATGTATATATATGTTTACATATATTTTCTATCTCAAGGTAGGGCATTGATTACTGAGATGTGTTGGCATGCCTTTAACATGTTTTACACCCACTGCAGTTTTGTGTGAGTGACAGTGGAACGCTGGAGGTGATAAGCCAAGGAAAAATTGGTTGTGCCAATCCAGTTGTTGAAGGGATATCTACAAAGGTGACCGATGCGGATAACAGGCAAGCTGAAAAAGCTGGTAATCTTTGACTTAATACACACTATTTTAGTAAAGCCTTGTGTTACCTGAGCAGAAAATGTGTTTACATCAGTGACATATTTTGTATTCCTTTTCTCTCTGGTTTTTTATTCAACTTGCATCTCCACAGGCCAGTCGACAGCAGATAGTACTGCACTGAGCGTTGTTAGTGGAGCACCTGCCAAGGTTGAACGGCCAGTGAAAACAATCCCCGAGCCCACAGAAGGTTCTGTCCAGTGCAAGGTCACCGATCCCTCCGCTTCTAAAAGAACCTACCCTGAAGAGTTACGCAGAGAGCCGCTGCCTGATAAGTAGGCTTCTTCTTCTGTTGTTTTTCATGTTCACATTCTTTTTGTGCATATCTTTTAAGTTTATTCTGTGATATATTACTCGGATGTGCATGGAGATTAAGTTTTGTATTCACGTTCACTTTTGTGAACATTACTGTGATGTTTTGACGACCCTGTTTTGTTTGTTGCTGCAGTGTTGAATCATTGTTGTAATCATTTGTTTGTTTGTCAGACAGACGAGTGGAGAAAAGATTTCTGGAGGGCGAGTGATGACCCTTGACCCTGAGCTGCTGAAGCCCATGAAGAAGAGGAAGAGGAGAGATTACCTGAGTCCGTCAGAGGAAGAGTCTGAAATGGAGGCTATGGTAAGACTTCCATTCTACTGGAACAGTTTGTTCTGATGCCCCAAAATTAGATCAGATCAGTAGATTTGATTTTGGTGCACACTCCACAATCCATTGCACACTCCTTGCTGTGGACATATCTCTTGGTGTTTGATCTCTGACTGGAATCTCAGCTCTAATTTGGGTGGTTGTGCATGTGCATACTATTCCCTTTTTCTAGCATTGTCAGGATACTTAAAGTAGAATCAGGCTCCACATATCTGCTTGCAATTATTGGATTGAAACTCGAGAACTTCAAAGTCATTTCTCAAGCCTTGTGACATCTGGCACAATTGTACTCACCATGTAGGTCATTATTGTAGAAATGTGCTGAAATGGTACTAGAGATGTTACCCAATGTAATAACCTTTGGTAAGGCAATAACCCATTTGTAAATGTGGTAATGCTGTGGTCAAAGTGTTGCATGCTGCTAAATTGGTAAACAGAAAATTGTAGGTAGATGGTGAAAAGAAAGCCAGGCATGGGTCTCTAAATGGCTTTTTTCAAAGGGTCTTTGTTATATTCACAGGAAGAGAAAAGTGAAGATTCAAAAACAGAGAGCCGACAGAATAGATCAGGTTGGTATTTAAAAGTCACATTGTGATATTTACTTTGTCTTGCACAGGTCTCTCATATTGAACAAAATGTTCATTCGCCGTTCGATTTGAGCATTTCAGAATGTTATGACATTTTATATATCTGTACTAAACAAAATGTACAGAAACGCTGATTATCTTCAAGTCTTTAATATATGCTTAATAATAGTTAAATGTTTTGATGTGTGGGAGGCCTAGCTGACGGAAAGTTTGAGTCCTGGTCTTGGAGTCAATATCTGGAGGAACAGAAAGCAGTAGCAGCTCCAGCCCACCTCTTCCAAGAGGTATATATATATTTCTTTTTTTATTTATGTCTATAATGTCAGTGCTGTGAACATTTTGATGCTATTGGTTTATTAAATCCTAGATGCCTGAAATATTTAATCATTTAGGTGACATTTAGCTGACAGTTCTGATTATGTGTTTGTTTGTTTGTTTTTCAGTCGCAAAGCGTTACACAGTGTAAGAACAATTTCCGCCAGGGCATGAAGTTGGAGGGGATTGACCCCCAGCATCCATCCATGTATTTTGTTTTGACAGTGGCAGAGGTATTCATTTTAGGGGAAAAAAAAACTATTTTTGATTCATGAAAGATTTTTGATTGATTGATTTTTGATTGTTTTAGCATCCTGCGAATGATGTGCAATATTACAGTGTTTTCTTGCACTGTACAGGTGTGTGGCTATAGATTACGACTCCATTTTGATGGCTACTCAGACTGCCATGACTTCTGGATCAATGCCAATTGTCCAGATATTCATCCGGCTGGCTGGTGTGAGAGCACTGGCCACAAACTTTACACCCCAAAAGGTGAGAGGTCCATTCATTGGCCTGAATAAATAGTTTTCTTTAATTTGTCACTAATGTGGAATATTATTTTCATAAGTCTATAATATGATGATGTAGTATTCTTGTTAATATTGCACCTCAGTATTTCATTTTGGTCTCTATTGCTTCATATCAAGTTGTTGTTGATATTACAGGGTGCAAGGAAGAAGAGTTTTCATGGTCCAACTATCTGAGGCTCACAAAAGCACAAGCCGCCCCCAAAGAGCTCTTTGCGAGTGCTGGTCGGGTAAGTGTGTGCGGTATAAATATAAAATGGCCTACTTCACACAGCATGTGTGCAGTTAAAGGAGTTCTGCTATGCAATACCTGCAAGGCAATAAAAAGCTTGTCCCTCTCTCCCATCCTGCACTTAAATGGATTATCTGATGTGAATCAGCCCTTAGCTCTACTCTATTACATTACAGAGTGCTGTTGGTAAAGGTGTATGTAAGTATAGGCTGTACAGTATGAGAATGACAAATTCCATACTACATAAACCAAATAGCAAAATGGCAGCTCACATTATTTTTATTTTCCTTATATCCCCATCAGTTAGTGTTAACTATCAGTTCCCAAATTCGGTCTTAATTGTTCCATATCCTGTTGCTCTAACACCTATACTGACAGCACTCGGCAGCCTCGAAGGCTGATTGATTTCGGATTTCCTTTAAGTCCTTTGAAACTGAAACGTCTTTCATATCTTGTTTTTTGATGCTCATGGGAAAATGTCTGTGCTACATGTATGTAACTGAGATTGTCCTCATTTTTGTGTTTATTTTCAAGCTTTTACCAACATACAGTATCTAAAGCATCTACTTATTTTGTTGTTGAATTAGTGGTAAATAGGTATTGTAACATGTTTTTTTTAAATTAAGAACACCTGCATTGTAATAGCCTGCACAATATGAACAGGTATGCTGGAAAACTCTTTCACTCAGGTCTTTAGAATTGCATCATTTTGAAGGTCTTTTGAAGGCATTTGTACTTTTGACAAGAAAAACACTGTCTCTGCACATTTAAGAAATCCCTAGGACTAGGCTATCAAACCAACCCGACGGCGATTCTGCTAGAAATGACTGGAGTTACTGTGCTGAGGTATATTTTAGAAAGTGCGGATAATTGCTTAATGTACCTATTTCATGTTTGTTTACTGATTTATTATCTAAAGGTTAGCCCATTATTTAGTGCAGTGTGTATGTGTATAAATGTTCTGTGTAACCATGGCATAGTATACTGCTGCATAGTAAATATTTGTTTATTATCTATGGTTTATCAGACGGATATGGAGTGTGGCTTTGAGGTTGGCATGAAGCTGGAGGCTGTGGACCGCATGAACCCCTCCCTCATCTGTGTTGCCACAGTAACTGATGTAGTGGATGATCGTTTCCTTGTTCATTTTGACAACTGGGACGACACCTATGACTACTGGTCAGTTTTTATGGGCTAAGGATCTATGAACAAAACAATTGGTTGTGCTGACTTTTAGATTCATCAGGGAATTAATTGAAAAATGTCCCATAAACTCAATGTCCATAAAATGCAAAACCTAAACTCTTTGCCTGGATCCTAAATCACCAAGGCATCCAAAATTCCTTACTACCAAAGCTTGTGATACCTTCCCTCTTCAGCTTTTGTAGGTTAAAAGTTCCTGTACCCGCTTGTTACTGATGTTGTACCTTTTCCTAATGAATGAATGTAACTCTTAAATCTCTTCATTAACTTGGGATTCTTAATTATCTTTATGCTCTCAAGGCAGTTTTATTTTATTATCAGTCATATTATTTAATTTATTTAAGATTTATTTAATTATTAGTCATAAATTTGGTAATTTAGATGTCACAAACAGAAATCCTTAAATACTTTTATATGCTAAAAAAATAATTGAATTTGACAAATCAAATATCTCCTCAGGTGTGATGCGACAAGCCCTTACATCCATCCGATAGGCTGGTGCCAAGAAAGAGGTCTGCCCCTTACTCCTCCCCAAGGTGTGAGACACAGCTAGGACATGTATGGATTGATAAGTGTACTGTTCATCAGAGGCGTTTTCATCTCGGTGTGACTTTATGTCTCCTCTTTCAGACTACCCCGACCCCGGCAGGTTCGCCTGGGAACGGTATCTCGAGGAGACGGGCTCCACCGCTGTTCCTGCAGAGAACTTCAAAGTGGTATGCACGCCAACCTTACCCTTTCATCTTTAAAATGCCAGGTACCATCACACCAGTGTGTTACGAATGTTGTAGACTTCAACAGTCTGTAGAATATCTTGGTCCCTGACTGCTTTCATGCTATGCCATAATAATGTCCCAGTCTTGGCTTTTATACCTGATTTGTGTGGGGGAAAAACACTCTGCTTCTGTTGTTAAATTAAAGTGCAGTGTATTACCAACAAAAACAACGTCACAGGTCTGACATTCAGAGGGCTAGTGGGTTAGTGGATACTAGATATATATTTGTTTGTACCCTGCAAATTGGAATAAAAACTGTTCCTTCAGTGATGTGTCCATTCCACTGATGCAGTTGTAGCCATTTTCCATTGTGGTATTAAGTGTGTTGCCACCCCTATGCTTCCTTCTGATATAGTGCCTAGTGTCCAATCTGTCCATGTGTCCCGTGAGTGACTCATGTAGATTATGACAACTGTAGTCTTAAAGTATATGCACTCTGGGTCAACTGTCAAACAGAGCCGTTTTAAGGTACTTAGAGGCCCCAAGCAAACAGAACATGGGGGCCCGTTACCCCTCATAAACACCCACATGAACCATTGTTTTGATCTTCAAATATTTGTTTGTGTTGAACATTTGTGTAACTCCAGTCTAAAGTCTTTTTTTATTGAAAAACACCAACAACTAAACTGCCAAAAAGATTAAACAGTCAATCTTGGGGGCCCCAGACAGACAATTCCCTGGTTTGCCTGCCCTGTTGCAACAGCCCTGCTGTCACAAAACTCAGTGTCTAGCCCACCAATCAATAGCAGCAGCAGCGGTCAGTCTGTTCTCTGAAGTCGGCCTGGTGTGTCCACACTAAGTGTTGTGTCCATTCTGTGTGTGTCAAGCGAGCGGCTCATGGATTCCAGTGCCAGATGAAGTTGGAGGCAGTGGACAAGAGAAGCCCTGCCCTCATCAGAGTGGCCACAGTACACGAGGTGGAGACTCACAGAATAAAGGTCTGCCCTTTATGGATCTTCCTTTTAGCCATTAGTAGTGTAATTAGTGTTATTCATTGTTAATTAGTTGTTAATTAATTGTTAATTAGGATTGAGGATGTAGTCTGTATATTTTTCTGGTGGAGAAAGCTGTGTTAACAGTGACGCCACAGATGCTAAATTTTGCAAGCTGATTTCTATGACACCAGATAGTATGAGAACCTTGCAGTGATACAGTACGCGCATGACTAAATTTAGCATGTGTTAGTGGAACAAAAATGCTTTTAACCTCTTGATCCTGCCGTGTTCAGATTCACTTTGATGGCTGGAGTCATGTGTATGATGAGTGGGTCGACTCTGACAACCCTGACATCCACCCAGTAGGCTGGTGTGAAGGCACAGGGCATCCTATAAAAGCGCCACCCTGCCAGTCCAGCAGCCAGCAGCCTGGTAATAGCATTACCCTGTGTGATTCAGTACTATTACAGAGTATAGTATACAATTATAATAGTATACAGACACTACTATTATTATAGGACTATTATAGTGTTACATGCTGTTGTGTACATTATCTTGACTTGTCCTAATGTGACAATTGACCATTTTTACATTGGCAAATCAATAGTTATTATACAAATAACTGTTGATTTGTCAGCTCTACCAACAGTTACATTGGCTATTATTTATTGTGGTGGTTTTCATAGAATGAAATGCTGTTTATATTCAGAGAATGGGACATTTTCACAAAATTGCGGAAAAGCAAAAGTGAGACATCCATCTAGCATATTGTTCATTCTCTTTCTGTGTTCCCTAACATATCCGTGGTGTTAGGTGAAGGAGAAGCACCAGCTGCAGGCCAGTCAAATTTCTCCCCGCTGCCCTATAAAACCATCAGCCACTCACGAAACACCTCCAAGTACAGCTTCCATCACAGGTTAGCACTGTAGCACCACCCCGGAGCACTCCTTATATGGCATGGGTCCCCCACACATCACCATCACAAAACTGAATCAGCATACACATTTAAAGCAGCACAAGACAATATTTGAGGAGGTTTTCCTGGAGCACTTTTTTATTATATTGCTTAACTTCCCCTTCACACCCCGATTGCAACCCATTAATTAAATGCACTAACAGAAAAATAAAAAAAATGCCTTATCAAACTCAACTGCCATTTAGCCCCTCCTCCCCCCTCTGCTGCATAAACAGCATTCCGTCTGTACTCTTGGAGGTGGGGCTTTGGGCAAAATCTGAAGAAACTTGTATTTGCAAATCTAGCTTGTGTAGCCGAGAACATTCGCACCGAACACAGGTCTCGAACTTGCCATCCCGTCCACTACAACAAACCCACGGCATGGGGATGTTCGGAATGCTCTAACCACTGAGCTGAAAAGCCCAGGCTTCCAACTCAGCGGTTAGAAGCGTTCTTGAAGGTTAGGGTTGTGAGTACTTACACATACAGTACATACAGTACTGCCGCTAGCTAGTTGGCATCTGTTACACTTGCGCGAACATAGTTATAAGATCTTGTACTCTAATTTGAATTAACCTTCATAGTCACTTTGATAGTTAGATGACTCATTATTGGGTGAATGGAGTCAGGACTCCCATCTTTAAGCATCTAGCAATTTCCGAGCCAATCTGCAGAAACAAAACAAAACTGATTGTGTTCATTACCTTGTCCGTCAGCACCAACATAAGTCCACGAAAATGATGATGGATGCTGGTTCCAAGGCTTTGATTATCAAACAAATCCACATAGATTGATGAAAATGTTGTTGCTGTCTTTCTAAAATAAAATAAAATAAAATGGGTGTCAATACTTCTCATACCAAATTATGATCATTTTTGACTTAAAAACATTTATTTGTTTTACTAAAAAAAGACTAATATTTCTAGCGCAATCAAATGTTATTATCTATTGATTGATACTTGATACTTATGTCATTTTAAAGCAAGTTAAACTTGGTGAAACAGATACGATATAAATCAAGTTTTTGCATAGGAAAGAATCATTTTGTGCTTGATTGTAAGTGGAATATGGAACAGGAGGTAATGACCTTCTTTGTCCACTCTTACCTACAGGAAGTGCCCAACACCTGGGTGTGATGGTTCTGGTCATGTGACCGGCCGGTTTACAGCGCACCACTGCCTGTCCGGGTGTCCACTCGCCGAGAGGAATCAGGGCAGAGTCAAAACCGAACTCTCTGACACTGAGGGGTCCAAACGGAACCTTCTGGTCTTCGGGCAGCGGTCCAGAAAGTCACGCTACCATGGCAGGTGACAATGACACCACTGTCTTTCAGTCAAATGCTATACTGTTCTGTACTGTAAAAACAACTGGCACAAATTTGAACTTGCTTGGTGTTGAGACAGGGCCTATTTTTATGTTGACTGGCTGTGTTGATAAGTTGTAACCACATCCGTTTTCTTTGTGTGTGTACTTGTTATCAGGATTGGGCGTCCCCCGAAATATAGGAAGAACCAGCAGAGGAACTATCAGAGTGAGCAAAGTATTTATGTAACCTTTGTGCTTAAAGTCCTAAGCAATACACACACAATGACACAGTATCATCATTTTATTGTGTGTGTGTGTGTGCGCGTGCACATGTGCACGTGTGTGTGTGTGCCTGCTACAGCAGCTGTGACGTCTGAGGGTGTCTACCCCTCCCTGTTCATGTCGGCCTTGTCGGCGCATCAGGACCGCACACTGTCCCTCTGCTGGGAGCAGCACTGTAAGCTCCTGCCCGGAGTGGCCGGCATCCACGCCAGTCAGGTGGCCAGCTGGAGTGTAGAGGAGGTGAGACACAGAACATGAAGTAAAGGCCTCAACAGGTCTCAGCACCATCGTATACTTTCAGTTTAAGAGCATTATTATTCATTTTTTGCAATTTACCTCATATTGGGGCACTTTAATTTTGAGTTGTTTCACCTTGACCTTTGGTATTATTTGCACTCTTAACGGGCCATTTCACAACATGGAGAATTGTGTTTTACAGTTTTACATAATGTAGTATTGTGATTTTTTTTATAGGTTTTTGGCTTTGTACATAATCTAACAGGGTGTGAGGAGCAAGCTCGTCTGTTCAAAGATGAGGTGAGAGGTTTTTTTTTTTTTTTTTCGTATTTTGTGTATTTTATTATTGTTTTGTCCAGTCTCCCTGACTCAGAGTAACTTGTTTTCTTCTAGTGTATTGATGGAGAAGCTTTTCTCCTTCTGAATCAAACTGACATTGTCAAGATCATGAGCATCAAACTGGGTCCTGCTCTGAAGATCTACAACGCCATTTTAATGTTCAAGAGTACTGACGAGGGACTCAAGTGATCGCTGTTGGCATTCTGGTCTATGCCGCAACTTATCATGATGTGCCAATCCATTCTCAAGTCATATCCCATCAAGCATTTGGTATTTCCTTATGTCTACTCAGAGAAAATCATTTTATGTCATATATGTTTTCATGGGGCTCTGCTGTGAAACAACAACAACAACAAAAAACAATCCATTTATGCTGCCAACTTAAAATATGAAACAAGATTTAATGATGTGAAACAATAACGCAATTTCACGCAGAGGAGTTGGAAACAGATGTGTCTACACAGCAGCGTGAACACAGTATTATTATTGATGCACTTTACATTTTCATCCACTGGGTGGAGCATATACGCATCCTGAGCCAGCTGAAGCAAATCCCAAGTCCTGCAAGGTTAGTTTTAATAAATCTAGCTGTTATAAGTAAGTCTGCCATATTTCAAACTGTTTTATCGATGGTTGAAAAGCACTTAGGCATAATAGGTCAATGGAACTGTTTGTTATTTCAGAATATTTTTGGTTTAAGAGCAAAACCAACTTTTGATGGTGTAAATTTGTTTATAGGACCAAATTCTCTCTTTGATGGAGATATTTTGTCCCAGTGCCATTCTTGGTTTAAAATGCCATTCAAATCATTCACTACAAGAAATCAATAAATGTTAAGTGTCAATTCTTTGTATTGTGCATGCCATCTTTTCTTATTGCTTGTTTCCTTACTGGTGCAGTAGGCCTACTCTTAGGCTATCACAGAACAACTGTCATATCAGCAGAGCCCCCCTCCGGGTGGTCACAGATAAGGCCTTTTAACTAACGGTATAACTTCGCTTGTTTGTGCAATAAACTAGGTTGAATTCTAGAAAAGTTTATACGGATTTAAAGATATAAAGAGTGTGGATTATTAGAGAAAACTTTTAAGTTACGACGTGATAGCCAGGTAGATCATTTGCGCCAAAACTGTGTGCCGCAAACACCCACCAGCACCAGCAGCGACGTCCATGGCGGAGGTGGAGACGTTTGAGGTCTTGGTAATGATTGACTCAGTTGTTGGGGACGAGACAGGTTGTGTGACGTGACCTTCACCACACAGTGAAATGTAATGATGCATTGTAGACAGCCGCTCTGCAATGTGAGTGCGAAGTTCTTCTTCCAGCTGTAGAGCAGCCAAAAGCCAACTACATTGTAAAATTTAAGTGGGTTGTCAACTGCGACAGGTAAGTAATTCCATTACTTTTCAAAAGTCTGTTGCGCGTAACATGTTGCCGAGCGTAATTCCGAACACGATGTCTTCTAGACCTGCATATCTTGAAAGCAATTTCTGACTGTTCATACTTTCAAGGAATAGGTAGAGAATGGATTGATATCACTCAAAATCAACTCGTGGTGTTTGGTATACCCTGCCACTTAGTGGGAAATGTGGGTTTAGGCGTAGATTTCAGTGCAGAGCGAGAAGTGTTTAATTCTGGTGTAAACACCAAGTTTGCTGACATGGCAGCTGTACTACGAGGACTAAGCAAATCTGTTAACGTTGGGGTTCAGGTCTAAGTGTTATAAACAACTCAGAGTGAGAGTAGAATAAACAGTGAAATAGTCTATGAATGACTCACTCATTTAAAGCAAAAAAAACAAAAAAAAACTAATGCTTCTAAATTTGATCATTTCATATCAACCGTGCATACTAAAGTTTACTGATATGACGACCAGATATATAGGCTACAGTATGTATTGTGTAGGCTACGTTTTAAACCAGAACATCCAGTTTCTTGGAAATAAAATCTTTACCTCGCCAGCAGATTTCTATCGGGGCAGAGTCAATAAAAAGTCTTCACTTGTGTTTCATTTCAGCTTTCATGTAAGCCTGCACAGTTGGAATGGACTAAAATCATGGCGCATTGTAATCAAGTAAGCTTTTCAATACAAATCACATCAGAAATGTGGTGTAGCTCTTATGTGTGTTTTAATCAACATTTTAATCTGGTTCCTCAGCTTGCACCACCATCACCAAGTGATGTCAATCTTGGAGTTTCAGCCAACCCTCAGTGAGTAACTAATTTAAAACAGCTTAAGAACTTGTCATGCAGTGAGAAAAGTACCGCTTGATAATTAAACCATAGCCTACTTAAATAGGCTTGCAGTTAAGGTGTAAGGCACTTGGGTAAACTGTATTACTTCTGATGTGGATGTGTAAGTGTCAGGTGCACATCAGAGAGGTTCTAGTGAGAATCAAGATGTTCCCCGGTTGTCTGGTTACAAGTGAGCAAAAGAAACTTTTTGGTGTACACAAGAAAGTTTCTGTTGCTCGCCAGAAAGATTTACCCATGCCCCAGAAACATGTATATTTTTATTACTGTCCCCATGGCTCCATAAAGTAGATTCAGCTGCATTGTTATTCTTTCATTACAAGACAACTTAACTCCCAGTCTCACCTCTCTCCTTTCAGCGCTAAGCCGACAGACTTCGATTTCCTTACTGTTATTGGAAAAGGGACATTTGGAAAGGTAAAGGAGTCTGTGTAGCCTCTCCCATTCAAGTTTCAGAAATTATTAACCTTAAATGGAAGTCTGTTAAGGTTTCATAGAAATGGCTATAAATGGCTGGGCTCACTTGCGGCTACAGTACACTCCATTTAGCAGCCCTTAAGTAAATCTGGACTCATGCCTTTTGTGTCGAATCAATTTCAGGTCCTGCTTGCCAAGCAGAAATCGGATGGAAGGTTTTATGCCGTGAAGGTTTTGCAAAAGAAAGTAATTCTGAAGAAAAATGAGGTGAAGTGAAACTGTCACTTATTGTTATTAATTTTCCTTGCTAATGATTCTATTTGAAAGTCATGTAGCCAGGTTATTAATGCACTCTTCTTTTGACTCTGGAGATAGAATCTAATCTAATCTCATGTTGCTCTGTTCTTTGTACCGTGACAATCCCCTTTACAGCCTCTGCCTGTACAGCTGTATGCCATGCTCTGAACTCAGCCTGTTTTTGTTTGAGAAAAATGTCATTTTATTCAGGGCATATTTGATTGTATCTTTCAACATAAAAAATAAAAATGTAGGCACTCAATTTAATACCAAGAAAATCTTCATATTTGATTATGTGCTCTGATTTGATTACACCACAGATGTGATTATTTGATTTGGGCATATCAGATTGCATTATTCTACCATTTCACTGTTTCAGGCAGCACTGTTATGTAAACAAAAGATAGATGGTCAGGAGAGACAAGGTTTTCGTTGCTGTGGACAGAAGCAGTCAGATGTCCAGTGCATTTCTCTGTTGCATTGTTTGGGTCGGCCTCTTGTCTCGTGGCTGGTGACTGGCTGTTCTCCACATTCTGCTCCTTGTTCACCTCCTCAATGCTGCTTTTGTCCCCTTGCAGCAAAAGAATATTATGGCCGAGAGGAATGTGCTGCTGAAGAGCCTGAAGCACCCCTTTCTGGTGGGACTGCACTATTCCTTCCAGACGCCAGAGAAGCTTTACTTTGTCCTTGACTATGTCAACGGAGGAGAGGTACAGCCCAGGGTCAAGACAGGAGCAGTAATAGACGTGTGAATTGATGTGAAGGGATTGTGCACTACATCACTTTAAAGGAGAAAACTGGTGTGATTCAATAGCCATGTTGGGCCAAATGCTGACTGTTGTTGGGAAAAGTACAAGAAAATGTGATACAACAGAGCTAATAGCAAACCGGCAACTAACATTGACTGGATGGGGCACAGAAAGAGTAAACTGAAAGTTTCTGTGCCCCACTAAATTTACTTGCCGCCAGTTCACTATTCTGTCTATGTTGTATCAAATTGTCTCGTTGTTTTAAAGCAAAGGTTCGGAGTACTTCAAGTGTAGTCCTGTTGCACAAGCCTGCTGACTGCATTACATGGCGAGTGGAATGAAAGAATTTGGAACAACATAGACCGAACGGGGACGTAAAAGGGAACAAGCAGTTTACGTTGAGTCAATGGAACACACAATCTTACTTACGGTTTTCAATGCAGTATACATTGACTCAATGTTAAGTGCTTGTTCACATTTGTGTTTGTGTTTGGTGTTCGGTCTATGCTCACTCCACTCGCAGGCAGCAGTACAACAAGACTAAGCTTGAATTAAACTTTTACTTTAACTACCTTCTTGATCTCAAACAACAGGGCTGGATCACACCAAATTTCTGCTTTAAGTTCCAACTGAGATTATTGTATTAATGTATTACTTTTTTACGGCTTGGATGTCAGGCTGACAGTATTGGTGACTGTGGTAACAGTGTCTTCTCGTTATCCCCAGCTTTTCTTTCACCTGCAAAGAGAGCGTTGTTTCTCTGAGCCCAGAGCTCGCTTTTATGCTGCAGAATTAGCAAGCGCCATTGGTTACCTGCACTCCCTCAATATTGTATACAGGTAATCACTACTACACCTACTTGGTCCATGCTGTGCTTTTATCATCTATATATGGTGCTGTTTCTTTACTTTTTCTATGCTGTTCACATATATCATATTAAAATGAGCATGTATTCTTCTAAAAGGGACCTGAAACCAGAAAACATTTTGTTAGATGCTCAGGTAAGGACATTTCAATTGATATGTACTTATCTTGGGTACAAGGAGAAAATGTCTGTGATTGTGGAGTGTGATCGTTGTCTGTGATTGTGATTTGTCACAGGGCCACGTAGTTCTAACTGATTTTGGCTTGTGTAAAGAGGGGCTTGAACCAGAGGCCACTACAACTACATTTTGTGGTACCCCAGAGGTGAGATATTCCATTCTGGCAGAGAGGTAACAGTTTTGTCTCTCTGTCTCTATATAATGTCACCATTGGCTTTAAGTTTGCTCTACACCATGGATTACAAAGACCTGGGCTTATTCAGTGTTCCTTCAATCCATGATAGCTCAGCAAGTTTCAGCCATCTCGTGAATGTTTAATTTCTTGATTTGAGCACTTATTGATGGAGCCATAGTCTCATCAGTTAGAACAGTCAAGCAGAGGGTTTTTCTTTGTCTCTTTATAATTCTCTGCTGCCCACTTCCCTCAGTACCTTGCCCCTGAAATGCTGAGGAAGGAGCCGTATGATCGCACAGTGGACTGGTGGTGTCTGGGAGCTGTGCTTTATGAAATGTTGTACAGCCTGGTCAGTATAAATGTCAAACGTCATGACAAAACATAAGCAATACATGATGAACATTTATTTTTACATTTATGCATTTAGCAGTTTCAATTACTTTAGGGCCAGTTTCCCCTAGAACTTCCATAAAGTTTGGGTTTGGCTATCATAAATATGCCACTATGACAATCAGCAATTTGAATCTTGTCTTGATATTGTCAATTCAGAGACCAAGCCTTAGCCTTAGGTTAGACTAAGGTAAAACAGAGCTCGACTTTGTAAGTTATTTGTTTGCCTAACACTGGTCCTTATCGATAGTACTGTAACTAACATGTCATGAAACATTTAGTATCGGTGTAATTAGATGTAGCCTAATTTGATTGTCATTTTCACACATCCATTGCAGCCTCCTTTCTACAGCCGGGATGTGGCAGAGATGTATGATGGAATTCTCTTCAAGCCACTCCGTCTGCCAGCAGGGAAGTCTGATGCAGTCTGCCACCTCCTTCAGGGACTTCTACAGAAAGACCCGCGCCAGCGTTTGGGTGCTACTGCTGATTTTGTGAGTGGTTTATTGTTTCTTTCATATACCAAAATATATGACACGATCTTCTGCATATTCACAATTTCATTCATTGATTTCTAGGTGGAGATAAGAAATCACATATTTTTCTCTCCCATCAACTGGGATGACCTCTATCACAAAAAAATCACTCCTCCTTACAAGCCGAATGTGGTGAGTGTGTCGAAGCATCTCTCATCTCTAATTCTAACAACGATTCTAGAACTTACATTCTTAAGGTGGCAACAGACCAAAGATCTGAGACGGGCTGCGACGTTCTAAAAACCTGCAGCATTCTAAAACTCCGAAACTGCGATTTGACATGTTAAATCTTTTGCGACGGCTTGCAACAACCTGCGAACGATTTATTCACACCGCCGCAACTCCTCTTTAAAACCGTTTCATCTCGTCGCGGATCTTCAGTCTGAATTGGCCTTTAGATTACAGTAAAACAAACACATTCAGTTCCACTCCTGTTCTGCCTCCACAGAAAGGTCCAGCTGACGTCCAAAACATCGACCCAGAGTTCACCCGGGAGATGGTACCCAATTCAGTCGGTCGTACACCAGATCTTGCCTCGAGTTTTGCCACCAGCAGTTCTAATGCTTTCAATGGCTTCTCGTATGTTGAGGACGGCTTTCTCTGAGGATGTTAAGTAGGATACCACACATTCACCGGTCACCTGTGATGGTAAGGGGCTCAAGAGGAAAAGACCATAAAGGACTCCATAAAGGACACATCGGTAGACTTAAAAGGGGGTAAAGGGGGCTTATGGGAATGTGTAAGCTGTTAATTGCAAGAGTATTTTTTTTAGCGGGTCACAATTGAAACTAATTCTGCTTATTAGTGCATAGAACTGCATTCTTTTTTCTTTTTTTTTCAAATAGCAGTTCAGAGTTGGCATGATGAAAGATCTGTTCCTTTCAAATGACTGTTGCATTATATGCCCTCATTTAAAAACCCAAACCATTTTTTAATTATTCAAATATAGCATAAGTAAACTCAGGACACTGTAGCCTTTTGTGAGTGTGTAGGCGTAGGGGTTTATATTTTGTCACTTGGCAAACACTGTCTGAACGTCAGGCATCAAGTGCAATATTTGTTTAATGTATTGTCAGTATGGCCCAGACTTTGTTGGACTGTGTAAATAGAGACCAAATTAATTTTCAGCACACAAAAAGAAATGTTGAGTTGATAAATATGACTTCTTAAAGTGTATATAAAAATCTTTTATTAAACTGCATTCATGTTTAACAACCAGAGCATTTTCAATAACTGACTGCATTTGACTTGAATGACTGCAAATCTATGTATGGTCTGGACTTTGTACATAATAGCCATAGCCTTGCACTTTAGGATATCAGTCTTGACCAAAAACACTGGGATCTCCCACGGCCACAGCAACTGAAGAGGTAAACGGGCAATTGCCCGGGGCCTCAGGCTGAAGGGGGGCTACCAAGAACGGCTGATAATGTACTATTCCATTTTGAATGCTTTCAACATCAAAAGAAAGGAAAAGGCAATTGACTTTGTGTATGATATGCTAAGATGCAAACACCTCAAATGTCCATTGATGCAGCATGAGCACTTACATATCTATTGTTAAAAGTGTGTACTGATTAAAGCATATGGAATTTCACTACACAACATTAAATACCAAAAAAATCAATCAATCATAAATAATATTAATTAAAAAACCTATACTTAATAATAGTATTTTATCAGTAAAATCACATTCCAACATCAAGTGTGCAAAAAGCCTCCAAAGTCCCAAAACCAAAAACATACAGTATGATTTGTAGAAGTAACACTGCATACATGTATTGTATTGACTGCACCATTAGTTTGTATGGAAAACAATTACTATATGCAATGAATCTTGGTCATCTTAAAGAGTAAATATCAAGATGACAAAAACATTTTATAAAATGATTCGTTTGCCAGAATTTGTTTTTCTCCCCCAGATCAGTGGTAGAAAACAACTTCTGCCCACCACTGTCTAGAGGGGCTTATGACACATTTCAAATTTTAGACTTGTTGTGAAATTAGTCTCACAGTTTCAAAGATGTGGCACACAGACACACATACACTTAACCTGTATCATATTTTAAGGTCAGTTATATACATTTATATACATTTTCTTTGATTTTCAATTCCTAAGCACTTCAAGATGAATATAATAATAAATGTAAAGTGCAGTATAAATTAGACCGGGAGACGAAAGTAGACTTCTGCTGCAAATACTTTGACAAAATCATAACAGATAAAGTAAACGAATGGATGGATCTTCCCCAAACACATGGAATAAAAGACCATCATGCTGAAAGGTATTCAGCATGTGGCTGAAATAGTGACATTTAAAATACAATTCTGCCCCCTGGTGGTTAAACGCCATAATGAAGTCAGTCTGAAAAAACCAAGGTGAACAACTTCTTGAGCTCTTTGTTACAGCAGAGATGAATTACCCACTAACTGAACACACCAGGCATTGTCCATTATGTGTAGCAGCTTGTGTAGTGGATAAAACCAGCCTCTTATTTTACACTTCATATGGCACAGACAGACTGACATTAGGCAATGAGAAACCATTGCTTACAGGAGGTATTTAAGTTTAAAAGATTGGCTCAGTCCTTCACTAACAGTCTGCCATGGCTTACAGCATTCTAACCCTGCATTCAAAACGCCTCCGTTTGCTGATTGGATGCAGTAAAAATGCCACCAGAGACATTTTCAATGAGAGCAAAAATGCACCAGACAGCGTGGTCAGGCTAGAGTAGCAATTCGGTATACAACACAAAGTCTAGCCTGATGTTGCTGCCCCAGCAGATGTCTGTAAACAAAATTGCACTTGGGACATACATTAAAGAAGGAGTCTCAGACAGGTAGCTACCAGTAGCTTGCCACCTACTGTACTTAGTAACTCTCCAAAGGGTTGACGGAAATGTATATAATTTTCATAATATAGTCACAAAATCCATTAATGTTGAAATCTATGGAAGCTGATTGAAAGATCTTGCCTAGCTTTACTGCTCTCTGATGATAATTTCTTTTGGTAAAGTAGGCCTACACCAGATTTGGCTTTACCTGTGGTACTGAAGATATCACAAATGTAGATTTAACACCTCAGATGTAGAGCAGGACTGGACTGCGACCAAAAAATGGCCCTGACATTTTAGGCCATGGCGGCCTACCATGATTTTATTCAATAAGAACTTCATGGCAAGCTAAAATAACATTGTAAGTTGGACACATTGTATTATCATTAGAGATTTAGTTGGACTAGCCCAATATCCTTCTAGATCAGGGGTGGGCAATTATTTTGGCCGAAGGGCCACATGGGTTTTAGATTTTGACTAACAGGCTGGGTGTCAACTGGTTGATGGGGGTTGATGCCGGTAAATTGCCAAGTCTCAAACCAGTAGCGCCATTTTTTTCAGTAGAGATGTTAACATGCAGAGTTAGAAGGGGGGATTTGTATTTCATGAATACAACCAATTTGATAAATCAGGCCTATAAGTCACCTTGGCTAAATGAGGCTAACCCAAGGGCTGGATTAAATTTAGAGATAAAAAGGTTGGAGACATCAGCTTCCACTTCCAGAACCCTTCTTTGTTCCTTCATGCAGCCACTAATGCAATCTGTCTGTTGTCCAGGTTAACAGCAGGAATCATTCATCATTACCAGTTCCAGTAAAGATGTGATAACTTGCCGGATGTGACATCTTAACTGTAGTCAGTCACTGTAGGGCAACTGTGGGTTTTCTTTTCTTTTTCAGCATTAGGCCTTGCTGAGTTGTCGAGTATTTTTCTGGATACAAAGCTGCATACATAAAATACTGCACAGCATGTAGCATGTAGCACACACAAATCTTGAATTGGTGTAAAAAAAAAAAAAAAAGGCCTGTAGAGGTCATGGAAATCTGTTTTTAGTCAGTGGGAAATCATGGAAAAGTTAGGGACTTTACACGTTTAACTTGGGAACCATGAGGCCACAGTACAAAAGTTTTCTCTCTGCAGTCAGTTAGGCTTTGCAAGGAAGCCAAACTAAGCAAGATTTCAGTTAGCTTAGGCTACCAAGGCCAACTGACTGGCCTGGCTATGGCTAAGCTAATTGTTCACATTACATTTGAGCATGCAAATGTAGCCAGTCTGTGTAATGTAGACAATTGACCCTCTAATGCATAGACAGTATTTAAGATTTGATGCACGAAATGCTGAAAAAACAATGTTCATTCAGCAGCAGAAATGTCTTGCTAAAATAAGGAATGCGCTGTAGCTGTTTGTTCATTAGCTTACCAGTGAGGTTAGCCTACACTGCATATGAGGGCCCGAGACAACAATAAAAGTGCCAATCTGCTTGTTCAATTATTACTGAATCAGAAATCTGTGGCTCATGTTACTTCGAGGTTACAATGTTTTGTTCGAGTTCTGCTGAGCGCTACTTTTGTTACTAGCACACAGGCTACGCCTGTTGATAGCAGTTGGTTGTTGTCGTAACCCACCAATGAACAGTTGCGCTTGATGGAACTAACAAATGAAACTATATCCCATATAATATCATTAACCTCGATAAACTATGGCATGAGCTAGTTCATTTCAGTAGAAAACTACATGGAACGTTATGAACATCTGCGTTACATGTATCAATGTTTAAACCACACCCTACATGCCCACTTTACTGGCTACTTTCAGCACCACCCTATCCCAACAGACATTCATTGCGCGGTTATGCCTTGTCTGATCCAGTAGGTGATTGTCATTATGATAACGTTAGCCAACTGAAGACGATGTAGCATATATCTACCCGTCTATTCTCCATAAGCATCTGCCAAAAAGAAAATTGAAAGGCGAATTAGATTACACTTTGCGTACCGACTGTGAGTACGAGGAAGCATTTGGGTATTCTCTTTGGTGCATTGGATGAGCTAGGCAAACTTCTGGAAGGAACATCGAGGAAATGTCTGAGTTGAATGGGTAAGCATAGCTTTCAAAGTTGTAGCCTAGGAAAGTTTATAGACTTGTTGTAGTGAGGATATGCGAAGAACTAAATTTGATTTAAGGAAGCATAGTCCGAAAGCACATTTGTGAGCGTGAGTTGGGGATTTTTTAGAAGTAGCCTACATTGGGTTGCAAACGGAAATCTCTTGTTTAGCAGCCTGGGCCGTTGTTCGGCTGCACTGTTGTACAGGTCAGTGTTATCAAACAGTTATCATGCTCGTGCCTTTTGAATTGCAAAACGGCGGCCAAATGCGGTCCGCAATACCGCTAAAGTAACTACGATTGGTATTGATAACATTATTTCTAAACAATTCTAACTGGGGGTTAACGTATTATGACCAAGGCCGGCGATGTATTTACACACACACTTGCAGCTAGTTCTAGCCGTTTCATCCAGCATTCATCAGTTGAGCTTCTGTAGCTTTAACGTTAGCACTGGATAGAATGTAACTCTCAGTGCAATGAAATGTCAGCACTTGATTGGTAGGCTAATTTCCAATGGTGCTCTCAAATGTGACATATTGTAGCAGAATCAACATCCAAAACTCACTTCAGCCTAAGTGTTCGTAACGTTACTCAATGATAAAAGTTTTGTTAACTATAACGCACATTTCTAATGAGGGAGGAGTTATTGCATTCAGCCGGGAACTAGACTGATTTGGCTACGTATCGATTTTAGTAAAGAGTTTTATTTTATGAATTAAACTTGTTTTGGCAGTTCTCATTACACGACTGTAGCCTTCCATTATTCAGTTGGAATCTGTTTTATTTGTTATTGTGCATGCCAGCAATGCATTGATTTATATGCATTATTATTCCACGTGAAATTTGTGCGATTAATTCAGATTCAACTTCACAACTACATTCAACTACCGTCGCGTAAGTCTATGGTGAATTGGGCTAAATTTCAACTTTTTTTCTAACTATTGCATTATCGGCGATAAACTAGCGTCAAAAGTCCGATTGAAATGAATGGTGAAACTTTCAGTATTAATTGTTCTCACCAGAGAGGATTCAGCACCCGCACCCTGCACCAGCTCTGCACGGCACAGGGCCGATTGTTACATTCACTCACAATGGGCATAGACAGTCTTTGTTCTCACCTTACTTATGTATCTATGACTTATGTAGCCTAAACATGCTGGCAGCCGGAACTTTAGAATTCCATGAGAATTCTGTAAACTAGAAACTATTATCAACATTTTTGAACAGCTTTTACAATAAGCAACTTTTTATGTAATCATTGATAATCAACTATTTGACGCAGCCAAAGGCGTTCAACTAATTTAACTATTGTAACAAGCTTTATTCCTGCTACAACTAGGCTATAATTATAATTCAACTCTCTGCAAGTTTTGCAAGATGCCAGCACTGGCCTCGTCTCACAATATCTACTTTTTCATCTATCAAATGCAACCAGCATTCTTTGCAAGCACTTCCACAACGATTACCAAACACTCAACTTAGCACCCATGACCAGCATGGCAACCAGCATAGCAACCACCATGTCTGCCTTAGCAACTACATAGCAACAACCTTAAGCACCCATGGCATGTTCTGGGAACCACTTCCACAATGATGACCAAGTGCTAGACATGGCAACCAACATGATGGCAACTGACATGTCCATCCTAGCAACGGCCTAGCAACAGCTTCCAGCGCCCTTGTAAAGTCCAAGGAACCACTACAACACTGACCTAGCAATGAACATACAGTAGCAACCAGCATCATCAATGTAGCAACCAGCATAGCAACCACCATATCTGCCCTAGTAACGGCCTAGCAACAACCTCAAACACTTTTTAAAAATGTTGAAATAGGAAATAGTTGAAATAGGAAAAGATGTGGAAAAAAAGTTGCAAAAAATGTTGAATATAATACAGAGAATTGAAGAGAAAAAAAGGAAAATATGTAGGCTAGGCCTGAAAGGTTGCCAAAAAGTTGAAGAGATAATACAGAGAATTGAAGAGAAAAAGGCAAAGATGTACAGTAAAAAGTTGGCAAAAAGTTGAAGGGAAATAGGCAAAAATGTCAAATGTCGATGAAAAAGTGAATAGATAATTGAAGAGAATTGAAGACAAAAAGGTGAAGACGTAAATAGTTGCCAAAAGTTGAACAGATAATACAGAGAATCAAAGAAAAAAATGGCAAAGATGAAAAAGTTGTTAAAAGTTGAATAGATGATACAGAGAATTGAAAAGAAAAAGACAGTAGAAGAGGGAAAAGGCAAAGAGGCTCGCTTCGCGAGCCCTTTGCCTCAGCAAATGGAAGTGAAATAAGCTTAAATAGCCCATTAGGTTAATAGAAATGAACTGGAAAGGTTAATACAGCAGATAACAGAATGTTCGTGGAAATAGAATCCTAGAAGTTCCACTAGTCTGCTGAAAGTTCTCTGGAATGTTTACAGTAGTCAAGAAAGCAACAATAGAATGTTTACAGTAGTTAAGGTAGCAACAATAGGAAGTAGAATTCTGTTGTGGAACTCTGAAAATTCCATAATTTGTGAAAAAAAGCACTTTTTTCGCTCGTTTATCGCAGATAGTAGAAAAAGTAAAAATAGTAGAAAAGTGAAATGTCATAGCATAACAACACAAATCGAGACCTACGAGATGAAGTTTGAATGAAGTTTCTAGGTGAAACGGTTATTGAGAAAAAGCGAGCATTGAAGAATAATAATAATAACTAGATTTGCAATTCCAAGGAATTACACAGTGCATGCAAACGTTTAAAAAAGTACACTTAAAAAGTGATAGTAGAAAAAAAGTAGAAAAGTAGAGTAAAGAGGAAACTTGTTTAGGCAATCAAAGTTACTAGTCAAGTAGCAAAGAAAATGTTGCTACCTTGATCATGTTGAATAGTTGAAAAAAAAAGAAAATGGTGCTGGTTGCTGTATTGGTTGTTATGTTGATTGCAAGGGTACTTTTGGTTGTTGTTAGGCCGTTGCTAGGGCGGATATGGTGGTTACTATGCTGGTTGTTACATTGATCATGTTGGTTGCTATGTCTAGTGCTTGGTCATCAGTGTGGAAGCGGTTCCTAGGACATTGCAGGGCTTCTTGAGGTTGTTACTAGGCTGTTGCCAGGTAAGTTATGGTGGTTGCTACGTTGATCATGTTGGTTGTAATGTTCATTGCTAGGTCATCATTGTGGAAGTGCTTCCTGGAAGGTGGCATTGGTGCTTAAGGATGTTGTTCGGCAGTTGCTAGGGTGGACATGTAGGTTGCTATGCTGGTTGCTACGTTGATCATGTTGGTTGCTGTGTTCATTGCTATATCATTATTGCTCCACAAACATTCTGTTATCTGCTGTATTAACCTTTCCAGTTCATTTCTATTAAACTAATGGGCTATTTAAGCTTATTTCACTTCCATTTGCTGAGGCAAAGGGCTCGCGAAGCGAGCCTCTTTGCCTTTTCCCTCTTCTACTGTCTTTTTCTTTTCAATTCTCTGTATCATCTATTCAACTTTTGACAACTTTATCATCTTTGTTCATTGCTATATCATTATTGCTGGAGTGGTTGTAAAGACATTGCAAGGCTGCTGGAGGCAGTTGCTAGGCTGTTGCTAGGGCGGATATGGTGGTTGCTATGCTGTTTGCCATGTTGAGCATGTTGGTTGCTATGCCAGTTGCCATGTCATCATTGTGGAACTGGTTCCCAGGACATTGTAGGGGTATCTGGGGTTGTTACTAGGCCATTGCGAGGGCGGATATGTTGGTTGCTACATTGATATTGTTGGTTGCTATGTATATTGCTAGGTCATCATGGGAGTTGTTAGCAGTGGCTATTGTCAATGTTGATGAATGGGTGATATTGAATAGTTGAAAAAAAAAGATAGTTGATGATAGTTTGAATGAACATGGCCCGTATCAGTAGTTAAATTAGTGGTAAAAGGTGGACGCAGCCTTTGGCTGCATCAAATGGTTAGTTGTTGATGATTACATAAAAAGTTGCTTTGTGTAAACTTGTTTAAAAATGTTGAAATAGGAAATAGTTGAAATAGGAAAAGATGTGGAAAAAAAGTTGCAAAAAATGTTGAATATAATACAGAGAATTGAAGAGAAAAAAAGGAAAATATGTAGGCTAGGCCTGAAAGGTTGCCAAAAAGTTGAAGAGATAATACAGAGAATTGAAGAGAAAAAGGCAAAGATGTACAGTAAAAAGTTGGCAAAAAGTTGAAGGGAAATAGGCAAAAATGTCAAATGTCGATTAAAAAGTGAATAGAGAATTGAAGAGAATTGAAGACAAAAAGGTGAAGACGTAAATAGTTGCCAAAAGTTGAACAGATAATACAGAGAATCAAAGAAATAAATGGCAAAGATGAAAAAGTTGTTAAAAGTTGAATAGATGATACAGAGAATTGAAAAGAAAAAGACAGTAGAAGAGGGAAAAGGCAAAGAGGCTCGCTTCGCGAGCTCCTTTGCCTCAGCAAATGGAAGTGAAATAAGCTTAAATAGCCCATTAGGTTAATAGAAATGAACTGGAAAGGTTAATACAGCAGATAACAGAATGTTCGTGGAAATAGAATCCTAGAAGTTCCACTAGTCTGCTGAAAGTTCTCTGGAATGTTTACAGTAGTCAAGAAAGCAACAATAGAATGTTTACAGTAGTTAAGGTAGCAACAATAGGAAGTAGAATTCTGTTGTGGAACTCTGAAAATTCCATAATTTGTGAAAAAAAGCACTTTTTTCGCTCGTTTATCGCAGATAGTAGAAAAAGTAAAAATAGTAGAAAAGTGAAATGTCATAGCATAACAACACAAATCGAGACCTACGAGATGAAGTTTGAATGAAGTTTCTAGGTGAAACGGTTATTGAGAAAAAGCGAGCATTGAAGAATAATAATAATAAAAAGAAGAAGAAGCCAACGGAGAACAGTACAGTGCATCGCTTTGCATGCACTGTAATAAAAAGAAGAAGAAGCCAACGGAGAACAGTACAGTGCATCGCTTTGCATGCACTGTAATAAACCCTGGTAGAAATACACATAGTACTGTATAGACTGTGAATCAGCTAAAGATTTTATTGGTATTTTAGTAAAAAATATTATTTTTAGTAGTGTCTCACAAATATTGGTTAGACTATTTAAATGGCTACTCTGTATATGCACACTGGTTGTAAAAGATACGTCAAATTTAATTTGTTGATTTTCAGTGTGAAAGAAGAGGAGCAGGAAATCTTGGTTCAGGGAACCACCACCCCAGAAGTCACCCAGCCAGAAGTCTCCCAGCCTGACACAGACACAGATTTATCAGAGAAGCATCTCCCCAAAATCAAGACAAAATGGACACGGGAAGAGGTGTGTAAACAAACTAAAATATACTATGGCCCAAGAGCTAAACTTATTTCATGAAGTTCTTTTATTAACCTTATTAAATCTGAATCAGTCACTCCTACTAGGTGACTAAGTCAAGTCAAGTCAAGTCAAGTCACTTTTATTTATATAGCACATTTCATACAACATAGTTGATCCAAAGTGCTTTAAAAATAATGATAATAATAATAATAATAATAATAATACATAATAATAATAAACAATAATACATAATAATAATAATAATAATAATAATATGCAAATGACCAAATAAAACAAACAAACAAAAATAATAACAAAAATAAAAGAGGAGAAGGGTTTAGGGAGAATTAAAGGCTAGGGAAAAAAGATGTGTTTTTAACTTAGACTTAAAAAGATCAATGGTATGAATGGACCTAATGTGGGAGGGGAGACTATTCCAGAGCTGGGGAGCAGAAACAGAGAAGGCTCTGTCACCTCTGGTTCTAAGGTGAGAGGAGGGAACAGAAAGAAGAAGTTTAGAGGAAGATCTGAGTGGCCTAGAAGTGCAGTAAGGACTAAGTAAATTGCAGATGTATTCTGGAGCTAATTGATGTAAGGCTTTAAAAACATAAAGTAACAATTTAAACTCAATTCTATATTTCACTGGGAACCAGTGCAGTTCACAGAGCACAGGAGTGATGTGATCACGCTTCTTATTAAGTCACTCTTAACTTCAAAGTCTGCATACCTGATATTATTATCTTTTTTTCTGATCAGGACGAAACCCTCAAGATGTTGGTTCAGAACTTTGGCAAAGGTGACTGGAAGACTATTGCCACCTTTTTACCTGTAAGTACTTATGAGCAAGTAATAAGAGTAACCCAATTAGAACTAGCTATCTTTCATCATACAGTATATACCTTGTTTGTATGGGCATGATATAGTATTTTATAGTACCTATAAGAGTTTATAAATCAGTGTGTGTGTGTGCGCACCTGCGGTCAAATACCTCCATCGAGCTGATACCAGTTGAGTGTCTCCATCTAGAGTAAAACCCTGTCACTATTAACATTATAAGCCCCTGAGCGCCTTTGGACCATGCAGATAATAGATGTGAAAATGAAAGACTTACGTTCACATGCATCATTCCTTCAGGGACGCACAGAGTTCCATTGTCAACAGCGTTTTAAAAGGGTTCTTGACCCCGAACTCATCAAAGGAGGCTGGACAAAAGAAGAAGATGAGGTGGTAAGCATAATTTGGTCAAACTCATGTAAATTTAAAATACGCTATTATTATTCGTCCATTAGAGTGCAGTGTGATACAAACTTGACTCCTTGTATGTTTTTCCTACTAGTTGTTGCAATTGGTGGAGAAACATGGAATTAAAAAGTGGGCAGTGATTGCCAAGAACCTTAAGGGCAGACATGGAAAGCAGTGCCGTGAGAGGTGGCACAATCACCTTGACCCTGACGTGAAGAAGTCATCCTGGACCTTAGATGAAGACTTGACCATCTACAGAGCCCATCAGGTGGTGGGTAACCGCTGGGCTGAGATTGCAAAAATTCTTCCTGGAAGGTACATCACATGGAACATATAGACATACATACACATACATGTATATTGTTAATAGATTGATTGATTGATTGATTTATGTTGATGTAAAAAAACGGCAGCTAACGACTGGGGCAAGTCAAAAACTGAACCAAATCAATAGATGGATAGATAGATATTTGTCCTTATGGAAATTTGTTCTGCTCCATACATAGCATCTGATACAATTACTACAACTCAACAGGACAAAGACAAAACAATTATTATAAACAAGCACCACCACTCCCCACCCTCCCACCCCCACACAAGACAAAAAGATGTAACCCCTTTACACATGATAGAATAGAATAGAATAGAATAGACTTTATTGTCATGCCAGCATGAAAATTGCCTTTGGTCTCACTGTACAATAAAAACACAAATACTCATTCATTCCAATGCTCAAAACAAAAACACATACACAAATCATTGCATCCATCCCCTCCCAGCATACACTTCATATACAAGTCAGGCACCAATTCCAGACCCTTGGTTCTCACTACACCTTATAGCCTTTCCATTGTTTGTTGACCATGGAGATTGCGTTTGGTATAAATGAGTGTTTGTATATGTTTCTTCTTGCCATGTGTGATCTGTAGCGCCTCCCTGAGGGGAGTAATTCAAATTCAGAGTGAAGGGGATGGGTATTATCATCTAAAATGTTCATGGTTTTTCTGTCAACTGCAGTCCTATATAAATTGTCCAGTGGTTTTTGGGGTCGTCCTATGATCTTTCCTGCCATTTTCACTACTCTGGACAACCTGTTCTTGTTGGATAGGGTGAGGTGACCATACCAGACAGAAATATTATAGGTTAGGACACTCTCTATTAGGCTTACATATGTTCTCTCCAAGATATTGCAACTTACTCCAAAACCTTTCAGTTTCCTGATTAAAAACAACCTTTGATTGGCCTTTTTACACATGGCATCAACATTCTCAGTGAAGTTAAGTTTGCAGTCAATATATGTGCCTAAATACTTGAAACAGTTGACAATTTCGACATTTTGGTAAGAAAGTGAGAGTGGTGATGGAATACCAGTATAGTTAAGAATTAGCTCCTTGGTTTTACATACATTGAGTAAAAGTGAACTATTCTTACACCACTGCTCTAGCTTAAAAACATGATTTAAATAGTCAGAAATGCTGGCATTTTGATAGAAGAGTCCCACTAAAGCCATATCATCAGCATATTTCACAAGCTTAAAATCATTATGGTGGAGTGACATTTCATTAGTGTACACAGAGAACAACACAGGGGACAGACAGCATCCTTGTGGGGCCCCTGTGTTAAGGACTAGTTCCTCTGAGACTAAGTCTCTGGTGCATACTCGCTGTGGACGGTCAGTTAAAAAGTTCTTTATCCAATGCACCAATCCTCCATCTACCCCTAGGTCTAAGAGCCGTTGGAGTAGTATGTGGATTTGCATTGTATTGAATGCAGCAGTAAAGTCAATAAATAAAATCCGTGCATAGGTGTTGGCATTTTGCAGGTGCTTGGTGACCATGTTAGTCAGAGTGAGGGTGGCATCCTCAGTCCCTCTATGGGACTTGTAGGCAAACTGCATGGGATCCAGGAGTTGGTTCAGGGATGCAGTAAGATGTCTAATTGCAACCCTCTCCATGCATTTAGCCAGGATGGGGGTCAAGGCAACCGGACGAAAGTCATTCAGTTCTTTTGACCCAGGTTTCTTTGGGAGCGGTTTGATGACTGAAGATTTCCACATATTTGGCACTGTACAGGTGGACAGTAACAGTTGAAATAAATAAGTCAAAACAGGTGCTAGTTCATTTGCGCATGCCTTCAGTGCCCTTCCACGGAGGCCATCAGGTCCAGGCGCTTTATGTGGGTTTGTTTTTGAGAGGCAATGTCTGACTTCCTCCACTGATAGGTGGATTGTGGTGGTTTGAGGAGTGTTGGTTAGAACAGCATTGCATTTGGCTTTGTTGTCAGGTGAATCAAACCTTCCATAAAAACTATTAAGGTTATTTACAAAGGGTAGGTCCATGAAAGTGTCCATTGGTTCCTTGCAGTCTCTGCCCATCATTTTGTTAAGCCCTTCCCATGCTTGTTTAGGATTATTTGTGCAAAATTGTTCTTCCACTTTATTTTTAAAATCAACTTTTGCTTTTTGCATCTTTCCTCTAAACTCCCTCCTTATTTCTCTCATTTTCTCTACATCGCCCCTTATGAAAGCTGTCTTTTTCTCATTAAGGCAGGCTTTTAAGTCTTTTGACAGCCAGGGCTTATTATTGGGGAATGTGACGATTCTTTTGGTCTCTGTTGCGGCTTCCTCACAGAACTGTATGTATGACGTGATGCAGTCTGTTAGCTCATGAGGGTTTTCACAGGAGTCAAAGAATGTGTCCCAGCATGTTGTTTCAAAACAGTATTTTAATTTATCAATTGTCTCCCCATTCCAAACGTTGACGAATTTTATAGTAGGCTTTTCGCGCTTCACTAACTGTCTGTATTTTGGCAGCAGGTGAATGATACACAATGGAGTAGAAAATGAAAGTGCAATGTTACATTTTATGACATCAAGTTGAGAGACTTAAAGTGGAGAGTGCTATCAGGGGTGTTTGTCTTGATATATAGATAAACAGCATGAAGTAGAAAGTTGCAATGTTACATTTTATGACGATAATTGAGGTGGCTATCAGTAGCGCTTGCTACTTTAAAACTGCAGGCAGGGCTATGTGTTGATTCACTCCGGATAATACCTTCAAGCCTTCTTTAAAAACTACTGTCAGATTTATTCTGTATAATGTATATATTCCAAATCAGCATTATGAGCTTGAATAATGTATAGTTCTTAATGCCGACAGGACGGACAATGCCATTAAGAACCACTGGAATTCTACTCTCAAAAGGAGGGTGGAAATGGGTGCCTATCTAGGGCACGACACACGACCACTTACTGTTCTGGAAATGGGACAGGTCAGTGATCTTTCTCTTTTCTCTTTTGCATGATTTAATTTTTTCTCTAGTTGGTATATGGATTTCCTTATTGTTTCACAGCTTATACTAAATAGGTGATGTAAACTACTTGATTGAGTAGGGATTATTTGTATAGTTTGTGAGACTCTACTCTCTTTACTCTCCCTTTTCTAAGGTTTGCTCTTATTTTTTTTGTTTTTATGTGTTCAGATTGACATGCGCTGGGATGTTGTTCTTGATGCAGAACCAGCCTCTGACAAAGAGGATGAGGACATGATAGAGGTATGATATGTAAGGGGCGATCGTTATTGGGCAATGTCTCCCGATTTGGCATCATTCTGAAGGGAGATATTCCCCAGAAATGACCCGCTCAGCAGAGCGTTATTTGGTTTATTATGTTTTGGCTATGTGCCAAAACAACAAGAGAAAACTTCATACAAACATCCTTTAAATTTTGTTTGTTGCCGTTCTGTGACTCCCGTGGGTAAACAAGTAGTTCGCAACTTAAAGTTGTAACATTGTTTAGAATGCAGATGATCTACTTTCACTTTTGGTGAAGTTCCATTGTTGTACTGTAAGTCGTTATACAGAAAAAACTGACCTGCGAACATTGAGGAGGCCATTGAAAGTGAATGGAGTCTTCCACAACATTCTAGAGAGCTGTATAATAAGACTGTATAATGTAGATCTTTGTATTCTTCATTGCAGTCTCCAGATGTGCCTGAAGAGCCTGTGATCTACAAAGTGATCGAGACACCAACAAATGATGTGCCCAAGACCAAACCAGCTGTTTCACCAGATGTACCTTTAAGTAAGGGCAACAAATGCCCCACTAAAGCTTCCTGTCAGTCAAAGCGCAGCAACAATAAGCAACCAGTCCAGCAAAAGGACATCACTGAAGCAATGTTGCAGATGATCGCCAAAGATATGCTCCCACTGAGCTTTGTGGAAGGCACCGGATTCCGGAACTTCATGACCATGATCGCACCACAGTATTCAAGACCCTCACAGCGTACTGTTGGATTGAAGCTATACGATGATGTGGAGAAGGCCATTAAGCCACAGATGATGCGCGAGCTGAAAAGCTGCCTCGCCATGACCAATGAAAGTGCCGTCATTCACGCAACACTGGACCTGTGGTCCAGCCAGGGCACTGACCGAATCATCGCTGTGCAGCTGCATTTCATTGATGAGGACTGGAACATCCAGCGCCCTCTTGTTGCTCTTCGACACATGAGTCATAAGAACATGGCGGCATCAGTGACTCGGGAACTGGAGACTGTGCTCCTAAGCTTTGGCCTCTTTCCTGACAACCTTGGTTACATCCTCTTGAACGAGGCCAAGAACACCATAGCTTCCTGTGATCTGTTTTGCAACTACAAAATCATGTGCTGCCCACAAAGGAATGATCCAGATGAAGATGAACTGGTGACCTATCTGGATGACGCTCCTTTGAGCACTGGTTGCTTCGAAGTCCCCTACGGCACACTGTCGAGCTGCATTGCCAATAAGCTTAACTTTGTGATCAAGGAGGCCTTACAAAATTCCAGGGTCGTGGAAAACCTGTTCATGCAGGTACACAATGTGGTGGCCTTCTTCCGTGGCAATTCCTACTGGAATGAGCAGCTGGGGCAGGAATGTGGCCTTTCGCTCGCTACGCCAAGCAGCCTCGCCAACTACCGCTGGAACTCCGTGTTTGTGACCATCCGCAGGATGACACAAGAGACCGCTTGGGAAAAGGTGGTATCTGTGCTGGGGCAAGCTCGCATCGAGGCCCCAGATTCGGTTAATGCCCCGCCCCAGTTGAGGGCTAAACGAGAGCAGGTGCTGGAAATCATTGGACTGCTAGAGCCCTTTGAAGAAGCCATCCAAGTACTCCAGGAAGAAGGGGTGACCTTCTCCCTCATAATTCCCTCTCTCATTGGCTTGAAGAAAACCTTGGAGAACAGGCCAAGCAGCTATACTCACTTCTGCAAGGAGCTGCGCTCTGGGCTGCACAGACACTTTCAGGACCTGATTAAGCAGGAGGACCTCATACTGGCCACAGTACTGGATCCTCGCATCAAGCTGCAGCCCTTTGAAGATGCAAAGCACAAGGATGAAGAAGACACAAGTCTCACTGCACCCACGAAAACTGAAGTACGAAGGCTAGTGGCATCCATGGTTGATAATGAAGACTCGTGCATCATAAAAGTGGAGCAGGCAGTGAAGAAGGAAGAAGATGACTGTGATGGGACCAATCAAGAGGATGGTAACCTCAAGCGCAAGAAGATATTCAGTTTTTTGCAGCCGGCAGCTAAGACCTTGAAGCTGACGTCACTAGACATCTACCTCTCGGAACCTGCACTTGATGGGGACGCTTGCCCTTTGGAGTTTTGGAAAGAAGCTTCTCGTTTTCCAGAACTCCAGAGTACCTCCCGCAAATTCCTGTCCATTCCAGCAACCTCCGGCGGATTTGATCGTCTATTTCCCATGGCTTCATGTATCGTCAGGGCCAGGAGAAATAGGCTACCTCCCAGCACAACTGAAAGACTGCTGCTGTACAGAGAGTCTCTTAAGCCAAAGAATGTCATGGCTTAGTGAAAGAATCACACAAAGCAGTTGTTAGTAAAATAGGATTCAGTAAATGCTTTTCATTTAATACACAACATGATTGCTATTAGCTGTTCTCCTTTTTTGATTTCCATTCCTATGAAGTCATAATAAGCTGCCAATTAACATGTAGCACCCATGCACCACTATACAGCTGATGTAATATATTTTACATGTAGTTATAGTAGTTGTATTAATTCTTAATTCATGAACCATACCAGCACATATTAACTATGTTGATTAAATGGACCATAACGGTTGAAATGGCCACACTATAATGCATATTGTTGTGTCTTAAAATAATTTCTACCTCAAACAACAGTTTCAGTCACAGGGTGCCTGTTACAGACATTGTACAGAACATATTTTCTTGAAAATGAAAAAAGTGTACATTTTTACAATTACTGGAACTACATTATGACACAATGTAATGCTGTATTTCTCATTTTAAATAAGCTTTCGTATTATCATTTATTTTTATATTTAGAGGTTTTGGAGATTTTTTTTTCTGTAGGCAGAATAAATGGTCTGCAAGGAATTGTGTTATGTTGCCTTATTCCTTTCTTTTTCATCTTTATCATGTAATTGTAGTTAATATGAAGGTGACTGGTTTATAAACAAGAAACACATTTTATAATGTTCAGTTGTCTAATGTCTAATCCCTTCACAATCTACTGTTTTTTATGTTTTTTTATCTCTCCCATCTATTTAATGGAAAGACAGAAAGTATAAGCAGCCTGTCCCCATACAGTTTCAAATTGAACAGAAGGGAGAGGTGACGTAATTGTGTAACACCTCAAAGGGTTCACATTTGTGCTGGTAGGTTGCAGAAACATATTAGACATTTAAAAAGCACAAAGCTACTGCATGTTGCTTGACTTAATGAGTTTATTCACAGTGAACAATGCTTTTTTTCTTTCCATATCATCATGCCTGAACAAACCTTATTATAAGGGGCACGTGGAAGGTTCTGAATAAACAGAAGCACTTCTGTAGCATGTTTCCATATTGGTTGGAATGTCATGTAAATTGTTTTGGACAAAAACATCTAAGAAATTGAAAGGAAACATTAACAAGCATTGTTAGCTGACTGTACCTTTAAGTAGATCAATCAATGTCTTTGATAAAATCATGTTGCCAAAACTACTGGAATAAATGGTAAAATTTTATTTTCATTTATTTGCCAAACTGAGAAAATTAGTAGGTTCCAAGACTAAAATCACTTAGTTTAGCTTTGGCAAGGTTAAAATTAAAACATTTTTCCCAAATGATGGTGTACCCCTTGAATCCCCACTATCTCCCTCACGTCCCACTTTTTACCATCAAGCAGGCTGTTGACATAGAAGCTCATTGGGAATTACACTCTTACTTGACACCACTTACAATCCTAGTATTGGTATGACCTTGTCCTTGCATTTTAGAGATCTTCATTTTATTTTTGAAAGCTGCAGATAACCTGTTTTTCTCATTTAACTTTGTGTTTGAAAAGCACCACTGGCAAAGACCACAGTATTTTTATTTTGTATAATTATTTTGCATCACTTAGCAATGTTGCTTTAATAGCAGCAAAATCACATAACTTTAGTACTTTTTTAAAAACAGGTTATTGTTTAGGACACTGCATTAGTAGTGGGGATGGTACCATTGAGAAACTTCCTGTTACAGATGTCTTCATCTGGGGCCAGCAGGCTTAAACACTCATGGTAACTAGAAAGACTGGAGGAATTTAATAGGCCTAGTTATGTCTTCACTAGGCTATGCTTGTTGTGATAATTGACCAACAATTTATGAATAGTACTGATAAATCTTTACTTGCTGTTGGAGGTTGATACTCTTATTTGCATTATAAAATAAAAACTACTTTTCTTTTCTTTGTTGTTTATGTTTGATATGTAACAATAGAGTTATGGTAGATAGAAAGGCGGATTCCAAAACAATAATGTCTTTAGCCTTTCTAGTTGAAGGATGTCAGCTGGCTGATTTCTCTGCAATCTGGCAACCTCATTATGGAATCCTCAGACAGTGCGTCTAAGGACATGCGGAAGTAATGCTAACGTTGTCTAAAAATGGCTGCAACGGGTCTAGGTTGGAGGTCGTGTTTGTGTGTTCATTTAGCAATATTTGCATGGTATGTTTTTACTCTACGGACTAATTGCTCATTAGAGATAACTGATCGACATCCAGGAGCGCGAACGTATGGAGGGCGATGGAAATATCTCACCTTTATAAATCTGGTAAGAGAGTAAACAGCTAGCTCATGGCTAACTAATGAGCCAGTCACTGGAAACGTCGACCACTAGAATGAATGAACTTCTGATTTTCCTAGTTGTTGTGTAGGCAACCTGTTTCAACACGGTTTTGCTTTTGCTCATGTTCGGCACAAATTTACCAATAACGCAATATGTCCCTTATTTACAGGTTATGCAGACGGCCTTTTTTGGGTTTTGTGTTGTGACTGATATTGTTCATATGGCAGTGTCAAGTAAGGCTGCACGTAGTGGACTTCCATCTCGCCTATTGAAAACAAGGGATTATATCTTTACCGTCTTGGCTCTTCCAGTTGGCACGGTGAGCTTTTCCAAAATTTATGATGAAATGCCACTTATCAGTAACGTTATATTGCCGAAATGCAGATACGGTTATAGTTAACATCTTGATCTATTATGCTTTTACAGTGTGGGATCTAATGAACTCAATGTTGTCTTTTACAGTTTGTTTTCGCATCATTTTGGTCAATTTACGCCTATAACCGGGAACTGGTATATCCAAAGTTTTTAGATGATATCATTCCAATATGGCTAAACCATGCCTTGGTAAGTAGCCTGTCTGTTGGTGTGTTTTGCAATG
This sequence comes from Sardinella longiceps, assembly GCA_027497455.2. Lineage (NCBI taxonomy): Eukaryota > Metazoa > Chordata > Actinopteri > Clupeiformes > Clupeidae > Sardinella > Sardinella longiceps. Next base: position 28,712,057 of record JAODXP020000018.1, on the reverse strand, counting down.
TCCTGCCCTTTTGCTTTACTGAAGGCAGTAGATGTGGAACAAAGGTTAACATTGCATCATTTTGAACTCACATCATTCTTCCTCAGGAATTAATATCTTGAGAAAAAAAATCTGTGGATTATTGCAAATTTGACAGTTTTCCCTCTATTTTTTAACCACAGAAGTAGCTTGTTCTCATTTTACTTCTCAGAATTCATTTTCACTTCCAGTTAGAAAATGTTTGAATGCATTATACCAAACCACATTTCTCTCTCTCTCTCTCTCTCTCTCTCTCTCTCTCTCTCTCTCTCTCCTTCCATCTGTAGCACACCATCATTATGCCTCTGCTCCTGGTGCAGATGTACCTCCAGCCTCACAAGTACCCTAGCCGCGCCAAAGGCATCCTCAGCTTGGCCCTGTTTGTTGCTCTTTATCTGGCATGGTAAATTTCTTCTACCATGTCCTCTGTGCCTACGCTACCTCAAGCTTTTATTTATCTAATTTTATGCTGGGCCTGGGCATCTCTCACATTCAACTGCTGCCAGCGTGCTTCTATTTCTGCAGATGCAGTTGGGGAGAAAATTTAACTCAGCAAATTAATGTATCTACTGTAATGCTGTAATACTGTAATGTTAGTAATAGCCAGGGCATGGTAGGAGGCTACTGATTCAAATGTCTCCCTACATGATAATGTAAGCTGCTAAAAGTGCTTGATTCAGACATATTGCTAAATACTGGTGAGAATTGAAATGATTTTATGAATATCAATGCCATTGTTGAGTCTGTTTATTGGTACAATTCTTTATCAGTTCTCTCATCATTTCTTACTGATAAGATGATATTCTACACAGGTCTTCAGAATCAGTGCATGTAGCCTTTGCTACCATAGCTACTTATTAGAATGTGAGAAACCATGTAGAACTTTGATATTCGTTTCATTTTTGTATTTAGAAAGACTCAATGGCCATTGTCTGAAAAAAAAAATGCTGCCATTGATGTCAGAGGGACATGATTTCAAGGAATTGAAGCATTGATCGGTGCTACTTGATTCCTAGTTCTAAATTCCCACCCCTATTAGTTAATTATGAAATATAATCAGTGTGTACTCTATATATACATACATATACTGTATAGCTGTGTATTTATTTATGAGATGTGTGCTGTTTTGTCCTGCTTAGGGTCCTCTGGGTGCACCATGTGTCGGGGATCTGGGTGTACCCCATCATGTCCCACCTTAGTCCCATGGGACTGGTGGTGTTTTTGGGGGTGGCCTCACTGAGCATGGCCCCCCTCTACCTGCTGGGGGAGAAGATGAACCAGCTCATGTGGAGGCCTCCTGGAGGAAGCAGTGGAAGTGGTGGAAAAGGTGGGTTTGGTTGAGTACCACGTTTACTTTTTTTTTTTTTAATGTTCCAACAGAGGTCTATTTAAAAAAAAAAAAAAAAAACTGACTTGACTTACCCAACAGGCCGGTTAGCCTCAAGTTGCTATTTTTTTATTCATTTGTATAAATTTGGTCTCCCACATGGTTTAAACTTGGTCTTAGTTTTTCCAGTCGAAATCCTGATTGTAGGTCTTCTCTTAAATTTTAGTTTGTAATGTAATGTTAAAGAAAGTTCATTTTCTTCCTTCCATGAATGTGTAGCTGATATTTGTATTTTTCCCATGAAAGGGAAGAAAAAGAAATAGAGACTGGCTGTTGACAGACCTCGATGAAGGGGACCATGCAGGGAGGCCAGGAGTGGAACGGACCAGGACAGGGGAAGGCAATTGAAAGCATTTAAACCAGCGCTGTCTGTTTTTTGACAGAGGGACTCAGGTGTTTTATGAAATTACACTCTCCAGCACTGAACACATTCGTAATATCCAAATGTTACGCAGCAATCAAACAAGAATATGTGTGACGATGGCCCTGATTTAGCTAGCTATTGAAGTTCACGGTTTGCACACACATTGTAGCATGCCATATAAGGCATTCTATACATGCTGATCAAAATGCTGTTTTTTTTTTTATTATTTACATTTTATATTGGCCAGTTCAATCCTATGTGCTGTGTTGCAACTGAATACCCAAGTACATTAAATATAGGAATCTTATAATGCTGCCTAACATAATATAATGAAGATGTTTTTAATTGAATAAATATGATTTACAGAAACAGTGCCTTTTGTGTGTTTGTAATCGGTGTTTAGGTCATTTTTTTGTGGCCATGTAAATGTCTAAATCTGTTTTGGCAATTGTACCTTTGTTTTGGGGATTTTCATTTCATTGTTTAATTGTCCTTTAGTCATTTGAAACCGTCTCCCTGCCCTTGGGAGAAACGAAAATGACACTTTCCAGCAGTTTTGTAGCCATTGGAAAGACATTTTACCTTCAGTTGTTGTTACCAGTGTTGCCTTGTAATCGTTACTACCTCTTTTGTTGGTAACATACCTCTGTATGGGAACATGAACATACAAAAAGCAATGACATTCACCTCAACACTCATCAGTATTTAGGGATGAACACTTCTCATTGTGGTAAAAAGAGGAGTGGACTGCAGAAGAAGAGGGTGCAGTTCTATGAATTTGGGCCTAATTTTGCCTAATTTCATCAAAATGCCCTGGACAACCCTGTCACAGCCTGTACTACTGAAGTTTAGACTTCTCAAATTGGCAGTGTAACACCTCATGAGGTTTTGATTTGTGTTCAAACTCATTTCTTTTGTGTTCTTTTATTGTGACTTACTCGGTCACATGCTTGTTTTCAATTGTGGTTATCGTTCTGTGCTGGACATAGCATTCAACAAACTAGAAAAGCGCTCAGAGATTGCAGACCTCCGCCAAGACAATGTGGTCACAGATGGTGTTCTGGATCACCGATCACCAAAAAATAAAAAACTTAATCCAAATCCATGCAGTACTTTTCGAGATATCTTGCACACAGACAGACAGACAGACACACAGACAAACATAACCTCCTTGGCGGAGGTAGCAAATGAAAGAGTCTCTAGACTTCTGGAATAATGACTAGGAGTTTATCTATCCTATTTTGTGGGTAGCCCTCATCCAGAGTTTGCTCACTGGAATTGAATGTAGGACATCAAGGTGACATGGCCGCGCTGATCATACACCTGAACACCACCTCTCACACACGTACTATATGTCAGTAAGCTGACAGTGATGTATGTGTGTTTGTTTCTGTAGCTCATTACCCTTCTGATGGAGTCAGTGGCAGCCAAAGACTTGTCTTGTTTGGTGGCTGGTTACTGCAGAGCTTTGGTCAACCAGACATCTGTGTGTTTCCATGGAATGCCCACCGTAAGAGCCCTCGCATATCAGCAGACGAAGGTATGTACTGTAAAGAAGGAAAACATCAGTTCTAAGTAGAAAAGATTTATATAATTATATACTTAGCCTACTAAACAAAGTGGTACACAGTGGTCTTCAGGTGTACTGAGACATGAATCATAGTTAAATCATTAAAAAATATTAATTACTTTGTATACAGCTCTGTGTCAAGTGTCAACCAGTTAAATGGAACTCACCAGATGTCCCCAGAAGATATGGGTTTAAAATTAACGTTCTCTCAATAACTTGTGTGCCTGTAACCTATATCTGGTCAAATGACCTCTTCAAATTCTTACACTGGTGTTATGAGGCTCTGGTTCTGATGACATAGTGAGGTGGCATTCTGGTCCATTATGACATCATAATAATGACACTATGGTAACCAGTGTTAGCTGTCTGGAACTGTCTGAACATTCTAAAGACTACAACATGCAGAGTTTATTGCTGTTTGTCAGGGCAGTGTAAACAGCTGAAATGAATTGAAGCGTTCTCATCCATCTGATGATATTTTGAGTGTTTAACCCTCTTCAAAATAAAAAAATAAAAAATTATGACAAAGGAAGTGATTAGGGGCTGGGTGGGTGTAAAAGGGTGGTGTTACCAACAAGGAGCACCCAAGATCAAAACTCCCTTAAAAATCCCCCACTTTTCAATTCAATTCAATTCAATTCAACAAGCCTTATTGGCATATAGCCAAAGCAAGCCTTATTGGCATATAGCCCAAGCATATAGCGTAGAATGTAACATCCATCATATGGAAACGTCATGTGAATTAAACCTAAATAAACAAATTCACATATTCATACACATTTAGATGTGTACATGTCTCTCTCTCTCTCAATTGCTTTTATACATGTACAAGAGAAAACAAATAAACAGGAGAGATGGTGTAACACAGAGACCAGTGTTGTGTTGAGGGGGTGGAGGTGGGGGTGGCTATTTTATGCCTTCTTGCACTTTATGGAGTGAGGACACATAACTGGCTGCCAGTATGCTTGCACTGGTGTCCTCTCCCAGAACTATAGCAAGTTTTTTTTTTCTCGATCCACTAGTTGTAATAAGTTTGGTATGATACTGTTAAACATGTTGAAGTATTTGTCTCTTTTGGGGAGATATTTGTCACGTCCATCATCATCCTTACTAGTATTGTCAAAGGCCTTTTTTTGTTTGTTTGTTTGTTTTGTTTCATGCAAAATTTTGTTTCATGCACAGGACTCACCTTCACCCTTCATTCCTTAAAAGCAACAATTTATAACAACTTTCTCTCTCTGTCTCTCTCTTTCTCTCTCTCACACTACCTTTTACTCCCTCTCTCTCTCCCTCTCTCTAGGTTATATCTCTCATTGTGGGAGTGACTCAGAGGATTCGGACATTGATGTGGATGCACTGCTGGCACATGTGGCCAGCGCCACCAAGAGCAGCCAGCAGCGGTCAGCAGACAGCTCCAGCTCTGAGCAGACCCCCAGCAAAGTGGGCCAGGATGGGAGGCAGGAGAAGCAGGAGGAAGAGGAGGAGGAGGAGGAGGCCACCCAGGAGAATGGAGAGAAACAGAAGGAAGGAGTGGAGGAGCAGGGGAGAGATGGAGAGAACACAGCGGGAGCGAGTGAGAAGACGGAGGAGCAGAGGACTAGAGCGCAGGGTGGGGGGGGTGGAGGGGGCTGGTGGGGAGGGGGCCATGATGGAGGAGGAGGAGGGAGAAGGACAGAGGCAGCAGGCGGAGGGTGGAGCAGGAGAGGAGAGGCAGCGCTGTTACATCATGCTGGAGGAGCCGGTGTCCGAGGCCTCCGACTCCGGCCGCACAGATTCCTGCTTCCTGGCCAGCTTGTCCAGCGACTCCATGGACGCCCTGGAGGAGGACGACCTCCTGATCCTCTGCTCCACCCGCCGGCCTTGCCACCTCAGCGTAGGCCACGCCCACAACAACCCACCTCTGTCTGCAGCAGGACCGCATGTGCTAACATTAACAAATGATAATAGCCGTAATTTCCTACTAACCAAGGTTAATACATTGTAGTCTGTAGCTCCATGTATGTGGTTAACACATGGGTGAGAACTATGTATAGAAATGCATTTTTATCATCATTCTACTTTTATCATCATTCTACAGTCTACTTTTCTAACTAGAAAAGCACTCGGAGAGCGCAGACCAGACCAGGCTAATGGGAGAGCTGAACTGTCTACAGTTGAACGTAGACTTTGCACTTCTGTAGACTCCACTTCTGCCAAGGCAATGTGGTCACAGAAGCAATATAATATATAAGCAGCAAAAGCCCGTCCTCCCACTTGCAACCTGCCCCCCCCCCCACCCCACAATTCTTCCCCAATTCTTCCCCTACCCCCACTTTACCCCTCAAATTCCATTGCCCGTAGAAGGCGATCACTTGGACTTTCGAACAAAACAACGGATAGGTTTTGTGAGGCATGGTCCAAAGATGATGTGTACCAAGTTTCGTGTGAATCAGACAAAGTATGGGACAGCTGAAATGTTAGTTTCACTTTTGACAAAATCCACTCCAGGGGGTGTTCTGGATCACTGATCACCACCAAAATCGAATCAGTTCTTCCTTGTCCCAATAGAGACGTGATCCGAAAATTTCATCCAAATCCGTGCTGTACTTTTCGAGTTATGTTGTACACAGACAGACACACAGACACACACACACACGCCGGCGTAAACATAACCTCCTTGGCGGAGGTAACAATAGAAAATAGCATTATACAGGACATCTTGTATGTGTTCAGTCTTTGAAATGAGGGGCAGTTTCACTTTCATCTATACCGGTAATCTTAGAGAGGCTCCAACAGACATCATCTGGCATTGTGCAAGCGTCTCCACTTTGCTTAAACACATTTCCGACTTAGAGATCACTGCGGTAATCAGATTTATGGGAGCTAAGTCAATCATCGCTTGTGCTGGTTGGTCCAATATGTCATAGAGCATCTGGATGTCAGGCGCTTTGTCTTTCGGAAACAATACAGGTCACTTGGTGTAAAATCTGATTTTTTATTTGATTCCCCTGCTTATTTCTATAAAAAGGACACTCATACCTTAGTGAGGAGTGCAAACAGTTGAAGGCACCTAAAGACAAACAGAACAGATCCTGAGATAAGAATGCAGACTACTCTTAAACGCAACTGATTAAATCACTGTTATCTGGTACACCATCGACTACTTTAAACTTTGTCTTGGAATTATCTGAAATTGAGAGTGTGAAGTAGCCTAGTAAAAAAAAAAAACGAAAAAAAATTGCAATTTGTATTAATATTTGGCAAAGCAAAAAGCCTCAAACTAATGTTTCATTCAAACAATTATTATCTTTTAGTTTAATCAATTGAATTTAATCAAATTCCGACTTGACTTAAAGATTGACTAATTAATGTTCTTCCCTTTCGAAATCTGTATGATTCATCCTTATTAAGACCCTAATTCAACCGATTGGCAAATTTCACTTGCATGAAATCCACTGGGGCCTCATATGACATTGAGCTGGCTCAACAGGGTTTGCTACTCATAAATTAGCTAATTGATTTTAGTTACTATATTAGATTTAGTTAGGCTTAAAGACTATGCTCGTCATCCAGTACAGGGGTCGCAGTGTCTGAATGAACTTTTCTCTGTGACGGGCGGTACTGCACTCTCGGGAGTCTATCTGCTCTAATCTATTGGATTAGGGACTTAGTCCAGGAGGGGTTCGAAATAGCCGTCTCATTAGTCTCGCCCAATCCACAGGTGTAATGTTTAGGAGGAGGTGTGTATATTGGACACTGACCAAACATTTGCATGGATCTTGTAACATTTCTTATGTGACAACTAGATGGCACAGACTTCTGTGTAGTGCACCTCCACTCCTCCTTGCCTTCAGATGCCTCAGCTTTGCCCCAGAAGTATTTTAAAAGCGGTTAACATGCATAGATACACTGTAACTGTCACAGATGGACGCAGTTCCTTCTAGTTCAAGCAGTGGTGAGTTCCTATGATGTCACCGAATGAGAGGCTCTGATCTGTAGTGTGGATAAGACCTATTAGTCCTGCCGTGGTTGGACAAAGAGTGCTGCCGGGACAGGATGATCTTCTCACTTATAAGGAAAACAGACCAGGGGGACAGTGGCTTCTATCAGGCCTAGGATGCTTCGATGACAGGGGAGTCAGATGGCCGGACCTCTATTAGTCTCAGAGGTAAGAGGTTTCATTTTATTCAGTTGTTTTCATTGACTTTGAACAGGGCCGTTGCTTAATCTCAGGATAAGGATACATAATGGGTAGAATGTCTGTGTTTGCTGTATGTTTTATATAGCTTTTTATATAAAAGGAAAAAGATGGTAGCCACTAATATAACTGCTGCTAAATGCTGATCCAGGGGAAAATACCGTTGCTTAATTCCTAAGTGTTTGCATTTTCTATTTTGGCAGCAAAAGAGACATTTGAGCTCATTGTACAAGTTGATTTGTTTCTGTAAGGCAAAGCAATATTTCCCTATGGATGCACAATACATTTTTGCATTACCACTGTCTTTAAACTCTACACAAAGTAACGATTTGTCCAGGCCTTATATCAGCACAATGTTCACTGTCAATATAGAATGGCAGTTATGATTTTTACTCTTTTATGGGTTGATCCATAGGACTGGCAATGGAGGTGGATGTCGATCTCCTAAGCTGTCGATTGTGGACAAAGGTGTATTTCTCCTTACAGACATGGAATCTGGTATAGAACACAACACAGTTACATCTACACTTATTGAGGCTATGTCCAATTTTCCTGTTCAACCTCATCTTCAAAGCATTACAAAACTACGCATTCTGTAGCAATAGGCCTATGCTACTCAGCATTCCTCTTTCTAAATATATACTGTCCATGGCAGTTTAAAGTAGGCTTTGCTATTCTAGTTGTACAGTAGGTCTGTTATGACTGGGACAACATCCAGACGAGGGTAATCTCAGTGCACTTAATCTTAGCTTGATACAGTTTGACAGTTGATTCTGGTCCACTACACACAGGTGCTAAAGGAAAGGGTGAAAGGGGAAAGGTCAAAGGGCATAGGAACTATACTCTGTTCCTTGGTTTAGGTCAGGCGTGGAAAGCTTAGCATGCCAAGGCTCCTTCTGTGTCAGTAAGATTAATGCATCATTGAAGTATTTATGTGGTGACAAAATCCCTTCCATCCATCCACCTATGTATAGCTACAGACACATACAGTATATCTAACAAGGAAATTAAATGGTGCATCTCATTTAAATCACTCCAACAAACAAACATTGATGAATAGTGGGTAAACCAACATGAAGACAAGAATTAAAGAAACCCTAACTGTCCGCTAACTGAAGTTAAATACTATTAAATTCCATGTCCTTCCTTCTCATTACTACTCTGATTTATACTTCCAGGCCTCTTTCTAGCACGGAGACGGGTCCCCACAGCTAAGTACACAGTGGTGGGAGAGACACTCAGGCATGTTATCCCCAGTCACATGCAGTGCTCCATTGGCTGTGGAGGAAAGGCCTGCAAGTATGAGGACCCCTCACGCTGGAGGGAGGACCAACAGGCCATCAAAGGACTCTACTCCTCCTGGTAAACAGTACTTTGGCATTATTGTCCTTCAGAGCATGCTTCAACCTGGGACTAAAAAACTATTTTGATGATCTACATCTACATCAACATCTGACAAACCAACTAGCTAAGCTAGATTTAATATTATGTAACTACTCATTGAGCCAATTGAAAACTGCTGAATATGGAATATCTCAGTGTAGATATCAGTTACTATGTGGTTGTATTGGTTTTAATGACGACTTTTTTTGTTCTTTCAGGGTAACTGATAAATTGCTGGCTATGGCACGACCATCAACCGAAGTAATTGAGAGGTTCAACATTATTGAGCAGTTTCGAAGGTATCTCAAAAACAATACATTAAATCATGAATACTATGTAAACTATTGCACGACAATAACAGAAGGCCGCAGAACCCTTTTTTGATATATTTGCTTCTGAGAAAGCGTACTTTAATTTAAGAAACACTTTGTCTTAAAAGTGAATGGTGATGAATGTGCTGCATGTGGGTCACAACCCAGTGTGGTGTATTGTGCGTTGGCTGGAGGTAGATAACCCTGTTTTGTCTGCATTAAGGAGTGGTGTAAGGACAGTCATAAATCTTCAGCAGCCTGGGGAACATGCCAGCTGTGGAAACCCCTTGGAGCCAGACAGCGGCTTCAGCTACCGCCCAGAGGCCTTCATGGAAGCAGGCAGTATGTGACAGTTCATTTCATCCTTATACAAAGAGCAAAGCTCACAACTACTGTATGATGATCGATTGTCTGTATTAATAGCACAGCATTCATCAAACTACTGGTCAAGAGGTTCTTGTTGAGAGACATTTTAAGGTTGTTAACAATGTAGGGCATTTAAATATTGAGGTCAGATATTCATACATTTCAGACAAATGGTTGCTTCTGTGTATTTTGTGTCTTTTAAAACGTACTTATAATTCTCCACCATGGTCTGCCATGAGAAGCTCTTTACGAAATACTTATGTGTACTTTGTGCACCTTTTAGTATACTTTTACAACTATGGATGGAATGACTACGGCGTGGCATCTCTTACTACCATCCTGGACATGGTGAAGGTGATGTCATTTGCTGTCCAGGAAGGCAAGGTGGCTGTCCACTGTCACGCCGGGTTAGGCAGGACAGGTAAGGCTACCAGTGTATTGCACTTTTCACTACCAGGAACCAACAATCAACTTTACCTGGTTAGACTTCTTAATCGTCTAATTACAACCTGATTTACCCTCAGGAGTCTTACTGCACAGCCTGCGTGTGTCTCAAGAACTGTGCTAACCTTGGTAAACCCAGGCGTATTTACTAGATAATTTTAGTTGGTTACACTGTATTTGAAGGTACTGTCATATGACTGACATGACACTGTCATTAACTATGACATGACGTTGTCATGAATCTGTCATAAACTTTATACACCTGTCATGACTTCTGTCATTAAGTGTCACCTGGTATTTGTTATGGTTAGGGTTAGGTTTAGGGTTAGGGTATGTCAGAAGTCATGACAGGTTTATAAAGTTCATGACAGATTCATGACAATGTCATGTCACAGTTAATGACAGTGTCATGTTAGTCTTATGATGGTACCTTCAAATAGTGTTACCTTTTAATTTGATCTGGAGGTCTGACTGAAGTGAAGCCCATTGTAGCCCATCTCCAAGTCAGCAAAAACACAGGATCCAATTAGAACCATTTTTTCTGGCATCCGATGGGCTTCATTTGATATACACCAATGATGTTTAAATGACTTGTACACCAATACAATTTAAATGACTTAAAGCCATCATTTACAAGAAAGATCATGTTTGCTAGTCTGATAACCCTATTAAAACATCAAAATGTAGTCCAGCCACAATTGAGGGCTCGATCCTTGGGGTGGAATCAACGGTTGTCTTTCAAGCCGCCTTTAAATGCAATTGATACTTATCAGCAGCCGTTCAAATTGGCTTTAACACCGAGTTCTTTACTTTGATTGGCTATAGCGCTATAACCAATCAAAGTAAAGAACTCTGTGATAAAGCCAAATTGGACCGCTGCTGTTCCTTGGCTAAGCCCATCCAATGACTGTCTAGAAACATATGGAGTGTTTTGATTGGTCCTACAAAGATTTAGCAGGACCAACTGTATGACAAGACCTTTGGAGGTCCTATGGCTCATGGCTAGACATCCAGACTGAACCAAACTTTTTGCCACCGTGATGTCTACATACTTTAGTGCTCTTTATACTCCTCGAAATGGAAAGTGAATCTGCTCCAGATTACTGACCCATCTCAATGAGGTGGGGTCTGGATTTACCTCTGAATTTGCATAAATGATAAATAAGATGGCATATTTTAAGTGGAAACCCTTTGATGAGACAAAGATGTGTAATGTTTTTTGTCTATGTGCTGTGCTGTTGCAGGGGTGCTGCTGGCCTGCTTTCTGGTTTTCTCCACCAGGATGACGGCTGACGATGCCATTCTGTTTGTGCGTGACAGGAGGCCAAACTCCATCCAAACCAGGGGTCAGCTGCTGTGCGTTCGGCAATTTGGTCAGTTCCTGGTGCCGCTTCAAAACGTGTTCTCCTGTGCAGAACCCAAGGTCCGACCAGTCACCCTGGACCAGTACCTGATACGGCAAAAGAACATGCTGCATGGCTATGAAGCACGGCAATTGCGGCACATGCCAAAGATCATCCACCTGGTATGCAAGCTCCTCCCAGACATTGCTGACAACCGGGAGATCATAGCTGAAGAGATCTTGGAGGTGCCGGACCTGACAGAGGAGATGGAAGAGGAGATGCTGAATGCCATCCACTCTTTCCGTATGATGAGTCGCCGCTGGGAGGCCACCAAAGGCCTCAGTGGCCTGCCTCCACGTCTGCCTGGACTGCCCATGAGTGGAGACCCCGCTCACCCCCTGCACTATGCCCGTAAGAGCCTTAGCTTCAGCGAAACGGACATCCAGCGGCTGGCTGCTAAGCTGGATCTGGCCGATAACCCTCTTGAGGTTCTTGCCAATCTGCACAAAAACTCCTCTTCACAGGAGAACCTGTCGGAGCCACCCCTGGTCACGCTCCCGGGCAAAAGAAGCCGTGTGCTTCACAGTCCTACGGATTCTGTAGGTTCTGTGTGGGATATAAAGACTCAGATGGACAGGCAGCGCGGTTCTCCGCTCTTGGACAAGCGTGGTAGTGTCGCCGCGCTTCAGCGTAGCAAATCTGTGGGCGACAAGAAGAACGGCACGGCAGGCAGTGCCACAGCCATGGTGTCTGCCTGGAGAGCGGAACAGAACGCCAGCAAGGTGCTCAACAACGGTCCAGGGACAGCGGGGGAAGTGAGCACTGAGTCTGAATGGTCTGAACGCTCCGAGGTGCCCTTCATCACCCTCCAGACGGAGCTGACTCTTGAGTCTCGCCATCTGCTGCTGGCACAGGCAATGGCATTGGACCTCGACACTGATGGGCAAGATGACCACAAAGACCGGGTGGCAGCCTGGCAGGTACAGAGGGCCCTGGGATATTGTATCAAATGGTACAGTTTTGTAAGAAAGCTTTTTTTAAAAGAGAAACTAGGCAACATTTTATGCTGATAGGTTTAGGTTCATTTGCCAGCTTCATACAGTAGTCACTTTGGTGGTAAAATGGCTCATTATAAGGGGGGGGGCTTCTTTGCACAGTTCCCAAATGCATCCTGGTGTACCATCATCAAGCATAACTCTTTGAAAATGATCACATCTTTTGTTTGCATACGAGTCCACGTCTTGGTGAGAATGTACACAGTGTAGGCGTTTGGTGACATTACAATTTTTTTTGTTATCAGACATCATTAGCATGTTCTAGCAGTACCAGTTAGACTCTGGAAAATGCTTAGAGGGTTTTGTATGCAGCTAGTTCACTAGTTTTACAGCAAAAACTGCAGTCCCTTTAAGATAAATTAAGAATACATTTAAAGGAATATTCCACCTCTTTATGAAAATTGGTTATTCACCCTCTTACCTGAAGTTACGTATGTTGGCAAAAGTATTTTGGTCTCAGTGCATGTACTTTCCTATTCTAGCAACCCCAATTTTACCTTTAGCTCAGCATAGGCACTGGAAAGTAAAGTAGCCAAAGAGTTGCTATCTGACAACTTTACATTCCTGCGCCTATGCTAAGCTACAGCTAAAATAAAGCTAAATTTGTGGCTGCTGGACAGGAAAAACGCATACACTGAGACCAAAATGCTTTCACCCACATATGTAACTTCAGGGAAGAGAGTGAATAACCAATTTTCACGAATAGGTGGAATATTCCTTTAAATTGGTATGATCTTCAACTTGATCTTTATCACAAAATCCTGCTCATCATGCTGACTATTGTCACGCCAGTTGCGCTTTAGATGAATAATTTTCTCTTTACTACTGCTTTGTCAAGAACTAAAACTTGTTTCATAATATTTTCATAATATTAAAGTAGAGGCTTGCTATTGAGCAAATATTGTGCAAGTTACTACATTTCTACATACTACATTTTTCATAAGATCAGCTTTAGTTAGAGATAATGAAATTAAAATGGACTTGTGCTTTTTGTTGCCTGTGATCTCACAGGAGGAGCTGAACAGCGGAGCAGGTGTGTGGGAACACCTGTGTCTGGAAAGGGACCCCTTCATTCTGACCGGACTCATGTGGTCCTGGCTGGAACAGCTGAAGGAGCCAGTGCTCTCTGCAAAGGATGTCCAGATACTGGGACAGGGCCAGTGTGACCCTACCACTATCCTCAACAGACTCAATAAGGTCAGTTTAGAAATCATGCTCTGAAGGTTGCTCTAATGTCTTAAAGGGAATAAATCTTGCATTTATCCAGCCTTCATATGACTATCTCAACCAAATTAAAGTGTGGCTCTGGAGTAATTCCAAGCATAGCCCTGTTGCACAAGTCTTCTAACAGCACTAGGTAGTGCATGGAATGAAAGAATTTTTGAACGGCATAGACCAGGGGTGGGCAACAGTTTTAGTCTGAGGGCCACAGTTACTTTGCCCATGTGTGGCATAGACCAAACGCAAACGCAATGGTGAACAAGCACTTTATACAGATCACCGGAACCTCAGTTCTCTGATAAAAAGGATAGCCTTCCTCAAACAGTATAAAAACGTTCCCTAGTGGCCCTTTCATCTTATTGTTGAAATTTAAAAATCATTTTATATTTAAAAAAAAAAAAAAACCTTTCTGAAATAGGAAAGTGCATACACATTGCAGGCTTTCAAAACACCTCTTTGTCATGTCTTAAGATTGTCATGTTTACAGTAAATTGTTTGATCTACAGACTGCACCACAACAACAGCCATAAACTAACTGTAGATGTAGTTCACTGTCAGCTGTCAGTGCTGTTCAGCTATCTGTGTGTCTGTATTCACCTCAGCCTCCGAGGGAGACTCTCACATGTATCCTGGAGTGTTTTGCCTATGCAATGGAGGTCCCTACGGAGGTGGAAAATGCCTTTTTGGAGCGGGTCACCAAGGCTTTCACAAAGGTGATAATAACAGAACACCACAATGAGTGATGCATCTAAACTACTTATACTAATTTTTTTAATGTGAGATTTTGGTTGGTAACAGCAAGACTAATTTACTATATTCTGCAGAGTATTCCCTGATATTTTGTATTTGTTTTTCATTCATAGATTGACAAGACAACAAAAGAAGGCAAGCAGGTGTACCAGACTATGGACACCATTTTGAGAACCGTTCTGGAGGAAATGAGAAGATCACTGAGGCTGCAACTTGAACTGCAATAAAGGAAACCCTGCCACTTTCCTGTATCTATGAACAATAGCCTGGGATACCCTGGTCGTTCAAACCCCATCACCAATTCAGCGGTTTCATATCAGTGGATTGATACTTAACTGTAGTTCTACCTCGTTCTGGACTGATCATTTTCAAATCAACTTTGGGAGAGAATCAATATTTTGTGCCATTTTGTTTTGTGAATGCAAGGCATTTTGTATTAATTGTTGCACAATTGTTCACTTTTTATACACAGTTTTGATTTATTTTTGTTCTATTAGGCACATTCATGTGTCAAGGACATTGAGAGACTTTAGAAAAATGTACTGTACATGGAAAATGAATATTTAAAAAAAATGTGAACAAGTAAAGCTGTAAACAAAAACAACATACTTTGTCATTTTAAATCTTGCAAACATGATGTAATAGGCTATATTATATCTGAAAATATTGGAGTAGACCACCCAAAATCACAGGTGCAGACAGTGACTTCTAAAACTGGAATACTTCTGAACCTCCAGCTACACTTTTGACAGTTGACTCGTCTATGATTTTTGATACTTCGTTGATTTCAAGATCTCAGATATGTAAACCAACGTAAAACCTATACCTCGTATGTATGTAAACCATGTAAAACACAATAATATGAAATAATTGAGCCCAGAAGCATTATCAACTTTTGACATAAAAAAATTACTTACGGCACCTTTAAGTAGTCAGACATATTTTTAAGAGCACATACTGTATGCATTTTCCTGATCCCTTCATCAGGACTCGAAGGAATAAGCCTTCATGACGTCTTTACCGTTCACTCCCTCTACTGCACCCACAATACTGATGTAATCACAGGCCACAATGGTGAATCCTCTGTAAACAGACATAACCACAAGGAAGAAACAAGAATACGATAAGACACCAAGGAATTGTGATAGCTTGTATGCCTATCGATCAAATCTTGTTTCTGTTGATGATCTGATTTTAGGTAGACCAGGTGATTGTTTCCCAAAAGCATAGTTGCTAACCAGTTCGCAACTTAGTTAGTCGGCAATCGGAAATTACATTGCAACCAACAAAGTTGCAGTAAGAAAGAAGACCCCAGAAAAACAGTAGACTTGTCCTTTTTGTTATCCCTTCTTCCCCCTACTGGCCAGAGAGTGGAATTGCAACATCTGAGAATCAAAAAACGCTTTACATTTAACTATTTGGCCTATATCCCAAACTTATTTACAAACCCCAACAACCAAAATTACACAGTAAGTGAAGTACAAATGGAAAATGTCCTCTTGCCACTGTACCTTGACATTGTATGTGAACCTCCTAGCAGGTGGTACTGACTTTGGAGAGAGAGGCCCTTCTCATTGTCGTAATTCCATGTCAGGACTCTCAGAGACAGATCCCGAGAGGCAGTCACCACACGAAAACTGTCCTGCAATATACATGTGTGTGCTTGCTTAAATACTATATGCTATTGTATAGGTATACTTCAGTATAACAATAATACTACTCAGTATATCTCTTGTCATCTATACTTTAAAGTGGGTGGCATGGTTGGCAACTCAACTTCCTTGCTGCATCATTGATTTTCATCAACAGTCAATGATTAGTTGACTCACCACACACATGGAGGTGATGGGCGCTGTGTGGTCCACCATCCTGTGCATGAGAGCTCCTTTCACTGAGTAGACACTCAGCTGGTTCCCTGCAGCCACCACCAGTGTGTTGCCATCTTTGGCCTGGAGCAGGACGCTCTGGTGTGAACCTGACAGGTCCAGCTGAAAGGACTCCACCTGTTGAGCTGTAAACATAACACAGTTACTACAGTTCACCTGGTACAGTATGCTAAAGCACTTTACAGTATCCACTCCAATTTATGTGAACAGTAGCCCTACATGTATGGGTTACATATGTAACCCATCATCTTGGTTTTGTTGGTAACATTCTCTTGAATTACAGGAACACATTTTCAATATTTATAGATTTAGTTGAATTACATATTGTTATGAATACGATACAAAGTTTGTGACAAGTTTGTGGCATTTTGTGTTTCACAGCACGGCACCAAAAAAACGGAAAACAACACCCACTTTCTCAACTATGTGACACAAAATGCAAATAGCCATTTATTCTTTTCTTTCCCATGGTTAATTTCAATCTCTTTCAACCTATCATCTCACACAGCAATCCCATTGGTGAGCATTGGTTACCTGAAGGTTCCTCCTCATATTTCATCTTCTTCATGCTGACGTCAAAGACAGAGAGGTGTTTCGTCCGCGAAAGACCACTGCTGTGAATCACCGCTACCCTGGCCAAGTGGGACGGGAGGAAGGCTGCAGAGTAGACACTAGTGACTGACCCAGGCAAACTCACACTGACAGGACCATCACCCTCAGGGCCACTGCACAAACTCTCACTCAAGAATACCTAAACACAAACAGTAAAAATAATAATTAAAAAAACGTTAACTAACACTGTGTTTGGTACACTCAGGATTTCATTTTATTTATTTATTTATTTATTTATTTATTTTCACCTTTTTTTATCATTTGCATGTGGTGAAACTACACAAATGTCTTATACAGGTTAATGAATGTTATTTGGACTGTTTTTTTATACCTTTGGACTAAAGGCAGAGCTCTCCTTTGAGGCAGTCAGAATCCACTTCTTGTCAGGGGATGACAGAATCAGGTCCAGCCTGAATGAGTCAAACACTATATACCTTGAGAGCTTTGCTAAGGATGGACTTGTCAGTGTGTGTAGGGACCCATTACTTGATCCAACCTGACAAAACAATGTACATTTGTAAATTTGTGAAATGCTTTTGTGTTGTATAGCGGTAGAGCGCTTTACATTTTACTGTAGTGGCACTGAGAATAAAATTGGTGCAACAAAGATGGAAACTCACAGCGATGACTGCCTTGTCACCGATGCTGCATGCATGCAGTGTATTTTTAGGTAAGCCTGTTGAAAAAGAGGCCACCTCCACACCTGTGGCCCCCTCCCAGGCTTTTATTGTTCCAGTGTTGTCTAACGTGACCACCACATTATTCTGCTGGTCTGCAACAATGTCACAAAGTGGTGGTTGCTCAGGACTTGACCACAGCTGGACGGCCTGAACAAATGAAAAAAAAAAGACTCACAAAGTAAACGAAGAACAAAGTAAAAATAGCTATTTGAGTTTTGTCATCATCAATTATCAACATAAGTTAAAGTTAAGTCCTTCATGCTCCATTTGGAGCATTGGGTGGTGCCCATCTCTGTTTCCCTAACCCTAAGCCACACAGGGAAGCAGGACTACAGTGGGGGTTAGTCCTCTGGTAGTCCCATGTGCAATTGTCAACAGGGGTGCCACTAGAAATTGTGGGTCCATGACAGAAAATAATTTTGGGCCCCCCAGACATTGATTTTACTATTGAAATTTCCTCAGGGGGCCCCCTCTCAGTGAGAGGCCCTTAGAATCATCCACTGATTATCAACATACTGAGTATCTATTTATCATACAGTATCTATTTAATTTATAAGTCCATTAAAGCACACTGTCATACATAAGTACTGCAGTAACAGTACTTGCCTTTTGAACGTCCCAGGCCCTGACTGTCCCATCAGTGGAGGCACTGCAGACTATGGAGCACTGGTTCCAAAACTCAGAGATTGCCTTTATTCCAGACAGATACACGACACCCTTGATTTGTGCTGAAGATCAAACAGACCATTACAGACTAGCCTACTTTGTGTAAGGTAAGATTGTTGTCACAGACTGCACTTATCTTCACACTCAAGCATACACTAGTATAGCATTTTTGTGTACCTGATACCTCAATGACATTATAAAACATTGATTTAACTATTGCACTATCAAAAGCCATATGAGCACTAAGTAAGTGAAAAGGGCAGCGGGATACTTTTTTTCAGTGATACTGTAATTGCATATTATATTGTAAATTATAATTTCATGATGGTATTATTAAGTTGCACTTTATTGCATATGACACTCACTCTCCGGTGATGCTCAATCATTCTTCTCCCTCTCTGCCTTATAAATCATATCCACACAAGCACTGTACTTTACCATCGTGGCCTCTAAGACTCTGGCAGGTGTAGTCACCACCGGCCCTTCCTGTCTTCATTTTTAACTCCAAGAGGACACGCCGCATGTAGTAGCTTTTCCAGCTCTGCTTGCCTATGTCAGCCAAAAAGTTGGCAACATTGCAGAAACCCCATCTCTGCAGACAGATTTTTCTAAATGAAATAAGTATCAAAATAAGAAGAGGAAAATGGTGAATAATTTATTCATTCATTCATTTAATTTATTTGTTGGTTGGTTGTTGTTAGGCTATATAGGCCTACTTACCTCCAAAGCCATGGAGTCTCTGCAGCCTCATGCCATGCCTGTTCAAAATAGACATTTACAGTCCTTCATAACATAATATCGGCCCTCTGCCAGGCCAGCATCTTTATACAGCTACCATCACAGCTAAGCTAACTAAGAGTTTTCCAGTGATTTTCATTGTGATCCCGTAGTCTAACAGTACCCAAACAACTAACTTGTCACATACCCTACTTTTTACTGTGACAATACCCAACTACTTGCTTGAACATTAGGTTTGTTTAATAAAATGTGTTAGGCTACTTTACATCATGTTAAAATTAAAACATTGTCTTAAACATCATCCCATATTGCAACTCTTTGCCGTGTACTGTAGTTCTTGAGCCAGAGGTTTGGTTGGTACCAATCTGTGTAAGGCATGTTGTGATTTTTTAAGAATGGTACACAGTTAGAACATACATTATAGCATTGCATTGGTGGTAACTTTTTGTATATGATCACCCTCTAGTCTATTATAATCTTATTGAGTATTTTATGGATGAATAGCATATTAGACATAACCTCAAAACTTCCCCAGCTGATTATTATTACCATTAAGACAAGCCTACTTTTTCTGTACTTTTTCTTTTTTTCCCCACTTTGTTATGAAACAAGTCATGTTTTTCAAATCTTATACAAACACATTCATTTTGTGGAAGGGGTGTATACCAAACATGCACCTTTTAGACGTAGTAGGCTAGCATACATTTATCAAATAGCTATAGGCCTACACACAACCAACAAAACGAAACGATGAGAGGAGAAGAAGTGTATATTAGTGTTCGACAAAAAACACACCCTATCCAGAGGTAGCTTACCCAGAATGTGCAGTGTATACCACGTTCACGTTATTTCCAAATCTGTATAGCAAAATATGAACCAAAAAATATATAGGCTAAATAACTGATCCATGCGCAAAAAGAGAGCCCCCCTACTACGCATAAGTTACAAATCGCAAACTTGTATCTTCTCATGCTCCTAGACCTAGATCACTTCCGCAAAAACTAACGATTTGACTGAACCTTACCTTACAAACATATGATGCCATAACAAGGTCTTCGTCAGGTAAGTATGAAAAAATCGAAATCAAGCAGTCGAGAGGTAGGTGTGCTGGATGTGGGTCCATTTTTACAAAAAGCTAATAAGCAGTAAAACTGTTTAGAATCTGTCTGCTCTCGGATGCTTCTTCGCTGTAACTTCTACCTCAATCAACCCGCCTTAACCCAACCCAGCAGCAGTTTTGACAGCGATTTGTTGACATTAACTACGGTACTCTTGTAGGGACAAACCACACCGCCTCCAATAGCATTGTACAATATATAGCCCATGTTTAGGCTACATACAGTACACCTGTACACTGAGAGATATACAAAAACTTTTTTTCCCCCTTTACTCTCGAAGATTGAATCAAAAGTAGTATAATATAAGTGAAGTATAGGAGTGGCAGCATCATTTTAGAGCTAATTTATCCTACAGACTGGGCCACTTAACAGAACAGATGGAATCATAACACCAGAGAATATGATGCAAAAAAAATAATAAAAAAAAATAAATGGTGTTGAATTGTAAGAAGCCTGTGTGAAGGGATATGGCAATAATATGTAAACAAAACAGAAAAAATCACTATAAAATTGTTTATTTTTATGAATATAATATGACAAATATAAAACATGTGATAATATTGCCTGACTGAGAATTAAATTTTTGGACAGAAAAGAAAAAAAAGGTTTGTGTCTCTGACTCTGAGGTGTATGAAAACAAAACATTTTTCTTTTTCAAAATATGACAGAAGAATTAGGATAGACCAACACTAGCCTCATAACCTGCTCTATAGAATTACTGTAACTAGTCAAACATACATCCAAAGATAGACTAGGCCTATATCTTTTCACAGTGTAGCCAAGAATTGAAGTTATGGGACAGTAAGGCAAAGCAAGCAAATACCTCTGTATAGGCCTAGCCCATTTCATACACAAAACAGCAACCCAATTATGGTTAACATGCAAGGCCGGACTGGAACCAAAAAATGGCCTAGGCATTTTTGGCTATGGCGGCCCACCATGATTTTATTCAATAGGCTAATAACATCATGGCAAGCTAAAATAACACTGAAAGTTGGACACATTGTATGAACATTAGAGATTTAATTGGACTAGCCCAATACTTCAAGAAAATTGACAACACCGGCCCACTGGACATTGCCCTGTATGCCCTATATGGCCAGTCCATGTATGTTAACATGAGAACAAAAGAAAATATATGACAAACACATAAAGATCAATATGAATGGTATGTGAAATGAGTGGTAAACAACATAGTAGGCCATTTTAATTTCATGTTTCACTATCTGTTTTTGTTACATTTTTCTTACAATAGGCCTATTGTAGCCTAACATAGCCCGCTCATAATACGAATGTTCATCCGTATCCATGGTCTGTGAACGGTCTTCTGGGGCGTGTTTACATCGGTAGAGAGTCTACCGGCCAATAAGCGAAGCTGATCAGCTAGACTGATTTCAAACCAGAAGTGAATGCCCTCCCCCCCGCGTCAGATTAAAGAACCTCCAGACCATGAATACGGATGAACAGCAGTATTATGGTTGGGCTATGTCAGGCTAGGCCTATTGCACTTACAGTATGTCACTTTTGCTTTAAATCAATTTAGCAAATGTTGTTATGAAATCTATTCTTCTTTTACAAACATTTGTAAGGCACATTATGCAGTCCAGCAAAATTGTCAGTGCTGTTCCTCCCTTTTTCCATTGCAGTTGTCTGTGTTGCACTGTATACCTAGCCTACTTGATAGATGGAAAAGAAGATGCCAAAACCCAGCCCTCATATAGATTAAGTGAGATTTCCAAAATTTATATAGAGATTGTCGAATGGACATTATCTACTAGCTACTACTACTAGGCTACTATTATCTACTGTGTACAAGAACACTAACAGCAGTATTTTTGTATGTTGTCTACACCAGGCTTGGGCGAACTAAGGCCCGGGGGCCACATGCGGCCCGCTGAGCTATTTAATCCGGCCCGTGGAGCCTTCCCAAAGTAGAATAATTTATGTTTTAGCCAAGGAGGCCTAGGCCTAAATTATCAAATTTGTTGTATTCATGAAATACAAATTCTCCTTTTAAACCTGCATGTTAACATGTCCTCTGAGGAAAGTGGGGATACTGGTTTAAGACTTGCCAATTTACCTGCATCAACCGGTTTACAGTTAACACCCGGCCCATCAAAATCTAAAAGCGAATGTGGCCCTTTGGCCAAAATAATTGCCCACCCCTGGTCTACACTAACAAGGGATTTGAGTAGACTCAGCCACAGACGAACATCACTAAAAATTTAGTGTCCAGGAGATGGCGCTGTTGTAAAGTACACGGGATACATGAGGCCCAATTCTAGTAGTTTCAGCCCAGTGTATGATTTTAATTAAGAACTCTTATCAGAATAAATTTACACGCTGAATTACAGTGATGAAACGAAATTCATCCTTGGCAAACAGACCCAGTGCTTTGAATGGGTGCTTTGTAATGTGGTACAATAAAATGGTGTTGATATGTATAGGCTATTATACAAAGTAGTTATATATAATACATATTTATATACTTAATTTACTAGAAGACACACAAAAAAATGTTTGTTAGTTTATGCCTTAGTGTCAGTTTGTCTTTGGGTTACCTTGGCGCGCACAACACCCCATGTGCTTGGACCTGTAGGCTAAATGACAAGGGAGAGAAAACTAATTCTTTGGTCTCAGTAAGGAACGATGGCCTAATTGGATCCGTTTCGCCATTAACAGGGCCCGTCATTGTGTCAGGTCTAGCTGGTGATGAGAAACTCATATCGTCAATGTGTTCAACAGGTGTTTGCATTAGAAGCAAACGTCGGTTGCGGCAGGTAGAGTGTACAGCATCACTTTATCATTCACACCATGAAAGAACACGTGAAATCATAGCAGTGAAATCATTGTGCTTTTTCCTTCCAAAACACGCCCCTGAGATACCTTATATAGATCTACGCGTAGACCAAGGCGTTTGCGCCGCTCAGCACCCAAGCCCATCTCCACTCGTACCTGTGCACTCTCGCAATGAAGCCGGACGAGTGAGCAGACTCAGGACTCTGGAGAGAGGATAAGGATACATTAGAAGTCGTTTACATGGGAACTACACATGCTTATATGGATTCATACACTACTGATCGGGCATTGCTTGGACAATGACTTTACTTAGCTGAAAAAAATTGCGCTCGATTTTGCACGCGTAAAACTGTGAGGATAATCATGTGCAGGAAAACGCGACGCTGGATATTCCGTGTATTTCTATGTCTTGGAATTATTTACTTGAAAATTGGGTGAGTGTGTTATTAAAATGTATTACATTTTGATAATTTATAAATACAAATACATATACTTTTTACATTAACTTCGGGGCCAGAAAACGAAAGAGTAGGCCGTCTAACCGCCACTTCGCTGAATTTTATAATTGATTCGGCTATTTCTATTGAACATTGAGGTGATTGTCTCTAAGGCAAAGAGATAAAATAGTTTTGTAGATCTTACTGTAACCCAGTCTCGAACATATGTGTGCTACTCCAGCCCCTTACCAACAAGTGGGGTGCAATCTAATTGCACATCTGGCGGACACTTTGAGGAATTTCTTCCGGAAAATGTTACCTTTCAATTAATTTGGCAGATTTTTTGGCCAAATTAATTCTTCTGTGGTTAATGGAATCTGTGTTAAAATGGTCTGTAAACTTATTTATGATTGTTTCAGGTCTTGGCACTCGTATAGTAGGCTACAGAGCCTAAATATACGAAGTAAAGTTTCCGTTCAATTAAAGCTTTCAAGGGGGTAAAACGTTGTCACTGTCACTGATATGATCTTATCTTGATCTATCATAGTGGCTTCTCTTCTGTCCTGGCCCTGGGAGCAAGCATAATATGTAACAAGATTCCCGGTTTGGCGCCTCGACAGCGGATCATCTGCCAAAGTCGACCCGATGCCATTGTAATTATTGGAGAAGGAATTCAGATGGGAATAAACGAATGTCAGTACCAATTCAGAAACGGACGCTGGAACTGTTCTGCCCTGGGAGAGCGAACCGCCTTCGGGAAAGAATTGAAAGTGGGTATGTTAACACCTTTTAAACTTTGTCTCAAACGTGTAAGCTGACCCAAATGTTGATATAAAACCAACCCAACATTCTACATTTTTGCATTGCCTTAGCTGTACAACGCAACCCCTCCAAATGTTAAACTTCACACGCCATTGTCAATCTTAGTGACTACTTGGAGACTTGCGCACTTGAAAAGATATGCTTCAGAGTAAAACGCTCCAAGCGTTTAAAGCTTCCTACCTACATGCCTTAGATATCTGCTGGATGAGATGAGCACTTGTTTAATACCTGGGGTCATGAAAGCACGCGCAGACGTGCACAAAGGAGAAGGCTACTTGGATCGCAGCTGGCTGTGAGACAGATCTGTGTCTCTGACTCAGGTGGAGGCCGGATCCTGTCCACTGATACCTGCTATTTGACCACCCAAATAATGTTGGAGATGTCAGTCAGTTTGTGCAGCCTGTGACTGTGGAAGAAAACGGCATTGTGTTATTTGATTATCATGATGTCATACTGTATGGGAAAAACATATGAGATTGACAGCAACTGCCTACAGTAGACAGGCACCCAGCTTCCAAAGGCATATCTTCCACACACTCTATAAGTGACCTTACCTGTGGATGACAAAGAGTAAGAAAGAGAAGAAACAGATAGAGAGAGAGAGAGAGAGAGAGAGAGAGCAACCTTTCTCACTCCTAAAAGTCACTTTTCACAGGACAAGATTTTATAAGCAGGCTTTTAATTCGGGATCTTTTTTTTAGGTTTTATGTGACAAGGGACCTTAACTTCCTGATCCGTTCAATGTGCTTTGTAAGACAGGTGGAACGGTGTCTCTCTCAAAGGGCTACGTGAACAGTGCGCTAAAAGTGAGAGTACACCCTGTTGGCCCAAGGTACAGTATCGAAAACAAGCAGCGTGAAAGAACGCCCGGCTATTGAGGCTAGTCTCTTGAGAGACCTTTGTTATGTTCTTGCTTATCTCTCCTACCTTTTCTGAGGCTTTTAGTGCCTGAATATTGGTTCTTACCACGAGTATAAGTTACAGGATCATTAGAAGATGACAGAGAGGAAGGCAGCCAGGGAGACATTTCCAAGCTGTTGTCATTCATGCAAATGACAGCTGGGTTAAAGGTGTCAGGCAGGGAGCTGGGTGGCCACCAGGCATCCACCTGACACACATCTGATGAACAAACCTCAATTTATACAGCTTGCACCCATAGAAAGGGATACAAAGGCATTAGGCCATCTTCTGTAGACTACATTATGAGGTTTATTTACAGTTAGATATACTTTGATGAATGTACTGTAATTTCAGTCTGTGAAACCAAGATAATTATCCAATTGCGGTGAAGTAATATAATTACAAAGGTTTTGTAATGATGTCAACTTAAAGGAAGGAAGTGCTTGTTTACTGCATGAGAAGGGGGCGAGTATGAGGGGGCTTCATGTGCCTGTCTAACACAGAAATTAAGCTTTGACAATTCCAGCTTGACAAGTACTATGAGATGCCTTTGACAAACAGCTCTCATGTGTCAAGCTGCAGAGCTGCGGGGTGTACAGTACAAACTGTTCACCAATATGCTAGGCTTTGGTGCTGTTGAAGAGGAAATACAGCTAACAATCACTCAAAGTGTTTTATCATCATGAAATAACTTTGGTTCACAAGGGTTCAACTTCTGTCGTCTTCCAGAAATGCCACTCAAGTGCTAATAGAACGTTTCTTCTATTGATTTTCTCTTTGATTCTGTGCCTAAAGTATATGGCTTTCATGTTGGCTCTGCCTCTGTAGATACAAAGTCTTCCTTTTTACATTAATTAATAATTATGCCCATGAAGCTCCAACATAGGACACGTTGTCATACAAAGATCAATGCAGGAAGTGCACAGCAGAAAGATTGCAGAAAACTAATTCTCTTCATATGAAGACGGTCCAATGGACTTGTTGCCACAAATTGTTGTAATTTCCATCCAAACCGACTTTCTTTGCAAGATTGACTTAAAATGAGTGAGAACTGACACCAACGTGACTCTGACCATTCATTGCCAATGGGCAAACCAAGGAGGGTGTGGAAATAAATGATTTGTAGGAGCAAGCTAGGAGATAACCCCTGCATCAAGTTGGGTGGGTTTTGACATGGCAGAATGACTACACAAAGTGTAGCAGTCTCTGGACTGATCAATAACTCTCCCTCCTCAACAGTCTCCTCATTCATGCAGCTTTATCTTCAGCCATGTGTCTATTGATTGGCTACTTCGTAATGGTTGACATGGACAATATTAAAATACCATTAAACACACTTTGGTTCTTGATATCATGACACAAGCTGCTGCATTCCATATAATCAGTGTGATACTGCTAATGGGAATCACGATACTGATGATGTATCCTAACGGAAACTTGTCATTTCTGTTTTGACCACAAAATTTCATGAATAATCCATAATCCATTTTGTTGTCTATGATACTGACCAGGGTTGCTCTGTTTCAGGAAGTAAAGAGGCTGCCTTCACCTATGCCATCATCGCAGCAGGGGTGGCCCACGCCATCACAGCGGCCTGTACCCAGGGCAACCTGAGTGACTGCAGCTGCGATAAGGACAAGCAGGGCTTCTATGGCCGTGGCGATGGGTGGAAGTGGGGTGGGTGTTCGGCGGACGTCCGCTACGGCATCGGCTTCTCCAAGGTGTTCATTGACGCCCGGGAGATCAAGCAGAATGCTCGCACTCTCATGAATTTGCACAACAATGAGGTGGGACGCAAGGTACGTTCAACAAGAAAACAAAAATAACTCTTAACCAGCTTTTTCTATGCAGATGACATTTTCTTACTCTGAAAGTCTGTTTTAGTCTGAAAAGACATGAATGAGTGCTTGTGAGGGAACATTACTTACAAAACAAGAGAAAAAAACAAAGGCATGTTGTGGCTCATTGATGATTGATGGGAACCACCCCAAAGTCTTGACTTCTGTAAAAAGAAAAAGAAGAAGAGGAGGAAGAGGAAAAAAAGAAGTGTGTGTGTGTGTATGTGTGTGTGTGTTGGGGGGGGTGTTTTAATAGGCAGGATGGATTAGTGTAAGGCTGCTTAGTTGTGGGGGCCCTGGCATAGTGATTGTCATGCTCAGGAGCCAACAGTGCTTGCCAAGACCTTGGCCACTGAGGGCACAGTTAAACGGCCAGAGAAAAGAAGTACTCCAGGCTTTCAGGGGGAAAGGAGTTGAAGTGTCCGTCTTCAATTACCCACCACAGTCTCCGAGCCAAAAAATGAGAGGGCTGTTTGAAAGTATTAGGTAATGCAGTTTTTATGTCAACCGGTAAAGTCTAAGGTTTGTGTTACTTATTAACTTTGCGGAATAATTAATTGTGATAGGTGTGTAAGAACACACACAACTTCACTTTGATTTGTTCTTTGGATACAAGCCATCATCACTTTATAATATTTGTTATCAATATTTATATATTTGTTATCAATATCAGTTTTGAGACTGATCATTAGCGTCTTTGGTAGAGATAACCTATGAGAGGAAATGATCATTGTTGTAGTTGTCAGATTAATATCCAACAAATGTTTGTTTACCTAATGGCACGATAACATGTTGTGTGTTGGGATGGAAAAGACTGCGAGACATCCATTCAGGTTTACCTAATGAGAGATGACTCATCCCACCCCACCCCAACTCCAGCCCTACCACCACAGAGGAGTGATTCATTTCAGAACAACCCTCAACTGACACTGCCTGATGGGTTCACTTCAGGCTTTTCTTCCCTGTCTCATTCAACACTGCTTTATCAGGGCAACCTGCCGGCCTTGTCCACCGCTGATCTTACTGTACTGAGAAGCTCATTCTGTTCTCTGGATCGGTTCTGTTCCTATTCTCTTGGCTGAAAAAAGAGACCTCTGCTGGGAGACCCCCCGCCTCCCTCCTTTATACATGCAAATCTAAGTAATTGGCAAAGAGCACTAGATTCATTTACTTCAACCGAAGCTAAATACAAGATACAACAAGTTCAGTCAGGGATACTGTCAAGGAGGGAGTTTAGGAGACACCTGTGTGTCACAGTATAATTTTCCACATCAAGTCCATTTCATACGTGCAATTTTACTCAGTAGACTCCATACCTTAGCTTTGATGCAATGCCTTTTTGTTTTTGTATAGCATTCTGAATGAGTTAGTGTTAATGTACAATTCACAGACAATTGACAACTTATGAAGCATGACAGAAACAATGTCTTATATAAATGTCTTCTCTGCAGGTAAATGGGTTTAGAAATCCTGTAATCTATGTTTTGATTACAGATATTTACAGTTTTTTTTGTTTTGTTTTTTGTCTCCAGGCTCTGGAAAGGAACATGCGTCTAGAATGCAAGTGCCATGGTGTGTCTGGGTCATGCACCACTAAAACCTGCTGGACTACACTGCCCAAGTTTCGTGAGCTGGGCTACTCACTAAAGGACAAATATACGCAGGCTCTACACGTGGAACCGGTCAAAGCCAGTCGCAACAAACGGCCCACGTTCCTCAAGATCAAAAAGCCCATGTCCTACCGCAAACCCATGGACACAGACCTAGTGTATATAGAGAAGTCGCCCAATTACTGCGAGCCGGATCCAGTTACGGGCAGCGTTGGCACGCAGGGCCGCATCTGCAACAAGACGCTGCAGCACCACACGAGTGGCTGTGACTTGATGTGTTGCGGACGTGGCTACAACACGCACCAGTACTCGCGTGTTTGGCAGTGCAACTGCAAGTTCCTCTGGTGCTGCTACGTCAAATGCAACACCTGCAGTGAGAGGACAGAGGTGTACACGTGCAAATGAACAAGCTTTTTCTTTTTTTTTTTGTCTCTCTGATTCCATCTCTCTTACCATGTGCATGGTAAGCATTTTATTTTGCCTGTGGGCAGTTCTTTGTAGGGACGCATACATTTCTGGATGGAAGATGTCTGGTGATTTTTTTTAACTCCATTTGCACATAAATCTGGTCCTTCCAATCTCTGGAAACAGATATTAGTTGACCCTATTATTTTTTAGAGACATTGGTTACAAAGGAGGAAACGTGGATCTAAAAAAGCTGGAAGAATAAGCCCACAAGATATACCCACGTGTGCATCCACGTGGAATCCAGATATGGGCTACACATGTGGTCAGTTTTGTGGTACTTCCTTGTTGGTGTATTGCATTAGGGCTGTCTCAATGGGCACTGACTGCTGGACAGATGGACAGACTGCCATTGATATATGCATGTACAGCTGTCTATAGTCTAAAAGTACTTTGATGGGAAAACCATTCAGGGGGAATGGTTGCAATGGAATATAGCAATGATGGAACTATTTAACTCTTGATGTAGACACTCAAATGATAATTAATTTATTTAACAAGGAAAACTACTGATTTCTTTTTCTATGAAATGAGCTATGTTCGAATAGACTACTGTATGTCATTATTGCAGAAACTCACACAGAAACACTGGAAATTGGAATATGCTACTGAAAGACACTGGCTTAGTTGGCCAGTCAACCCCGACAATGACTTTTTTTTTCCTCATAGTTTTTCTCCTTCTGTTGCTGCTAGTTTGGGAACCTTGCATATGCTATAGTATAGAACCACTGGTCACAACTCAGCTTGTCGATATGACAACACAGGTTGTCAATATGACAACATGTTTATCAAACTGGGCATAGTAGACACATTGTCTTTCATTTGGAAATGTTAGTTGAGAGTATATTTTGTGAAAGAATATTTTTATATGAATGTTTTATTTATACTTTACTACTTGGTGCCTCACTACACCACACTGTTACTGATTTTTTTTTCTTTCTTCTACTGTTGCAGCCGAAAATAAGGTTGACGTTAAATGCTGGTATTGATAAACATACTTCTGTTTGGTCTAAGAAATATTTGCTGCTGTCAATCTGATTCATAAAATGGCAATACACAGACTTTCTCAGTCTTTACAAGTGGTATTTGTAAACATGCCATAGTGTAACTAAATCTTCCCCGGAATTTACTCAAGTAAACATCGGGGTTTCTCACATTTTTCTGTTTCACATACAAAATGGCAACAAGTTGGAAACGGAATTGTTCTGTTTTGGCTAAATGTTGTTTTGAACCTGGAGGTTATGCTGATCCTGAAGTCAGTTTCCATGTGATGAGATGTTCAAATATTAAACACAATAACTGTGCAGAGCATGATTGTTTTGTCTGCCATCAGATTTTGAAAGGAATTTTTATCTACTACTTGGATAAATGTTGGATACTTGAGGTAACTTCACTGCACATGTAAAGTAAAGTGCATGAAGGCAAAAATTGAGTATGCAGAAAAAGGTGTGTCAGCTCAATCTCTGGCTCGTTAAAACCCTTCAACCCCTTAAATCACAGTGAAACAAAAATAAATACCTGGCAACTAAGTGAACATGAAGACAAGACTACTAAAGTGAGCTCTGCATAACCCTAACCAGTCATCGTCCATTTGGAGCAACCAGCGTGGTGAAGACAGTATAGTGGGAGTCAGGCTCTGGCGGTGCCTAATTGCGGGGCACTTTTAGGGGGGGTGGGGTCTTGCAGCCTGAGAGGCAAGAAATAAAAGGCAGAGGAGGGGTTTTGTGCCTGTAATGGTGGGGTGTTGATGTAATTGATGAGTTCTGTTTCGGAGGGTGTCACGGTGATGACTTGCTCAGGCTGGGCTGGGCTGAGGATGGGGGGGGGGGGGGTGGAGGGTGGTGTGTGGTGATAGATTGCCCTGACATCTGCCTCATTCAACTGCAGGGCCACTAGTTGCTACAACAACTCTACAGTGAGCGGGAAAAATGTCAGCCAGTCGCCCAGAGGAGCCAGGCTACCCATCAGCAAAATGTTAACTATGCCCGGGAAAAAAAAAGAAAAAAAGATTTTGGGTGCTGCAGCCAAAGCCCCTCACTGTAGATAGGAAACAGAAGGGGAATGCTCTTCCCAAGTCAAGTTGCAGAGGGGCAAAATCTCTGTGCATGACGGAGCAGATTTTTAGCCGGCCAACATCCCTCCACATCTTTTAAAAGAGAGGTGTTCCTAATGAGGCATGGAACCAGGCTCCAAAAGATGGGTTAATTTTAAACCACGGGAATCTTGACAGCAAATGGTGTATTATCTGCTGTTTAAAAGGACTAGAGAATAAAAACAATTACTGTTTTCACCACAAGTGACTCCTCTGAAGCACAGATCATGATCTCCTTTTCAAAAACATTGAGTCTTTTTTTTTTTTTTTTTTTTTGAGAAATTCTAAATTGCCAGACTTTAGACACTCTCAAAAAGGTCACTTTAGACATCCCACTGTGGAACTCTTACAGACTGTTTAGTTGCTCTCTGTCTTCTAGGCGTGAACTGACTCTGACTTTAGTCCAGCGGTAGCCAGAGGCTTCATGGCCTGTGTGAATGGAAAAAGCAATGATTTCCCCATTGGTTGTGTTATGGATGTCTCACTTCAGGACTGAAGTAAACAACAGAATAGTCTTATCTAGCCACCTGTGGAGTGATGTTAGTTGGCTCAAGAGGAAACTCAAGTACAGTATAGAAAAATAGCTACAGTATGTTCTGACTGTTGTGGACTTTTGTAGATTCTGTGTGTCAAATATGGCAAAAATTTGTGCATGAGATTTTGAAAAAAAAAAAAAAACAACAATACACAAGACATTACACAAGTGGTGATTTTAGAGTGATAGTGCTTGAGCATTAGATACACCCGCACTTCAAATTAACTGAGATGGTACAAGAGTGTGTCTATGCAGAGCATGAAGACTATGGCATCAACAGTAGGTGCCAGCACACTCGTAAATGTTGTATTGGAATGGATGCTTTAAAGGAGCTCTACCTCAGTTTCAGGCCCAGAATCCCTGTCTTAGCCTCTTGGCCTCTTTGGTTTCATCTGTGTAATGAAACACTCCTCAAAACTGGCATTTTGGCAGGTGCGGATCTGGCAACCTCAATAAAGCGCCTCACAGCAGAGCCCAGTGCGCCATTGCAAAGGCTGCAATTTCCTTTGATATTCTTTGATACCAGAAATGGTACCTGTAGTTAAACGATCACTGAGACGATAATTATGGCCTTATGGGTGTTTCCCTATAAACAAAGACGTTTCTCTGCCAGCACCTTGTTTAATAACGCCGCCTGCTTGAAGTGGGGATCATCTCTCTCTCTCTCTCTCTCTCTCTCTCTCTCTCTCTCTCTCTCTCTCTCTCTCTTTTTTTTTTTTTTTGTTCTGTTGATGTATATTTACAAACATACAGTACGAGGAGGTCTGACGGGAGCACCTGTGTTATCTGAATCCCTAGTATAGCGGCAGATTTATGACTGCACTGTTTATGCTGGAGAGCAGCCAGGGCTTCACATTTACGCCTGTGACCCGCTGCTGAAATGGCCAAAACTTGTGTTGTCCTCCCCACAATCAGCTGACACTTGCACAAAATTGGGAATGGTTTCAAGTCCATTTCATATCTGAGTCAGTTGACAATCCTGCCGGGTTGTACAGTACAGTCACTGAGCAAAGATCGTTGCTCTTTTTTGATTCAACATCCTAGGAGACTGGAGTCAGCTCCCGAGGATTCGGCTAAGTCTCTCAGAATAGTTTTATATGGCCTCATTAGAAAGGCACAAAGACAAACTTAACTTCAGTCTACTGTGTCTAATTCAGTATTTAGGCAATAAGCACCGGATTCGGCGAGAGCAAATCAGAGCACAATAAAGACAATAATTGAGCATGGAGGAAAGAGGCAGAAGGAAAGGCAGCGTGTTTTTCACTCACTACGCCTATAAATCACCCGCCACATAATTCCATCAGTGCTACTTTGTTTTTCTTCTGGTTGAGACATGCACAAGCACCTTATGTGCACAGTAAACTGTGGAGCACAAGGCGGTCTTTATGCGGCCCCCTGAGACAGAGGGGGAGAGAGATAGATAGTCAGTCAGCCAGCCCTGTGGAGAGAGATAGAAAGATCCTGATATTCAACAACACAACAGAGAGAGGTATCTACTTCAGGGACAGAGGCACATGGGCATTTCTCAAGTTGTCTTTTCATTTATATACATACTGGAGGCTTAGGGCCGGTTCCTGCCAGACAAAGTAGGCGATCGCCTCGGGCACCAAATCAAGGGGACATTGCAATACATTTTTTTCTTCACTTGTATTTATAGAAAAGAGGGGGCAAAACTCAAGGAAACTCAAGAAAACTCAAACTCTAGGCTTATAGTACATACTGCTTTTTTATACTAATTGATCTGAGACTCCTCTGTGCCAACACTTCAGAACACTATCTACACTATCTATTGTCTTATACTTGTGTCCCTCAACTGTCTCTGTCACTGGAGGCTGAGCTTACAGTAATCTTCCCCAACGCATTTGTACCTTGACATGAAATGTTTTGACCAATAACACAGAACTCACTGCAACCCTCCAAGCTATGAGGAGAACGCTTTATTCCACCTCCAAGTTGTCTCGTCACCAACAATCATTCCCACACTTCTCCATGAATGATGTTGAAAAGAAAATAAATACTTCTGCAGAGTGAAAAGGAGAATTTGAATCAAAATCTGAAATGAACAAAACTTGATACATATTCACTTAAAATTGTCCAGAATTTTGTTGCAGAATTTTACTTAATCTACAGTGACGATCAGAATTTATCATTTAGGCCTACTCTCCTGCTCCTTCAAATTGAAATAAAATACCATAGATAAAATAAATATAGACATCAACAGAGGCTATCAGGTATTCTGCTACTGTATCAACCAAAAAAATAAAAAATAAATAAAAAATAACAAGTGGTTGAACACAGCACAGGAGGTTAGGAATGCTCTGTTGATTTAACTTTGATCAAAGACGGTCATTCTGTGAGCAGCTATGCATCTGCTTTTAATTATACAAGCTTCTGTCATCATGATTGACAATGTAATAGCTTCTGCAGTCAGAGGCAGGAAGGCTGCCTGAACAGGCTGCATGCTTTTAATGTAACCTGAGTGCATTGTAATCGGGGAATCATCATCATTACACACTTTAGTTTGCACAACACCAGGGCTCTAGCTGGGGTGACTCTTTGTAGGTATACACAGACACAAACACAGACATACACACTCACTCATTTGGGACACACACACACACACACACACACACACACACACACACATATATATATATATATATATATATATATATATACATATATACACACATATATATATATATATATATATATATATATAAAACCCTACACAAAGAGAGAGAGCTTTGAGGGAGATAAGGTTTATGAATGATAAGGTACTTTGGCTGTAAGTTCATCAAAGGTCGGCTTCAAGAAGGCAGCCCTTGTCTTTTTTTATCATTTAATGTAGACTAATGACAGTACAATACAGTATTGTTTCTGACCCTTACAATCAATGACTATTTTTGTATTAAATGTCTCCAACACTATAGTTTACGATGACCTGAACTTTGTGAACTGAATTTCTGCTTTTTCTACTGTATTCTAAATATATAAAGGACAAGGAGGCGATAGGAGAGATTATGCCTCTATTATCCTCTCTCCCTGTCTGCCCCGACCTTGTTTTATTACCACATACTGTAAGTTCGAAAATAAAATCATAGGCCCTTTACTAAGCATCCATTTATTTAGTGAACGTGCTTATTATGGGTGAGGTTTCTCCCCATGTGCCGCAGTAGGTGAGACATGGAGACATCGGGCGAGAAGATTAATAGCGTAATGACTGTGACCCCATAGTTTAGTTATTTAAACTGGCAGTATGCGGCGAAATTGTTTCATGACTTTCTGCGATGAAACACTGAAAACAAGTCGAGACAAGTGATCGATGTTGGGAAGGGGGATGGAAAAAAAAGAGAGAGAGAGAGACTCAAACTCGAAATCCTCTGCCAGATGCAGTTCGAGAACAGCAGAGTGCAGACACCTCAAGTAGAGCCCCTTGGTTGCATGTTTTCATATTGTTTCTCGATGATAAGGGAAACCAATATTTAACCAACATAAATATTTTCCTGTCGAGTACAGTAAGATTCCCAGTGTTTTTCTAACATGTCCATTGACTCCAGATAAATGAGCAAAAGTGACTCCAGAGGTGAACAATAACAGCCTCAACACAACCAGACAAATCTCAAAGGAAAACTTAACACTGTCCACTAGCTTTATCTTTAATCTCCCATTTCAACATTTCAAACATAAATATGAAACAAAAACGTGTAGCCTACCTGAATTTGTCTTGTTCTGCTCTCAGGTCCTCTGTGGTCAAAGGAGTTGAGTCCTGATCTAGTTCTGAGTTTCCTATGCAATGATTAAGTATATAGTGAACATGGACATACCCAACAATGGTTTTAAAAAATAATTATGACATTGTTTATATTAAATATATATTAATATATATATTAAAAAACTACAAGAATTTTCTAGCTGTGTTTTGGAATTTCACTAGCCAGGCTAATCGGCGAACAGAGGGCTCTGGAATGGCCAATATTTTTACGGTTCACAGAAAGTATCTGCCCACAAGGAAGGAAACGTACAGTATGCCGATTGAGGGATCCCAGACACTTTGCACAAAGTGAAATGACATGAAAGCATTTAGTATACCTGGGCAAGCATTTCACTACATCAAAGCAGAGTTAAGTTAACCAGTGATTCTGCAATGTTTTGCCACTGAGATGCACCCTTACAGTAGAATAAACAATAGGTTTATATCATGGGACAGACATTAAAACAAAAGACAACAAGCAACATCAAAAACCTGTACCATATTCATATCACTATTCAAAGTTTCCTATGAATAGAGGGTTACAGTCCCTCTGGATAGGTCACCAGGTCATCTTAGGGTCAAAGGTTAACTGAGGTGTCAGAGAAGCCCAGCTGGCTGCATTGCAGTGAGGTCCAGCAAAGTAATGGTAATGGGACAATTAATGGAACAAAGGGCACGGTATTGAAAGGAGGATGGAAAAAATAGGCTCTTTTGTTATCTATTAGAAACAAAACACAAGGAAAGGCCAGCTTCACCTCTAGACAACCCTACCAGATGAGAATTATTAAGCCTTCGGCTGCAAAGCACAAACAATACAGAGAGAGAGAGAGAGAGAGAGAGAGAGAGAGAGAGAGAGAGAGAGAGAGAGAGAGATGTGTGGCCATGGCTTGAACACCCTCACACATGTACAGTAGACAGACAAACATGTAGGCCTACTCACATACCAAAAACAAGTAGCACACAAACAAGTACACATCATGTACACACACATACACAAACCCACACACATTTTCTATGTGCTATCCAATCCCTTTATGGCCTGTCCAGCTCTGCTTCTGCTGTAAGGTCAGTCAAAAGAGGCCTTTAAACAATAGAGTTAACCACAATGCCAGACAGAGACAAATTCAGTCAGCATTGTGTTCTTGTTCGGTGTTTATGTTGGGGACATAAATCCAGACTCCATCTGTCCCAAAGACTAACCCTATGATTCTGAAAGGGACCGCTGGTGTCCTGGGGGAATGTACAGGTTAGATAAGAAGGAAGACTTATCCCTGCATATATAGACAGTGACTCTAAATGCAGTCACATTTTACTGTATAAAACATGTTTTTAGGTCTTTCATGGAAGCTGGGCAGCAGAGCAATTGAATTATGACGAATGAGATTGCATGATCAAAAATCAATAACCTACATTCTATTAATTTTATTTCCATGGGTCAATCAAAAATCAACTCAAAGAAGGGTGAGGAAACTTTGATATAAAGTTAGATAGAATATGAGACTACAGTTACTGAGAGTGATGTTAGCAGTCTGGTAAGTACCTCACTGAAATTAAATGCCAACAATTCCAGAGTCAAGAGATGACAGAACCAGTCAGCTTTCCCAGAGAGGTTTTGCTTTGATCATTTCCACCAAGGTTAGGTGTGCCTAATTCACTTGTGGTTCTGTCATGACTCTCCCCTCTGCACTGTCCCGTTTTTTGTAAAGAAAAAAGAAAGAAAGAAAGAAAGAAAGAAAGAAAGAAAGAAAGAAAGAAAAGAAAAGAAATCAGTCTCAGAAGCAGGCCCAACGGACACCCAGATGCACCCAAAATGAAAACATTTCCATAAGGTTTTCAGAGTCTCTGACGTTGATGAATTAGTCCGTGCTGTGATAGTCAGAAGCTCAGGACTCCTCAGGATTCCCATTCATCATAATTGACTGTATCATAGCACATTAAGCAGGTTTACACAAGCGAGCTTTCTGCACGCTGCTTCAGTAGCCATCATTCATTGTGGGCCATGGAAAAAAAATAGAAGAGAGGGAGGAGAGGACAGCCAACTCAAGCTAATACTTTTTGATTGTCAACCAAATCCCTGGACATACATCAAAATGATTGCAGTTCAGCGGAGTGTCACTCCATAACATCTGTTTTGGAATCGGCAATCCACTCGGGAATTGGCAATGAAGAGTGCGGTTTTAAGCACTGCTCTTACTTGTTACGGCAAAATGATGCGAAGGAGACTGGCAAGTAAAATTAAGCTTGTTGCAAGATGAAGCGTAAAGTGCTGACTTCCAGGTGAAGTCTCCTTTGGCTCGGTCTCCCCGTGACAGGCGGGAGCATGCTGATGGCAGACTATCAAAGGTGGGGTTGAGATGGAGGCAATCACATCCAAATCCGCAGGTTTAATACGCATCGTAAAGGGCACTTCGGTTGAACCAACTGTGGATCATGGATTGTAGGCTGTGTGTCTGGTAAGAAAAGATGCTGTTAAAATTACAAGTTTGGATACCAATGCATTTTTAAGAGGGGCAGCCATCATGATTGTGTGAAAGCGTTTATTGGTCTATAAACTGGAGTGCTATTTCATTACACAATTCCAAGCTACGGATTGTGTGATTGATTAAAAAAAAGGAGAAAACTTGATACTTCATACTTGCTGGCTCCCCCATCTTTGTTTGTGTTGTTAAGTAGTGCTTACTTCATAGACCAAAGCTTCCAAGAAGACACTGCCTGTAGGTTTGAGGCTAACAGCAGCTCAGAAGCTACATGTACCTGTCTCACCCTGAGGTCTTTTGCAACACTGGCTCATCCTTCCTCTTCCTGGCCTCACCTCAGACTCCTCAAGAGTGTATTTCTCTCAACACGGCTTTGCCACCTGCCGAGTTCTGACTCACAAATTGCTCACTTGCCCTTCATCCAACCATCACCACACTACTTCAAACGCAGCCACTGGATGCGTTTGAAGTATTGTAGATTGGGCTTGATGACTGTAATTTTTGGAGTATTATCCATATTGTGCATAAATTACACCACTGTGGTTAATTCAGTACAAAAGAAAATGTAGCTTACAGTGTATGCACCTGTGTATTAATTATAATTAAACATAATCCAAATCAGAATAGGTTATGATCAAATGCTTTGCCTATCCTTGTCCCATTGCTCCTCCAAAGTCACTCACCTTTATTGTTATCATACTGTCCACGATTGCCTCATGCTAGTGCCTCCTTATTCCCATTAACACACTATTGCACAATTAAAATTAACCCCAAAACTTCTGAGTAATTTCCCGAAACCCTCAGACTGCCCTCTTTCTGTGCCACATCCTGCTCCTGAATTCTGAGTAATAACCTCAAGATTTTTCAAAGAAAAATGTTGGTTCATGTGTCTGTATCTTGACCTTATTGGGGGTGGATAGGCCGATTGATATGTGTCAGCTATAATTGCTGTGTCCAAATCCTCCCTCACTGAGTCACTGACAGGCACCTTATTAAGACTATCTGGGGTGAAACATTGTATACTGTAAACAGGGAGCAGCATCAGTGCTTGGAATATTTTCTTTCTTTTGCCATATTTGCTAGTCCTGCTCACAGTCTTGAACGATTGTAAAGCTATAGTGACTCCTTAAAGATTATTCACCATCATTTTTTCTATTATAATGAACTCTAAATCCATTATACAGCTAAAGTAAAGGAGTAGTAAATGGCCATAACATACATAACAAGTCAAGCGATTCATTAAAAAAAATCCTTTTGGTTCCATTGTGTTGCCATAGTTATTTTAGACCACAATATTATGACACTGGTGTGTAATATTTTGACAGTGTGATGTACAAATAGTCTAATCTCATCTACTGTGAAGGTGAAGGGTATGCTATGGGTTAAGTTTGTGGTGTGTGTGTGTGTGTGTGTGTGTGTGTGTGTGTGTGTGTGTGTGTGTTTGTGTGAGTTGCCTGTGTCAGGGTCAAGGTCAGGTTTTGGTTGGGGTCAATTGATAATTAGTTGACAGGTGCTTAAGGGTTAGGGCTATTTGACAGGTATTTGATGGCTAGCAGATGTGCTGCTGGCGGTTTGTCAAGTGTGCAATGCAGGCAATCCAAAGCCTCTCAAACATAGCTTACACAAATGCAGTAAACAGCGTGGACATTTTCTATATTTATGTGAAAGACGGTAGTATGTTGAGGTCAGACGAGATTGTATACACTGCTGAAAGTGTGCACTACCTGTAGCCATAAATCATCTGTGAATAGGTTAGGTTTGGCCCTGAATGTTGGGGCTGACGTTACAAAACAGAGGCAAAAACAAACAAATAAACATACACCATGTACAGTACGCCAGCACATCCTGTGTGCCTGCTGTTGCTGAGCACAAAGTCAAGGGAGCTTTCACCAAAGCCTGTCAGGCAGGTTTACAATAATTATCAGTCCCTTGAGGCTTTTGGGCATATCTCTCTCTCTCTCTCTCTCTCTCTCTTTGTGTGTGTGTGTGTGTGTGTGTGTGTGTGTGTGTGTGTGTGTGTGTGTGTGTGAGAGAGAGAGAGAGAGAGAGAGAGAGAGAGAGAGAGAGAGAGAGAGAGAGAGAGAGTTTCAGGGAACTATGTGAAGCAATATGGACTGCCAAAGATTGTTGTACTGCCTCTCCCATGCTTGAGACCTAAACCTCATTTTTTTCTGAAAGCTGTCTGCTAAAGCTGTGTGTCAGTATTACATTTTTTTAAAGGATTCATCTTGTTTACACAGTGTGAGATGTGTACCTGTATTACATCACTTGAAAAGACTTAAACTTTTGTCAGGATCTTTATTTGAACCAAATATCTACTTTATCATAAAATCATTTATCAGATGCACAACAGCAAATAATTGCAAAAAGATTAGATTTTACTTGTTGTGTCACTATTATATGGTATAATGGTAACAATACAACAGTAAATACAAAATCATGAAGTATCTGCATCTATATACAGTATACAGTATACAGTATTCATATATCATGTAACACAATATCAGGTAAGACCCTGAGAATAGATGTTTGAGTATTTATCACCACATTGTTACACTCTACTTACATGTGCCATAATCCTACACTTCACCAATATTACTTTTCAGATGAAGACCATCCCGACCACCTTGTGTAGTTACAATGTAACAATATCACTTAACACGCTAATTGAATCTCTGCTAAAGTCTACAGTATGTATATGCTTTTGGAGAGGCTCATGAAATGAAGTGCTCAGCAGAGCTATAGTGAGAGTAACTCCAGTATGTTGATCTCTAGTGAGACTATGGCTGTGTCTCAAATGACGTACTTCTTTTTTTTTTTTTTTTTAAAAAAGATATTTTAGGGACTTTTTTTGCCTTTAATCAGATAGGATAGTGTAGAGATGACATGAAACAAGTGGGAGAGAGAGATGGGGTGGGATCGGGAAATGACTTCGGGTTGGAATCGAACCTGGGTACCCGGAGTAATGGTGTGACGCTCTAGCCACGGCGCCCCCGAAATGACGTATTTCTGTGCAGTGCACTGCACACTGTGTGCATTTTGGATGTTCAGTGTTGTCCCAAATGGATGGATCACTGCTTTATAACAGTAGACGGAGGTTATGGGCGTAACCACTGTATTCTAAACTCTATCTAGATCTCGAGTGAGTGTTCTCAGGCCCAGTGAGATTGTGCTGATTAACAGTGAGAGTATGCTGCGATATGAAATGGGTGTGTGTTGAGCTGCAGTAGTAAGAGTACTGGTATGTTAAGCTGCAGTTAGTATACTATACTACACAAACTACACAATACTAATTAGAGCTTGGCAGAGATACAGTGAGAGTCTGCTTAGGCTACTGTAGCTTCAGTGAGAGTGCTGTATGCTGAGCTGCAGTGAGAGTGTGTTGTGCTTTTGGCTTCAAATCTGTGTTTATCACATCCACAAATAAGCCTCTCTGTGGGTTTGCTGAGAGACGGCCATTAAAGAACAGCTGGCCGCTGATGAGATCATGAGATAAGAGCCATGAGCAGAAAACCATCAGGCCGCCATGATGCCACTACTGCGTGAGGAGGAGTGCTGCAGGTCTGAAGTCATTGTGTGGGTTGCTCATATTTTGATTGATTGATTTTGATTCATTAAGTTAAGTATGTATACCAGCTCCCACGCTAACACAGTCTTATTAGGACATCCTGTCTAGCCTGCGTGAACAACACTGAGATTCCTTCATAATACAAACACAACACAATCAGCACAAGTACTAAAATGAACGATTTAGGTATAAGATTAATTGCTGAGACTGAAACGATTCAAAGTGATCATTTGGTGTCATGCTACCTTCATGCTGCCTTCTACGCCTTTTTTTTAAAAGATATTTTTGGGGCTTTTTGCCTTTAATCGGATAGGACAGTATAGAGGTGGACAGGAAACAAGTGGGAGAGAGAGAGATGGGGTGGGATCGGGAAATTACCTTGGGTCGGACTCGAACCTGGGTCCCCGGAGTAATGGTATGACACTCCAGCCCACTGAGCCATAGCGCCCCCGTACGCCAAACAATCTATAGAATTAGATATCTTCGCAACAGTGCTGGAACCATTAAACAAAAACACATTCTAATTAGCTTTCTATTTATGTTATCCAAAATAAAGTTTTTAGCCTATGCCTTGATTCCACGACAGGTTACTTCTTAGAAAGTGAGGCAGCAAGCCACTATCTTCCCATTTTGGACACAGCCAATGTACACTTAGTATGTGGGCACAGTAATAGTGCACTAGATCAGTAGTATAACAATGACAGTAGTGTTTTTAGAATCAATTAATGGTATTGTTACAACTCAATGTCCATTCAATTGGCCCTGTGATAAAGGACACTGCAGATAAGAGAAGGACGTAGAAGAGCCCTTTTGTGATGGCTGATCTGATCCCATCTTCTGTGTCATCATCGTGATGATGTTGTCGGGCGGACATGCCCAAACTCTTCTTTATTATGAAACTCTGCCTTGCGTTGCGTTGCACAGCGTGGCAGCGGCAGACAATTTATGAGTCTCTTGTCCCGTCCCTGTGCAGCAGACATTCCACTGCCGCCTGGTTACTCAAGGCTAGAACAATGCAGAAGAGTTAGTCAAGAATGTCTACAAGCATGCAGATGAGAGCAGAGTCAAGGAGTACTATGCCACTGAGGAAAGAGTGAGTGAGGGGAAAGAGAGAGAGGAGAGAGAGAGAGAGAGAATTGCCACTCAGATAATTAGGTGTGTGTAAGAGATGGAGAGAGAGAGAGAGAGAAGTCTAACAGAAGAGAAAGGCAATAGAGGGAAGAGAGAGAGGGAGGCCGCCATGTTCTTGTGCACACTGTACCACATGTCTCAGCATTCCTATCAGCACAAGTGGGCCCATGAGTGTTTTTTGTGTCAAATCAAACTGGAGTTCAGTGCTTTTGTTGTCACGAGAGGGTTTTCGGACAACAACATAATGTGTTGCACTTCACCGTCGACTCCCACTACTACAGAGAGCACCTCTTCAGCCGGCTGACTTCCACACTGCACTTAAACAGTTGTTGGAGTTATCTGTTCCTGTGGGAACAAGTTTGGAGATAGCCAGGAGAGGAAGCCCATATGCCACGCACTCAGGCAGAAGAGCAAAACAGAGCCCTGCAGGTAGTGATTATCTCCCAGCTAAGTCTGACTTTAGTAATCCATCACAGGAGGAATG
Organism: Sardinella longiceps; assembly: GCA_027497455.2. NCBI lineage: Eukaryota > Metazoa > Chordata > Actinopteri > Clupeiformes > Clupeidae > Sardinella > Sardinella longiceps. Next base: position 28,669,056 of record JAODXP020000018.1, on the reverse strand, counting down.
CTCACTTTTTAAGCTCTGCAGTCAATCAGAGAAATGTAAATACTATACATGAAATATACAGTATATAAGTAGTAATAAAAACATATAAAACAGCAGCATAATTGCACTGGTAATAGTGACAGGAGTATATTTATGTATACCACTATGTACTGTATGTTTTTACAATCAGTCACATTTCACTTTCATTCAAAACTTCCTTAAATCATAAACATTGTTTGCATTGTATTTTTTGTTTTAATCAGGGTCTTCATTGTCTTGGTCATAATAAGGCCCTATCAGCTGTAAACTCTGAGGTCAAACACACAGGAGTAGGCATAGACAAACAGACAATGAGACACTTTCCATCATCAGACAATAGTCCAAAATTACCACTGGGATCACAGAACTTAAGAAACCTGGAAACATCTGGAAGGATTGCCCTCCGACCCCAGTCTTTCATCACCTGACCACAGCCAGTCAGAATGCAGAACACAGAATAATTGTGTTGATGATGGACTGCTGCTCTTGCTTGTGTGTCTCATAGGGACCCAACAAGCAGCCCACTACATAAGCCTATTTCATCATCATACACTCTCTTATGCCGGGGAAAGTTTGAGCAGCTGCTTAAGACTATATGACACTTAACCCCACCCACGGAAAATATAAAATGTATTTGTAAGAACTCTAGGCTACACCGTAAGCCATTCTCAAACATTGCTTGCATATTACTGTGTTGTAAGTGTGAGTGGTGCTCTGAACAGAAAGTTAGTGAAACAGGAAAGAAGAGAAGTTACAAAACTTTTACATTGCCCTTCCATTTGAAAATATGTATCTATATATTATATTTTTATATTTACAAGCAATTGTTTTGAGCCTAAATGCTCTTCCTCAAACTGTGTGTATAGTAACAGCAGAGACATTTGAGTATCTTTGGTAACAGTATGACATTGGCTAAGGGGGGGTAGGGGTGGGGTTGAGGCCGGGGTTGTTGGCGAGGCACATGTATGGCATGTCTGACTTTTATTCATAAATGAGCCTTAAAATGAACAACACACACTCATGACATCACATCTGCCGTCGTCTCACTGCACAGAGTGGTAATCTTGTACAGCGAGTGCAATGAATCAAAAGAAGCCTTGATTCCAGCTCCTGGCAGAGGGGAACATCAAAGCCTTCTGCCTGTGAAGAAAATGATCCAGATGGGACAGTTGTATCAAAGAACTTTAAGGAAACCGCAGAGCTGTCCCGGGCCACCCACAAATATGTCTCTCATAGCAGCTTGCATGGAAGGGCAGATAAGCCTAAAGCCAAAGTAAATATAAGCACGCTCCTCTGTTTGCCCAGAGAGAACCAGCGAAATCCCGCACAGGCTATTTCGCCGAGCCTTGCTATTCTGCCAGTGCCAAAGCCACTTACATTGACAGCTATCTTAGTTACCATTTGGCAGCGGTGGCCGTGTACTTTCCTCGTAAGGCTAGTCCCACAAGTGAGCCAGCGGGAGAGACGCTGAAAGGAGTTTTGGGTTTCGCCTTTGTAACGGGGATAAATGTTTTAGTTACTGTACAGCCCTCCTATCTGTAGTCCCCTCCCAGCAATTTTAACAAGGGGCACCAGAATTCCTCTGTACAAACACACACACACACACACACACACACACACACACACACACACACACACACACACACACTCACTCAACACAGACACACACACACACACACACACACACACTCAAACACACCAACACACACACACACTGACAGACAAACACACAAATACTCAAACACACCAGTACACACACATAGAGTACAAACACACACACACACACACAGGCAAAAGAGAAGTCAGCATACAGGCCCTCTCTTCTCTGTCTGCTTCAGTGAAGCACATTTCAATGTGCGCACAATCAGGTGTGCTCACGATCCAGTGTCGAACAGATACACATCTGCGGCCTCTGGCTGCCGTACAAGTCCCTCGTTTCCATGGACACCGCTGGGCTCCGTCAGCATGGCATGCACACATACGCAAGTGGCCACTGACTTCAATCTGAAGGTCTTTAGGAAGCAATGCACAGTGTTGAGTGATTGCACAGCACAAACTTTGTGTGGTGTCTTTATCTCCACGTTTTAATCACCCGTGTGTTTGTTGTTTTGATTCCTGTCTCTGTGCTAAGGATCCTTAATAAATCATGACACTGTCTAAATTGAATTGCGCTCCCTTGATATTATCAAATGGGTGTCGTAGGTGATAGCTATCAAAAGCTATATGGGTGCATTATGATGATGCGAACCATGTACGCACACAGCAGTGAGGTTTATCGTGCTGACCTCGAGTTCACTGACTGTGTATACTGTTTTTAAGCACATAGCACTTGGTTTGAGCACATGCAGCCATGAGATTTGCTTTGATAAAAGCACAGTGCAGAGCATTTAAGAGTTAGAACTACTGAAGTGTGTGCGGCTTACAGCAGTGCTTGAAAAAAAGGCCTAAGGTTTCTCAGATCTTCACACCGTTGTCTGTTACGTTACCCACGTACTCCGACAACAAGGCCCACCGGGTGACTGAGCACTCATGTCTCCCGAAAATCACGAGCCACTCCGCCCTTGTCAGAAGAGCGATCACGCGTTAGCTTTTACGCTTGTTTCCTTGTACAATCACGAAATGCACATCGTTTGATGATGTTAATTCATAAAACGATGAGCCTTTATTTAATTCGAGCAGAACGGAATGTGCTGTGCAAGCTGATGAACCCTTAGGCTGTGTTTGTTCCAAGCTGGCTCCAAACCTTTTGTGGAAGGAGCAACGCTTCACTTCACGCACAGCACCTAAACCCCTTCAAGTTTCAGGTATATTTCAGCCAACCTGGATATTATGCTCAAAAATGCATAGCCAAGGAAGATGAAAAAGGTCAAAGGTCAAGCATAACGAAAAAGGTGTGTGTTCACATCATAGAAAAAATGAATGCCATTACTGTCATATGGAAATGTGTGTACATTGCAACACTAAGGCAGCTAAGAAATGTTTAGAAGCTTAGAAATGTATGTAATGTAATGTATATAATGTAGAAATGTATGTAAAGTAATGACATTTATTAACCCAATTTTATTATATTTTATCAACACAAAAAATACAACAACAGAAATAATCAACAATAGTAAAGGCATGTAGGGTCAGAGTGTGGAGTGTGCATTTGACATGCCCTGAATCCTGTTGTTAATTTGGTGCTTGAGGCCAATCTTTTATTTTCACAAAGGTCCCTCCCAGGTTAACTGCACGACATCATCATTGACTGCACAAAGACTATACAGGTATGATTCCACAAAACATGTCTAAACAGCAAACAAGAACGAACAGCAAATTCACAGGCTTCCTGTGAACAAACATACTGCACAAGTCAAATTAATTTGCACACAGCAACAGGGAATAAATGTGAAATATGTCGCGTTATTAAGTAATATTTCCATTAATGCCAATCATTTCTTATTGTTTTCAAACACGTCAGGAGATCAGTGGCATGTGAAATGGGAACAGAAGCTTAGTAAACAGACCTGGCCCTGATCTGGCCCCAGTCTGGCAGTAATCAGCGCTGGCAGGCCCGTCGCAACAGGACAGGCAAACCAGGCAATTGCCTGGGGCCCCAGTCTGCAAGGGGCCCCCAAGATTGACTGTTTAATCATTTTAGTAGTTTAGTTGGTGGTGTTTTCAATAAAATATGACTTTAGGCTGGAGTTACACAACTGTAAGTTCAACACAAATAATTATATTAATGGAAGATGCGTGAACAATGTGGCTCATATACTGTAGGTGTTTATGGGAGGTGAAGGGCCCCCATGTCCTGTTTGCTTGGGGCCCCCTAAGTACCTTGAAACGGCCCTGAGCGCTGGAGTGCTTTGGCATCCAGAAGAGCTCAAATCCCTCTGAATAGAGCCATGATTAAAGTCAGCAATCGTGAGATTAATTTATCTATATGTTACCTCTGTAGTTTTTTTAGCTGTTCAAGGAAATCCCCAATGCGTCAGCATAGCCTTAGACCAAACTTCTACAATTAATGAGGCTTCACACCTGGCAATTCTTAGAGTAAACATCTCAGCTAAATATCTACCGAGGCAAACAGTGTGGTCTGAGTTTTTTTTTCCTAATTGGAGTTGGGAATTTCCTTTAAAGTTAATTACCAAGCCTTACTTCAGCCAATAAGCTCTGCACCACAACTCCAATTGATGTCAGAATGAACATACCAAAATTAATATCTTTGTCAAGTCATAGTCAGATGCACAAAACTCCTCAGTAAATCTACACAGTGAGTGTAACACAAAATGTCGTCCCTGTCAATCAAATTGCATTTTTGTTTCATAGTTGAATTACAGATATCATATCCTGAGATATGCCAAAATGACATTATAAATAGAAAGGGGCATGCATTTTTCTATTTTGATTTCACACTTCTTAATGTCATGTCTATCCAGACAGAAATAAGTATGACATGCTTCCTACAAACAGTTGAAGGTTCTTAAGATCTCAGACACAGACACACACACACACACACACACACACACACATACATAAGCACACACATTCATATATGCCCACGCCCCACCACACACCCTCCCTCACACACACACATAAACACACACACACCTTCCCTCCCTCACACACACACACACACACACACACACACACACGCAAAACCTCAAACGTCTCAGTGGTGAGATGATAACAAAGCCGAGTGACAAAACCGTGCCTCTTGGTCTCACCGAAGCGTGGCGGTGGGCTGTGAAAGATGGGAATCACGGTCTCCGCCGGCCCTTATCAGCAAAGGAGCTAAGGCTCATGGGTCAACACATGAGTGCTGATAGAGGGGAGTGCAGCCACCGCAGCCAGCGAGCGCGACGTGAGTGAGCGAGCGAGTCAGTGCACAACAAAAGCACCCAGAATGGATCTTGGGAGAAGCTCAAACATTGATGTGGCCGCATACCGAAGGGTTTATGATGTGAGACTGCAGTAGGCTAAGGTTGTGAGTGGAGCAGGAGTAGGGGGAAGGGGGAGGGGGGAAACAATGATCACATTCATGAGATGTCATTTTCTTTCCTCTTTTATCTGAGGAATGTTTTCTTTCATAGCGTAATATGCGCACCTCAACCAAAGTCTGGCCTTTGTTAAAACGCAGCGTCTGAGACCTGACCTCATTTTCACTTGAACAGGGTGAGGTAGTCCCCCAGGTAAATAATACCCACACAATGGCAGGCTAATTCAATACTACTACAGCTACACTTACTAAATCAAAAGAGACATTGGCCATTTTCACCATACACATGTAGTTGAAGTGATGTATAGCCATTTGAATCTATACAGTATTTGTTTCCCAAACAATTTACAATAATTGCCTCATATTTTACCACATTGGTTCTGGTCTCTTGTAGATGTGCTGTATAGCTGTGAGTGACTGACTGACTGTTAACTGACCTGTAAACTTGACGGACATCCTCCATTATTAGTGACTGCGCACCAGCTTCTTATAAATCTAACACTCAAATCTCTGATTCGGTTAAACTAATCAAACTAATTACGCCACATTGGTTTTGCTCAGTGGATTATAGCCATCCTTTATTGGTGTGACAGACAGACTGACTGACTGGCAGCTGTTTGCCTGTCCTCTCATTGAACACCGTTTGCAGTGAAGCCTCCCAGTCTCTCTGCTGCTGTGTGTGGTCCTGCCTGCCTTCTGCCCTCTATGGCCCTGTGGTTTTAGCCCTCAGTATCAGGACAGCACCATCTGCTGCCCGCCCCCCGGAGATGCAGCATGGTCACCCAGGACACAGGGCTTGAGATGCAGCATGGTCACCCAGGACACAGGGCACACGGTTCTAGGCATAGGCAAACGAGTAAAAGACAAATGGTAAATCTCAAATCTGGCCTAAGGGCACTAAAAAGGCTAGAACCGGCCCTGGCAGGACAGTACCATGCAACTGAGGGACAGAGCTACCTACCTGACCAGCATCACAGCTTCCTCAGAAGCATCAATACAAATGTATTTAGATGGACTATCAAACAAACCACTGACACCTTCTGAAAGGCTCACGTTAGTCAGTTTTACTCGAATAAAGACTGCAGGTTTCATCAGTGTGCTCCTGGTTCTCCTTTCCAAAGATTTTCAGTCCAAACGAGAGGCGCCTGATGTTGCAGGACGAGGATTGAGTCGTAGAGTGCCCTGTTTTTATGAAACCACTGACACCTATTTGAGCATGAGGCTGACATATCATTGATGTGAATACTAAAGCAAGGTGTCTATTAGGCTTCCAGCAGGGCCTAAACTCATTTTGCTGTGACTATCATAGCAAAACTGACACTGACAGTGGATAAAAATGCTGGTTTATGATCGGACTGGCTGAGACTTACCTCAAGTGATAAGTTAGAAGGATAATTATTAAAAAAAAAAAAAAAAAAAAAAACAGTGTAAAATAAGACACGTCTGATTGATATGATACTGGAATTTTTGTTTCTAACAAATGATGACTTATGATTAATGATTTATGATATGATTTTCCAGGACTGATTTTGGTAACATTAAATGTGTGTGTGTGTGTGTGTGTGTGTGTGTGTGTGTGTGTGTGTGTGTGTGTGTGTGTGAGTGTGAAAATAAGTGACTGCCAATAAACATCTGGTGATGACATCTCTTTTTGAGCTCTAATTTTAAGAATCGCTGAGAGATGTTCTGAGAATGATTGTGCATTTGATTCTGCCTAATACCATGCTTGCCTTGATTATACCTTTGTTGTCTTAACTAAATGGAAAAACATCAATCATACCCGCTAGGACTGTGAAGAATAATATGAAAGAGCAGCAAATATAAACAAGTTGACATGTTTATTTGTTTTGTGGTGTTCAAAGATTCTGTGGCTGATAAAGAAGACTTGAGGGTAGCAATTTCTTCGTGTGAGTTGGGATAAACAAGCGAAAAGTTCTGATATGATTTGGCAAGACTACCAGCAGAAAGCAAACTACTCCAATCAAGTATATTTGTCCGCCAAGATTTTTTTTTTTTTGCAAATGCAAAATCCCTCTTAAATTGTGTTGAAAAAAAGAAAGAACTTGCTTTAGGGGTAAACACAAACAAATCAATGCATATCATGGAAGTTGAGATCTTTCTGGAAAGAGTACACAGGATATTATCACCGAGCCCTAGGGGAAAGATGAAGGGGAGTAATCGTTAGACTGCGGTCACCATGGTATGCAGGCAGTCGTGAAAAGCACTACCTGTTGCATCTTGCAAGTGTAGTTTCTGAAATATGACATGCAACTTTCAAAGTTTTCCATGAAGATAGACCCATTTTGCTCTCGATTTCCCACCTCAAACCACAGGCATTAATACAGGGCTTCAAGTACATGAAACATTCTCCAATGCACTTCCCATAACCGGTCTTGGGTCTTCAGAACTTCACATCAGCCATAGAACACTTCAAAGTAATAGTTCTTCAGAGACAGGCCTCTCACCATAGTGGTGAGGTGTTGCAAATATGAATCGTTCAATGTATCCTTAACAACATATCTTTAAATCCTTTATTATCTTTGTACATTTTTGGCAAGATGGATCTCTATGGACAAGTTGAAACCAATGCTAATTAGAGAGTGGTATAAGCACTCAGTCATAGATATATAAAGAACTGTACTCTAACATCACTAATCAATAGTAGCATTTAAATGCCACAAACAAAAACAGATTAATGAAATCTATTAGGCTAAACGACACCTCTACATGGACTTCAGAAAGATGAAAGTCAAGCTACATTGATGTAGTAGTTGCATCATGCATTATATGCATGCACTGCACTGAGACAGCTAGATGCTACCCGGGTGGTGATGATTGACCAGATGCGGTGGTCTCATCTTTTCAAATTGTTCTTCTAGGTCTACTGGCTGTAAAACTATTAGCTGTTTATCTGCAAAAGCCCATTTCCTGTCTGTTCAGTAACTTGCTAATTAGTGCGAAGACAGAACTAAGAGGGGATGGAACATGAATTAGTCCCTTGATGCTTGTAGAGTTGGAGGCTTTCCGCTGTGCAATGTGTAGGTCAGACGTTTCTTTTCAAGGGGTGTGGACCCCAGTTTATGGACCCCAGTAAATCATCCCACCCACCCACCCACCCACCCGCACTGCAGTAAAAGCCAGACTCCTGCAGGCTCAGTTGGGGCGGTGGGATGGGGATGAGGGGGGTACTGTACCCACCTGCCAGTCAACACACAACGCACACACACACACACACACACACACACACACACACACACACACACACACACACACACACACACACACATGTAAGAAGCTCTTTGTAACAGACAGACATCCTACTTGCATACCTGATCTATTCTCCTTTTGGGCAAATTCCACTCACTTCTTCCCCCTTCCCTGGGACCAGCATCTCAACCCCCCCAACACACACACACACCTCCCTCAAACATGCGCGCAACCACACTCTCTCTCTGTTTCACACACACACACACACACGCACGCACGCACGCACGCACGCACGCACGCACACACACACACACACACACACACACACACATACACATACACATACACACACACACACAGTAACAATCCCATTGTGTTGTTTTCTTGTGGTTATTGCTGTTGTTATCTTTGTTTCTGTCTTTCTTTGTTAAAATGTGGCTCTATGTGTGTGTGTCTCTGTGTTTGTTTGGGTGCGTGAGGGAATGAGTGAGAGAGAATATGTGTGTGTGTGTGTGTGTGTGTGTGTGTGTGTGTGTGTGTGAGAGAGAGAGAAAGAGAGAGAGAGAGAGAGAGAGAGAGAGACAGAGAGTGTGTGAACATGTGTGTGTGCTTATGTGGTGTGTGTGTGTGTGTGTGAGAGAGAGAGAGAGAGAGAGAGAGAGAGAGAGACAGAGACAGAGAATGTGTGAGTATGTGTGTGTGTGTGTGTGTGTGTGTGTGTGTGTGTGTGTGTGTGTAAAAGGGAGTGAGTGTGAGAGAGCGAGTGCGGCAGCTTGTCTGTTTAATTAGATGTAGAATTACGGCCCTGTACTGTATGTCTCTTAGTCTCTCTCCAGACCTTCTGCATGCTCATGTTGAAACATGTTACTGTTTATGGGATCACAGGCATGCAACCTTAAACTAACTTAAATGAATATTATTTTGCCTCTTTCTCTTGTGGAAAACAAAACTAATGACACACATATATGGAATTTATCCTGGAGAAATGTTTGCTTGTTTTGTAATGGTGTTATCATCACAGAGAAGTAGTTCTTTATAACCTTTGTCATGCCTTCTGAGTTTTGAGACAAAACCATAACAGAGGAAAAAATCCCACTGAATCAGTCACAGTGCATCCAGCTGTGACACATGTGCAGAAAAATGCTGATTCAACAAACAAGCTCACAAAGATAAACTCAACAGACAACCTGCAACCTCCATCTAACATCTACACATCTAACAGTACAATGGCACAGTGAACCCTGAATGGAGTGAAATTACCATGTAAAAATGGCACCTTTTCCTCTGTTAAAATCAATGGAAAAGCCAATGCTGCTGCAAGCCTGGTCATGTCACTCTCTGCGAAATGCCCAGTCGTGTTGAATCCTCCCTCAGGTGATGACCACCTGAGCTATCAAAGGAAAAAGGAACCCAGATAAGGACTGACTCAAGAGCGAAATCAACCTCTTCAAGTCCTTATTCTGGGCCTAACCTGGTGCAGATCTGGGCTAGAGACCCATTTCACACTCCGCAGCTACCTGAGAAGAAAGTCGACCTCCGCCTTCCTTCACGTCCCACCCCCTCCCTATCCCCCCCTCACCACCATCTTTCCCCAGTCTGCTGATAGTCATCTAGCCTGTGAGCTCACTGCTGGAAATATGCCGGCATGGCAGTCAGTCCATGACTGATATTACCTTACTATGTACCCTGAGGCCTAAGCAGCTAGGCTGCTAGCATAATAACATCATGTTCGCACTGCTCATAGGCTGCTATAGTGTGGTGCGCATATACATTGCAGTAGGCCTGTTGCTTCTACTGCATATGCAAGTAAGGGTCTTGCCCCCTGCCAACAAATAGTGCTCACTGTCCATTGTCATTAAGAGTTTGTTGCACAGATACAGAATATGTTTTTATGAGAATTTAATTACATAGAATATTATTGTTAATTCCATGTCATACCAAAAGAGGAACGAGTAGAACATAACCCAGACATTTGTGAAAGGATATGGTTTTATATAAGTTTGTATAGTACAATTTATTATATTTAAATTATATTATATTCTACTCATCATCCTGTGTTTGTGGGACCTGTTAGAATATATAAAACATACTACAGGCCTTTTATGTCAGCCTCTCTGTTCCAAGTCTTTTTCATTTCAGTTCCTGTTGCTAAGGGTGTCTTTAGACCTCTAATGGCTGCCTCTGTCCATCTCCTCCACTTCCCCCATGTGCCTAGATGTGTGGTCCTTGAAACGCTATCGAGAGCCGCGGAGATGATAAAGCTAATTGGGGAAGGGGATCATTCGTCATGGCTGACCGCTCCCGCAGAGAAGCGTAAAGAGTACTGGATGGCACCTGAATAGAAGGAAGTGCTTGGAGTGTGGGGAGGAAAGAGCAAGTCATGACTCACCCAGACGGTCAGCTCCACTCTTCAGCTCAATGTGCTGATCGTGCTTTTGCTTTCATGGTGTTAAATGTTCCCCTTGTTCAGTAAAGGGACCTTTGTTTTTGAAGTGACTGGCATAATATCATACAATGACGTATTCATGTCAGAGTTCAAGATTGACCCATTGGCCCTCTCTTGGGCAAACCTCATGCTTATCAATTAATGTTAGGGCTAGTTACTGATTGCTAGGGTTATAATTTGAGTGATTTAATGGCTGGTACAGTATGCCATGTCAACATTACATTGTGTAACCCATTTCTGTCCAGACGTGATGACTTTCCACAGTAAATTTCTCTGAAAAGGTGAGAGATAGGCCCATTGAGCACTGTATTTTCCTTATGAAAAATAGCTTTTGAATGCTAGTCCACATCATGTTGTAAAGCTTTTGTTTTGTTTGGGTGTTTCACTCCAGGTCTTTGTGTTTTACACTAAATGTATTTGACCTTTGCTCTCCTTTCACTTTTCTCTCATGTGCTTTTTCAATACCAGACCAGGAAAGATTGTGTTGTTTAGAGACCTTTGAGTTTTGTATTTCTGTTTTCCATGGAGATATGACCTATCATGGGGACATTATATTTATTGCAGCTGTGCAGAAATGATAGGGAGGGGAATAATGATATATCACTACACAAGCAGTCACATGAAAAGGGTCAGTGCTAAACTTAGCTGCTTTTAAAAGAAGTAGAAGAAAGAAAAAAAAAGCCATTAAAACTCTTTTGTTGTAATGACCCTTTATGGTATAACTCATACTTCTGAACAGATAATTGGCACTCATATGTGTTTGGATGTGTGGTGTACATCAATTCTGTTGTCAAGGCGTGGCCCACACCCTTTCCTATATTTACAATGGTGAGGGAGGTCCCTTATGTCAGAGCTAATGAGGCTAGATGACATTTGACTCATGTTTGGTCATTATCTGTAGTTAAGTCACTATATCTTTAAACAGACAAGGTTTTAAATACAGCTTAATTACAGCAATTATTACTTTAATTAAAATGGACTGCGTTTAATTAGTCTACTTTGCTTGATATTGCACTGCTCTATTTCGTTCAGCCCAGCTACTGTGAGTGTAAATCTTGAGTGATAGTCAAGTTCTAAATAGTTATTATGCTTAGGATAACGCTCAAGGTATTCAAGTCAAGATGGAGAAATCATCACCCACTTGTTTAAAGACACCTCAGGGTGTTTTTTGTGCTCATCAAAGGCATGCTCTCTTCTATGGGCCTGTCCGTACTGCCTGTCCGCCCACAGAAGAGAGCATGGAGAGCACAGATTCACCTGCAGGGGGCGACATTGCTCTATTAAAAAGAAAAAGAAAAACCTAAAAGAGAAGCTTCCAGAATGAATCCCATCCACTATGCAGATTCATCCCAGCGCCATAATCCTTGATTTACTGCTGGGATAAGTCACAGGCCTTCAATTTTCCACGGCATCAGCAGAGCAGGTTATCACCAGTCAAGTCAGTAGTATCTACCACAGAGAAAAAAGTGTGAAGAATCCCTCCTCATGTAGTGGATGGTAGTAGATCCTCATTGCACTGCATTGCAGGCATGTCTCGACTTGGGAAGGATCAGCTCAGTGTGTAATATGGTTGGAAGTTGAGCCAGCACTGATATGCTACTTATCAAATGTCATCAGGGTATTAATGCTCTATCCCAGGGGATTGTGGCCTATAAAAACACCAGAAACTATTTCGAAATGCAGCATTATAGTCACTGTATTCAGCCAGCAGCCGTGATGATGAGCAGGGTTTATTGTGATAGAAAAGGTAACTGCTCTTCATGCAATTATGACACTTGTTCTGATGACAACATTTTTAATGTATTTATTTATTTATTTATTTTTACTAGAAAATCATAGGAATTCATGAACAGCTTAAAATTTTATACATCCATATAATAATGTGCCAGAAATCACAAATACATGTGCGAACAGAATAAAATATTTAGCAAAAAAGAATTAACTCAGTATTACAAAACCAAAGCTTTTAGTGGTGCATGTGTTGAGGATAACTAGAGAAAGCATCAACATGCCCATTTTCGACAGCATATTTTAATCAGTCTTTAATCTCGAACGATACGTCTCAAATCAAGAGCCATCCCCCTTTCCAGTATCATTCCATTTATGAGGTAAGAAGAAGAGTAGCCAGAATAAATATAACATATACAATTTACTTCTTTAAGGCATACGTATGATCATCATTTCGGCAGACATTAAAGGTGACAGTTTCAGCTTGGTTTTTGTACTGGTTTTAAACAATTTCTTTCCTTTCTTTTTCTGATGAACACAGGGCTCCATTTTCCAAAAAGCAGGAAGAGCCAAGGTACAGTCTAGGTACAACTTTCAGACCATTTCTTTACCCATCACTTCCTATGGATGTTGTGAAAACAACTTTAGATTTACAGGTGATCTAAGATCTAAGATGATCTTACTGTAAAAAACTCCAGAGTCAACCAGCAGGGCATACAAGGAAATATCACTTAAGGACAAATTATGGGGGCGGCATAGCTCAGCGGGCTAGTGTGTCATACCACATATCCGGGGACCCGGGTTCGATTCCGACCCGAGGTCATTTCCCGATCCCTACCCTTCTCTCTCTCCCTGTCATTTCCTGTCACACTCTCTACTGTCCTATCGAATTAAAGGCAAAAAAGCCCTAAAAAAATATCTTTAAAAAAGTAAGGACACATTATTTACCTCCCATTCACTTGTTCTGCTAAATGTACTGAATCAGCTTTTAGAAAGAGACATCAAAGAAGCTAAAGCAGAATAACAAACCTGTGGTTCTGCTATGTCAAATCAGCCATAGACCTCTATCATTTAAACATTTCCTCATCACATTTGATAGCTTTTGAATCATCCTCAATTTTTTCCTTCAGAGAAATACACACTCATAAAAAAAGCCCAGCATAATTTGCACCGTGTTTAATATAGACGCACCAAGGCATGATTTATATTGTTCATGGGGATATCAGTTTTTTGTTTGTTTGTTCGATTATTTGATTTTTTTTTTATCTTAAAGCTGATTATCATGTAAGTGTAAATGGAAGCTGTGATATGACTTGACTTTATATCATCAAATTAGAGAATGTTAGAGAAAGTTTCAGCACTGTGAAGGTGGACAGCTCCCCTTCAACTTCTTAGAGGAAAGCTCTGGCCCATATCAACCAGTTATCCTTTTGTTTAAGGTGGCGGCGTTGCTACTGGTAGGGAAAGGAATGGAAAAATTTGGTACATCATTGACCAAATAAGACTCATAGACTCAGGAAATTGGTGTACATGTTTTTCACCACAATCGTGTCACTGGCTACTAGGAAAAAAAATTGATTTTAGCCTTGGCTTGTAACGTCTGTTGGGCTAGCTCTGCCCTGTGGAATTCTGTGGTCTAATCAACAGGTTCTTAATCCACCTCCTGTGGCCTGTCCGCAATAAACATACTCCTACTATCTCTACCAGAAATTAAACCTGATTGAGTTTGGAGCAGCAACAGTGCTCTTGATTGACAGGAGCACAAAAAAATCATTTATTTTTTTCCCCTTCTCTCTTGAAATTCACTTGCCCAACCTGGCAGAGGATGTTTTAGCTCTTAAGACCTTTTGGTTGCTTTGCCACTCTTCATCCCTGTTAATCAATAGCACCACTGAGGAGTCAGTATACTGTATTTATGCATTGTATATATGTGTATGCATATCTGTTAAGCACCAATGAGGAGTACAATATACTGAACTTCTGTACTGTACGCATGTGTATTTATGTTTTCTTAGCTGTCTTTCATGCAGTTTGGAATGTATTCTGTGTGAACCTGCATTATGAGATAGTGAACCTTAAATGTTAAAGTCAGGGTGAGATGGGCAACATGAGGGAGAGCAGGAGGGATCTCCACTGTCCTATGTAGCAGGGCACCTGCTTAATGAACACTGGGGGGAAGAGCTTGTTTGAGAGTTTGCTTTGATTTTAAATAATCATGAAGATCATTTGTAACTGGAAGACTGTGAAAAGCAATCCACCATTATAAAGAATGAAGTTTAACTGAAACCATCCAGCAAAAAGAAGGCTAGGTGATGGGTTGGAATGGGTTAAGGATCTCCAGGAGAAGACTGTGGGGCCCCTTGCTTGGTCTAAGCTCTGATTGTGAGTAGCCAAACACAACCTCTCAATGGTATAACACTAATGCAAGTAGCCAAATGAAGCATTCAGTTCATTAGTATAGTGGAACAGAGATGAGAAGGAAAGGCACCAAGAGCTTGGGTTAAAGGCATAGTGGTGTGGTGGTGGCCTGCGAGGGCTGGGTGCGGCTGTGTGGAGGGCTTGAGTTTGTGGGGATGCCGGTTGTGACGGTTAGAGGGCAGGTGCCGTGATGAAGACGTAAATGCGGGCGAGGAACGTGGTGAACGTGCCCTGGCGCCACAGCTTCATCTCCACGTCGATGAGGAAGTCCTGAGGCTGGCGCACCTGTCGGTGCAGGTACACAGCGCCTGTGTAGGTGTTGAGCTTGCGCGTGCTGAAGTAGTTCTCCTCATTGCCGCGCGGGATGCTGATGATGATGTTGTCTCCGGAGTAGGCGGGCGACGGCCCGATGCGGAAGATCTGTGCTGGGATGATGGTGTTGGTCTGGAAGCTCAGCTGGTAGTAGGTGATCCTCAGAGGCGAGTTCTGGCATTCCATGAAGTTCGGGCAACTGATCCGCTCGCACCGTCTGTGACAGTACAAAACACGAGATAATTACAGCAGTGCAGATCAACAGATTAAAAACAAACCCATAAATTATAGCAGTTTGTAGTTCCCTCTTCATACAATAGCTCACACAGGCTGCCACCATATAGTAACCAACACATTTCCATTTTTAGTGTACTAATCGCATTTCATGGCTACCTTCTAAACCAAAAGCAGGATATTTTTGGCTCAGACTAGTGCAAATTCAGATTAGTGCTCTGTCAGTCTGCCACCCAATACTATCCACAATACTCAGTGCTAATTCATATTGTCTGCTGAATGCATAATGTCCTCAGCCCTCCAAATGCTATTCAACATTCACATTTGAATCCTGACATTCACTAGGAGCTATAGAACTAACACTGAAGCCCTGCAAAGTCTGCAGTAGCTGAGGAAGATAGCTGTCTTATTTTCCCTCCGAGTCTCAAACCAAGCAGTGGAACAGCAGCTGGTATTGACAGCGCCTGCCTTGTCAGTAATGAAAAGACTCAAGTGTGTGTGACGGCTGTCTTAGCAGCCTCTGTGGCAGACATACGTGTCTGAGACGTGGCGGTAGTTGTCAGGACAGTCGAAGGAGAGGCAGCGGTGATCTCCCTGGATATTGTAGCACGTTTGTGACAGGGAGCAGTTGTGAGTCCCGGTGGCACACTCGTCAATATCTGCAAAACAAATAGAGTCAACAAAATAGTCTGGACAGGGTTGTGTGTGGAAAATATGGGCCTTGTTTTTTAGGGTGTGATATAAAATATTTAAAGGTATCATATCATTGACAGTGCAAGGCTTATAGTTTTCATTAATCTCTATTGCACTGGATATGCAATGAAACGACCATGTCACATCTGAGTGTGCTACTGTAACATCAATGTGCAATGACCATAGACAGTTTAAAGAGGCAGAGAGAGAGGATGGACATGATGTTTCACCTTGACAGGATCGTCCATTAGCAGACATAGAGTAGCCATATTCAGGACAGGCGCACTCATAGCTGCCTTCTACATTTATGCACTTGAAAGTGCACATGTGTCCCATGCTTTGGGAACACTCATCAATGTCTGTGGAGAAGAATGCAGAATTAGATCAAATGGCCAATGAGAAGAGAGCTGGCTGATGACAGTGAGGCATAATGGGATACTACAACTGATAATATTTTCATAGAAATGGTGATTACAGGTCAGGAAGTTTAGAATGTCCTTCAACATCAGCGTCATATATATATATATATATATATATATATATATATATATATATATATATATATATATATATATATATATATTTTAATGACATAGTTTGTGTCCTTCCCTGATACATCAGGCATTTTTTTCCAAGGGCATAGTTGCTAACCAATTAGCAGATTAGTTAGCTGGCAATGGGAAATTTCATTGCAGCCAACAAAGTTTCTAACTTAGTTAGCTACTGTGCTTTTGGGAAACAGACCCCTGAGCACCACATCACAGAGCTTAGATTCAATGTCTTCTCACCATCGCAGGTGTGGCCGTCCTCCCTAAGGTGGTAGCCCTGCCGGCAGTAGCACTGGTACGAGCCGTAGATGTTGGCACACTCCTGACTGCAGGGGTTGTTCAGACACTCGTTCACATCTAGACCAGAAAAACAGAAGTCAGGAGGATTATCTCTCTGTTTTAGAGCGACAACTGTTCTGCAGAAATGAATCTTTATTTGTGCCACAAAATTAGATTTCATACAGCTGTCATTGCCACAGTCACAGTCAACATCTCATAAAATATCTATGACTTTGGCTGATTGAAACTATAGTATGCTGACCTAAGGACAAAGAGATTTGTTGAGGAAGAATTTGAGTCCTTCTATCAGTGTGGTAATACAATTACATTCAAATTGTAATAATAGTATCTGACAGACTTGCATTTGATGTGAAATGACAGAGAAAAGACAGAAAAACATCAGATAAATTCAAAGGAAAAAAATCTGTAGTGAAATGCTTTCTACAGTTTCTAGGGCTACTTATGTTGAGTCAGTAACATGTCAACTGGAATACATAAAATACACAGAAACAGATCAGACACTTACCACACTGGCACACAGACATGCACCTCCTTCTCTCTCTCTCACACACACACACACACACACACACACACACACACACACACACACACACACACACACACACACACACACACACACACACACACACACACACACACACACACACACACACAGACACACAGCCATACACAATCTCTTGCAGTACTGACTCATCTGAAATGTGTACCTTCACAATTCTTGCCATCGCTGGCCAGGCGGAAGCCGGTGGTGCAGGTGCACTGGTAGGAGCCAGGGGTGTTCTCACACGTCTGAGCACACAGCCTGCCTGGGTAACGCCAGCACTCATTCACATCTGCACAGGACCCAGGGGTGTGTGTGTGTGTGTGTGTGAGAGAGAGAGAGAGAGAGAGAGAGAGAGAGAGAGAGAGAGAGAGAGAGAGAGAGAGAGAAGAGAGAACGAGAGAACGAGAGAACGAGAGAGAGAGAGAGAGAGAGATGGTTTGTCCATATTCATACAGAAGTTTTCAAGTTCTCAAGACATTGACCTTGTTTCCACAGGGCTTCTGTTTAGAATTCCATTATGTTATCTTACTGAAATGTAGCTGAAGTTGTTTGGGAATGAAACAGAACTTTCAAGCATTGTTTTTTCTTTACACCACTGGAAGGGTCTATATATTGTGAGAAATAATACTAAAATCAATTTTAGATCCTGCCCAGATTTGCCTGTCAGCATTCCCATATACACAGGACACACAGCAACACAGGAGAGAGGGTACGCCTACAGTATGTGTGTAACTCAAGCCTTCATTCAAAGATATGAGAGACGGACATGCCTGTCAGCAAAGTTAGACTGAAACCCAGATTATTGGATGCTGTGGTATTGACAGCATTCCTTCACACTGGAGCACAGAGGAGAGTACACACCCAAGTAACCCTGTTGGTGGGAAGACTCAGTTTTTGTCTCAAAACTCTACCTTCTAACCAAAGCAGAGACTGTATATTTATTCATACGGCACAGACACATTCATCCAAAGCAATTTATAAGGGATGAGCTGGCACAGAGACTAAACCCCGAGCTATAACGTCCGTCTGCTGCATGTCCTGGGAGGCAGCAGACACTGACGGCATAACTCTACCTGCTAGCCACTATTGCATGGATATACTGTATAAATATCTCAGAGATACCTGGGGAGGAGCTGCTTAATAAGTCTGAACACACAGAGTGAGTTCTCACATCAATAGGCACAGCAGTGTATATCAACACACAGGAGATGCTAGCTGAGTTGAGTTGAGTTGAGCTGAGCCATGCAGTGTCTAACAACAGTGAGAACAGGAGAGGTCTGAACTCAAGCACAAAGCCCTAATCTAAAACACACACACAGCCCTGTGACTCAGTGAGCTTTACTCATCTCAGAAATCCCCCTTATCTGTCATCGGAAATGAGCTTAATGAGTTTAAACTTGTTTTTCATTACGATGATGATGGTACATACGGTTCCCCACTGGGCAAGACATGCCATTAATAAATGCACACTTCAGCTGTCCCGTGAGCTTATCAGGATGAAAAGATGTGGTGTGTTTAATGATGCATGTCAAATGTACATGTAAATATTTCAGCTCATCATCCTCCTCATTTTGCTTCCCCCCTCAGGCTGTACCTACCGACACACATCTTGCGGAACATGTCATACTGGTACCCAGGCTGGCATTCACAGCGGTAGGTGCCAGGCAGATTGTGGCACGTCTGTCCATCTCCACAGCGGTGGACTCCTGTCTGGCACTCGTCCACATCTGGGAGAGACAAGGAGAACCACAGTAGGGAGATTGAGGGAAAAAATATAAATAGGGTAACAAGCATTTTCCAAAAAGTACTATCGGTATTTCCAATGTTGTAAATGGTAAAGTTAAGTAAAGTAAAGTAAAGTAAAGTATACTTTATTTGTCCCCAAGGGGAACTAAAAAGTAGTAGTGGCAGTGTTGTAAGATGTTTTCGAATACACATACCCGTAGAATGGGTTTGAATGTTAAGTTATGAAATAAACAAATACTTAAGTACATTTCTCACGCATCTGAAATTGACTTGAGAGGAAATAATTCTTTAAAATGCTTTAAAAACACTTTATTAGCGCTTAGCTATAATAGCTAGTAGCCTATGCTAGCACCTGGGTGTCTTCAAAGTTTAAACCAATCAGGCTGACAACTAAACCTCAGTGGAGACTCATTTTGACCTTCTGGGCGTGAGATCTCACCTATGCACCTGTTTCCGTCAGGGCTGGCGTGGTAGCCACGGCTACAGATAATGACCTTCCTCTGGCAGGTGTAGGAGCCCACAGTGTTGATGCAGTTGAACCCTGAACTGCAGGGCTGGGCTATACTGCTGCACTCATCCACATCTGAACACACATACAAAAACAACATAATGATACGGTATGTGTGTGTGTGTGTGTGTGTGTGTGTGTGTGTGTGTGTGTGTGTGTGTGTGTGTGTGGTGTGTACATTTGTGTAACCATGTATGTTCATATACAGTACAGTATACAGGTATGTCATGTCTACAGAGCTTAGGAAAAGGGCGTTCCTTCCACGTATTCGGCCACCATGATGTGAGGCCAGTTCACACCTTCGCCTATGAGAATGCACCATAAACGGTGGTTTGCTATCGTCTCATATTGATAACACAGAGCAAATTAACATCTGGAAAAATGGGGTCGTTGTCACAGGCTCTTTCCCCACTACACTCCTGAAAGAAATTATGTCTGTGGCGACGTGAAGCCAGTAAGAAAGACCGTTACATCAAGCATTTCATACAGGATTCCAAAAGGAGAGCCGGTAGCGTGACCTCACAAGATGTCGGTGATTCTACTGGATTCTATGGTAGGTTAACTGATGTCAGATTCCTAAGCTCTATCTATCTATCTATCTATCTATCTATCTATCTATCTATCTATCTTTCTATTGGTACATACAGTACATGCTGTGACGCATATGCAAGGTATTTTTGTATGCTGTTCAAAGTGATAAACACATGATACATACATATACATGTATGTGTGTGTGTTTTTGTGTTTGTGTATGTGTGTGTCAAACAGCAGCAGCAGAGAGGGGAAGGGGAGGAAAGGAGTGGGGAGAAGAACAGAGGCACCATCTTAGGCCTCCTGTCTTATCACCATAGCCAGATCCCGTGTCACATCCCCTGTGCTCTGCTCGCCCTAATTGTGTGCATAATCTGTTTGCTTGGTTTCGCCTCCGACACCTCTCTTTCTCTCCCCCCTTCTCTCTCTCTCTCCTTCTCTCTCTTTCCCTCTCTCTGCGGGCTGCCTCGACATGCCCCAGTTCCCTTCCCGGAGGGATAATTCCGAGACGTCAGAATGCAGGAAGAGAAAGTGGCTCTTTCATCTCCGCCACGGCAGCCAGAGCCGCAGCCTCAGCCGCCGCCGCCACCGCCTGGCCCCGCACTCCTTCAGCTTTCATCTCTCTCTCTCTCTCTCTCTCTCTCTCTTTCTCTGTCTATGTGGTATTTAACTCATTAAACTCTGCTAGAGAGAAAGGAGGAGAAAGAGAGAGAGAGGGAGAGAGAAAAAGAGAGAAGGAGAGAGGAGGAGGAGAGAGAGAGAGAGAGAGAGAGAGAGAGAGAGAGAGAGAGAGAGAGAGAGAGAGAGAGAGGCCCAAGGCTCTGTGCACAGACCTGATGTGACACCCTCAGCCAGAGGCAGAAAGGATCAGAGAGGAGCAGACAGACACATGAAGCCATGACTGTGACACCGCTGCACCAAAACACATTCACACACAGACACAACCAAAGAGTAAAGAAAGACAGATACACACAAGGCTTCGAGCACCATTTTCACACACACACACACACACACACACACACACACACACACACACACACACACACACACACTACACAAACACACACACACACACACACACACACACACACACACACACACACACACACACACACACACACACACATTCTGACATGGTGAGAATCAGTGGAAAAACAAAAACACATGACACAGTGTCAGAGGCAAGCAGAGGAATGCAGGAGACGCAGATGCAAACACATGCACAAACAGGGAGGAAGTCAAACACTGTAAAACAGCGCAAACACAGTCAGTCGGCAGTTAGTCAAGAATACACAGGAAAACAGACAAGCACAGTCAGAAACAGACAGAAACACTCAGACAGAAACTCAGTTAGTCAGACATACGGCAAACACAAACATAGTAAGAACGAAACTAGTTACAGACAGACAAATGAAACTAGTAGCAGATGGACAAATGAAACTAAGTTACAGACGGACAAACAAAACTAGTTACAGAAGGACAAAAACACAGTCAGACAGAAACACAGACAGCCTTGTGTTAACATGATCCAATGATAGTAAAAAGGTAACCTGACATTATGATTGTGTACGGATGACCCATACATTATAACAGCATTTTATTTGTGTGGATCTATTGTGTTGTTTGCCCTATGACCTGTTGCTTTACTTCTATTACTTAATATGTAGGATTTCAATATCATTAAGCATGTATTTGTAGTTAAATCACTCGACACTCACACACACACACACACACACACACACACACACACACACACACACACACACCTAAACAGCCAAGACAGTGAAGCCAAGAACAAAGCACTGTCAGACACACACACACACACACACACACACACACACACACACACACACACACACACACACACACACACACACACACACACACACACACACACACACACAAACAAACAAAGCAACTCTTACCAACACAATGCCCATTGGCATCCTGGGTAAAGCCAGCAGAACACCTGGCCATGGGATGGCAGGTGAAGGAGCCAGGTGTGTTGCGGCATTCGTAGCCCATCCGGCAATTATGGGTATTCTGTCCACACTCATCGATATCTGTGAAGTAAGATGACACAGAACAGGAGCACAGACAGCGTTAAAGGGCTGCCCAAGGTGGTCTGCCATTTTCTGTTATTATCACAGTAACAAGGTAACAGTATGAAAATACTACTACTACTTAAAGGTTAGGACCTGCGTGCTGTGCCTGTGTTATGCATCTCCCCCACTAGGTGGCACTGTGGTTCAAGCATGAGGACCAGCTCACTAGGGAACCATCAAAGATACTGCAAAGTCCCCCACTCTCTGCATTCTATCTCTCCATATTGTCCACCTAAGCAGTGTGGCTTCCTTAAGACTGATAAATCACTTCTATGGTTCCTCTCGCCCCTTATAGAGGCTTAAAGGGAACAAGCCATTTCTGCTTTATTTGATAGCGATTTTATCTCTATTTGATCTCTGTGGGGTAAACTTATACATAGTTATCGAATTCAATTTCTTAAGGGCATAGAAAAGCCTAACATAAATACATTCACATACACACACACACCTACACACACACAAACACACACACACACACACACAGTACACAAGCACTTATCTAACAGGGACTTTCCTACTGCTGTCAATCAACGGAAGCACATCTGTTGTTACGCGGCCTCTCTACAGTGGTGGGGAATTGGATTTGTCCTAACCAGAGCTCAGGTGCATGGGCGGCGTGAGCAGCAACAGAGGCAGAGACAGAGGCAGAGACACAGAGACAGAGACAGAGGCAGAGGCAGAGGCAGAGGCAGCAGCAGCAGCAGTCATCACGGGGGCCCTGAGGGACTGCAGCGCTTAAGCTACAGAAAGTCATTAAGTGTCTCAGCACTGCTGACAACACTCTGGCACTGCCGCTGACGAGCTGAGCCAAAGCCTGACAGCTCACGGGCAGGAAACACGCAGACACTGACGTGGCAGCCACACACACACACACATGCATGTTCACACTCACACCCCCGCACACACACATGCATCTTCACAAACATACACACACACACACACACACACACACACACACACACATGCCCACAAACACATGAGCGCACGCGCACACCACACACAAACACACACACACACATACATACATACACACACACACACACGCCCACATACACACACACACACATACAGATGCAAGCATGCTTACAATATGCATAAGCATGAATGTATGCCCGTATTATTCACGTGAACATGGACACGTGGAAAGATGCACACACACACACACACACACACAGCACTCCCTTCCCCCACCCATTCCCGTGGGAGATGAAAAGTTCATGTAAACGGGTGTGTTCCCCACGACATAACCACACCTTACATTACATGCTCATATTGGTGCTGCTTATAGGACATTAGCTCACTCACTCCACTCCGCACAGCAGTGGCCTTTACTCCCTGTGTTACTCCCTGTGTTACTCCCTGTGTTTGGACCTGATTAGACTGGACCGCACCGGACCCGACTGGACAGCCTGCCGATCCCAGCAGGACTCATTGCCTGAGCCCACACCAAGGCTACTTCCTGGCGGAGGTAAACATGTGTGTGTGTGTGTGTGTGTGTGTGTGTGTGTGTGTGTGTGTGTGTGTGTGTGTGTGTGTGTGTGTGTGTGTGTGTGTGTGTGTGTGTGTGTGTGTGTGTGTGTGTGTGTGTGTGTGTGTGTGTGTGCGTGTGTGTGTGTGTGTGTGTGTGTGTGTGTGTGTGTGTGTGTGTGTGTGTGTTTTACAATGCGTTGGTCGCTACCAAACACAATGGATGTGTTTGTGAGCTGTGCTCACCAGGCAGTGTTTTTGCCAAAGCGTGGGCCATGGAAATGATGAGAAATGTATCCGTGTCCCACCTACACCGCGAGCACTCCACCTGCTTGGCTCATTGAATCCTCTATTCACCAAACTGCCTTCAAAACCCTTTGGGGAAACTTTTAATTTGATTTCCTTTGTTATATATATAAAATCTCTAATTTTACCTGGTAAAGCCATTATAGTTTTTTCTAATAATGTTCACACATGTATCAATGCAGTGTCTCAACATGTCGAACTCTCAGCACTTTCACAACAACCATAAGCAAACAGTGTTCTCTTTTGCATTGCTTTAGGACAACTGCATTCAATTATAACAAAATTCATGGCTACTTCTTCCTATTTACATGTATTACTTTTAGTAGTGGGCCATTGGAGGAGAACCGCAAGTGATGTAATACCCATGTAATGAACACTGACCTTGTGGCAGTGCAAAACCACTTACTGTAAAGTTCACACTGCCATCCCCCCTGTCTACAATTTTATTACAGTCTGGTGCGTAGCAATGCTAGATTTTTTCATTTAAGAAAATGTGTGAACATTTAACTACTGTACTGGTTTTACATAACAGATCCATCACTATTGTAAACCACATCATAAAGTCAGCTAACAAGTCAAACACACACAAATTCTCTTGATACAAAAGAGCCTTGCAGTGGTAGTTGCCATGTCTTATGTATATAGCATTATGCCATTTAGGAAACAGCCATTTGTTTTCTGATGTGATTGGCATCTGCACATCCCCTCAGTTGCCATACAGTACATACAGAGAAACACTGATTATTCACTGTATGACTGCCATTGGTGTCATGCTGAGTGACAGTATGCTATAGTTTCAGCAGCATTACAGTAATAATGAGGTTTGGGTGAGGTATGAAGAGTTTTTGTGGCTGTAGTGCATTTTGCAGCAAATGTAAGCTGGGGTGCGCAGATGTGGGTTGGTAAAGCACACTGTCACAAGAGATTTGAAAAGGTCAAGGTCAAAGGTCAAGAGGTCAAGATCAGGGTGAAAATGACTGTCAAAAATGAAACACATTTTCAGCCAACCAAAGTATCTTCCACAATGGAACCATGATGAATAGCTGACAACTCACTAGGTAGAACTACACTATACTACTACTACTCCTGATAATAATAATAATAATAATAATAATAATAATAATAATGTTATACTTTATTAATAATAAAGTAATTTTATTGGCGGTTATGGTTATTGGTGGGTATTTTTATGGCATTTTCTAGCGTGATGTTTGCCACAGGGTTGTACCTTCACAGGCGTTATTGTTCTCCTGGTAGCCTGCAGGGCAGACAATGATCCTCTCACAGAAGTAATGGCCAGCAGTGTTGATGCATCGCTCATTCAGCTGGCAGTTATGGGTCATCAGCAGACACTCATTTACATCTACAGAAGGGAGAGAGGGAGAGAGAAAGAGAGAGAGAGAGAGAGAGAATGAGAAAGAGGAGAGCAAGGAGGAGTAACAGGAGACAGAAAGAAAGGAACAGTAAAAGAATGGGAGAGATGCAAAGAGTGAGTGAGGAGGAAAGTAGGAGTGAAAATGAGTGCGACATAAAGGGAGAGATAAGGACATAAAGATATTAAGGGAGAGAGGAAAGGGAGAATGGAAGATGGATGGTAGGAAGGATATATACAGAGGAAATGAGAGAAAGAGGGAGAGAGAGATGGAGGGGGAAAGGAAGAAGGAGAGAACATTGACATTAGTGAAAGCCTCCACAGGGCACCCTCTCTAATCAGTGGGATTGAAAGGACGGACCTCAGCCAGATTAGCCTGCCACTAGCTCCACACACACACACACACACACACACACACACACACACACACACACACACACACACACACACACACACACACACACACACACACACATACACACAATCACACTGCTAACCACAGAGGGATTGGGAGCACAGCCACACTGTAAGCCCCCAAACAATACACAATTGCTGAGCAAAAACTGCTGAATTTAGAACCTCTCACAACAATCCATTTCAGAAGGATTTCATCCATGTTCCCTTCCCTTCCATTCCACAACTCCAGTCGGATCCTCAGCTAAGCCAAGGCAGGATGACGGCCCTTAAAATTTGGGCTAAAGATCAGAAGCAATAGCTCTCTGTGGCGCTTTTTAATAACGGCTATTATATGGGAGAAAAAAAGGTAAAATAAACATGGGGAGGACATGGGCTCTCTAATCAGGCCGTTGAGAGATGAGGATTAGCGAGAGGCTTTTCAGGTATTCAGGTGGGTGAGGCAGACTCAGAGAGCGTGGCCGGCATTTCAAAACATCACACAGAGAGAGACACACACAGTGAGAGAGAGAAGGTAGGACCCAAAGCATTGGCATTCCTGAGCAGCCTCAATGGCCTGACTGCCTGAGAGGTGACTATGGGGAAAACAGTGGGCCGTTGTGTCTTTCAAAGCCACCACGTGTTTGGAAGTGCACGACACGTCTGTATGGTATGTATGTGTAAGTATACATGGAGTGTGTGGTCTCTCTCTCTCTCTGTGTGTGTGTGGGTGTGTGTGTGTGTGTGTGTGTGTGTGTGAGTGCTTTGGTAATGTGTTATGTATGATATGTGGTTGCATTGCATGGTGTGTATGTTGGATTGCATGGTGTGTGTGTGGGCGTGTGTATATGTGTGTGTGTGTGTGTGTGTATGAGTCTCTGTGTGTGTATGGTTGTGTGTTTGGGTGTAGGTTTTGGGTAAGGTGTTTGTATGATGTGTGGTTGATAGATTGCATGGTGTGTGTGTGTGTGTGTTTGTGTGTGTGTGTGTGCCGTACGTGTGCGTGTGTGTATGGGTGTGTGTGACGTCTGCTTGATGGATTGTGTGACTTTGAGCAGCTGTGTTTGACCTTGCATGAGTGCCTGTGCAGTGTGATCATGGTGTGTGTACCTATGACAGTCTGAGTGATAATTCATGTCTGCCAGTGACCATGCACTGTTTATGCCCAGATTAGAGGTGCTGCTTTCAACAGTTGAACTCTTAGTTCTGACTGACCAGAACTTGTCATTTTCTCCCTTATATCATTACAGTCCACACATCTGGACACAGCAGCAGAGTTATAGAGTAAGGCACCATACCATCACAGGAGTGGCCGTCCCCTGCCAGAGAGAATCCTGGGAAACAGGAACACTGCGGCTGCCCGGCCAATGGGGTGCATCTCTGCGCACACGGGCCATTTCCTGCAAAGGGAACACAAGTTGTCATGGCGATTAGTTTGAACAAAAGAACAAGAAATTTGTCTCTCTGTTGGTCCTTTGGTGGGTGAGATAAAGAGTTTGGGTGATTTACAGAAACTGTTTTCTCATTTCCTTTCCCCCTCCAAACAACCTTGACCTTAGTGAACTGCACTTCCATCTCTGACACAACCCACTGGGGTCCGCCCAAGCATTCGGCACAAACACTCCAAACCAACACAAAAAAACACACATGACTTTGACTTGACCTTGACAAAAACAATCTATAGCAGAAAGTATTACTCATGTTTAAAATATGGTCAAGACTTATGAAACAGAAGCTGTGAGTCATGTTTGCCATTAACACCTTTCTATATTCTCAAGGTCATTTAAAAGGGAAAGATAGGTGTGCTTGGATTCATGAATAATGTATTTTACACACACACACACACACACACACACACACACACACACACACACACACACACACACACACACACACACACCACCACGCACACACACACACACACACACACACACACACACACACACACACACACACACACACACACACTATCCCAGCTCACTGTCCACTAACTACAATGTCATGGCATCAGGTAAAAGGGTGGATGGTCACCTGCACATGGGTCAGTGTAGACAGTAGTGGGAGCGCTAGTAGTGGTGGTGGTAGTGGGTTCTGCTGGAGCTGCTGTTGTCTCTGCAGCAGCAGGAGTCTCAGGCTCATGTTCCCTCAGCTCGTTCTCCTCCTCCGGCTCTGTGAACGCAAACAGCACAGGGTCCTTATCAGGCAGAGAGAGGGGGAGAGAGAGAGAGAAGAAAGAGAGGGAGAGAAAGAGAGAGAGAGAGAGAGAGAGAGAGAGAGAGACAAAGAGGGAGGGGGAGAGAGAGAAAGAGAGAGAGACAGAGAGAGAGAGAGAGAGAAAGAGAGAGAGAGAGAGAGAGAGAGAGAGAGAGAGAGAGAGAGAGAGAGAGAGAGAGAGAGAGAGAGAGAGAGAGAGAGAGAGAGAGAGAGAGAGAGAGAGGGAGAGAGAGAGAGAGAGAGAGAGAGAGAGAGAGAGAGAGAGAGAGAGAGAGAGAGAGAAAGAGAGAGAGAGCTATGCTATGATCACTGCGTTTAAACTCCTTCCGTTTTCTCATTTAAGCTGAGCAGGATAGCTCCAGTATGAGCATCACCTGTGTGATTTAATTAGTAGATATGAAGATGGCTGGGCTAAATGAAAGGCCAGTGTTGCTGTGAATGTGTTCGCCACAGGGGTTGTGCTGGGGGATGGGGATGGGGGAAAGCTACCCAAACACAAAGTTCTTCTGTGTGTGTGTGTGTGTGTGTGTGTGTGTGTGTGTGTGTGTGTGTGTGTGTGTGTGTGTGTGTGTGTTCTTTCCATCATGACCTATTATGAGATGCTGGCTTCACTGTAATTTTCTGTGAAGGCGTCTGCTCTGAAGTGTGTTTCATGTTCTGGCCTGTCCCGAGGGGCCTCCTTTCCCTACAACTGGGTCCTGTTAGCGACAGAGGACATATTCAAATCACTCTCTACTGTGTGTGTGTGTGTGTGTGTGTGTGTGTGTGTGTGTGTGTGTGTGTGTGTGTGTGTGTGTGTGTGTGTGTGTGTGTGTGTGTGTGTGTGTGTGTGTGTCTGTGTGTGTGTGTGTGTGTGTGAGTGTGTGTTTCTGTATTATCACCATCTATGTACTACACAGTTCACTTTGTCAGCTACCAACATGAAAACATACCGTGTGGGATTTGAAAATCCCCGCATCATTAATATCCATTCAAACCCGCTGTGCTTTGACCGGGCTGTTTTCACTGCAAGTGTTATATGACACACTCACAGAGTGCACTACAACCTCATTCAACCACACAACTTCAGCTAAAGCTGCTTCAGGGGGTATTCTGTCCTCCCCAGTGCGAGTGTGTGTGTGTGAGTGAGTGGTGAAATAAGGTCTCTATTGTTTTGCAAGATCTTTTTCTTATTCATTACCGATGACACAATCCTCTGCGGCAGTATAAGCTCATTTTTACGAGGGTTACCCAGGTGCCTTTGCCCTGAGCACACACACACTTGTGCCGTGCCTGATCAGGTGCAGATCCACCTGGCCCTGTCTCTCTTTAAACAAGTGTCTCTTCCAAGGTTTCCAGATGTAAAAAAGACTTCTTTCTGGCTGTAGTCACTCCTACTGTCTGTTTGCCATCCAGCTTTGAGAACTTCAAAAAACATCAAACATCACACTTTAAAAAACATTGTCTCCTTGAGAACAAATGGTGAGAGCTCTATGCAGGCTCTATGACTAAGCTGAACTTAAATGACTGAATTTAACTGAACTGAATCGAACACATCGCAGTTAATGATCTGTTAAGTTGAACAGGCTTAACTAAATTGAAGTGTTTTGAATTGAGCTGACTTGAAATGAAACTGAACTGATCCATCTTGAACCCAAACCAATCTAAGATTTCCCCCAGATCTGGCACTTCAGCAGCAGCTGCTGGCTGGCTGACTGGCTGGCTGGCTGACTGGGTGGCTTGTCAGGGAGGCTCCAGGGAGGCTGCAGACTCCTCCAGGCAGGCAGGCAGGCAGGCAGGCAGGCAGGCAGGCAGGCTGAGTTTGAAAGGATCTGATAATGAGAGCATGCATGCGGGTGCAGGAAGTGTCTCTGTGCTGCTGGTTTGGTCAGTGCCTATCAGGACAGATCAGACAGAACGGACAGGAAAGGAGGAATCTGCAGAAGGGGGAATATAATACGCCTTCAAGCACACCATAAACTACACAGGCTCTGCTGAAAGGGGGGGGGGGCTGGGACAGACATGCTTTTCATCACTATGCCATCTATCTCGAGAAAGGGAACACTGCATAGGCACCTACTTTCCCCCTCTCTCCCTCCCGCTATCTGCTCCTCGCCCAGCCCCCTTTCTCTCTCACACACACACACACACACACTGCAGCACACACACATGGACAGATTCACTCTTACAGGTCAGTAGATACACTCATGCACCCATACCCACACACAGCTGATACTGTACAGTGCACACACACACACAAACACATACACACACACACACACACAGATTCACTCAAGCTGGCAGACACACAACTGTAAATGCACACATATGACAATGACAAACAACCATCACCCACACTGACAGAGCTGAAAAAGCAGGCTCATTTTTCCTCGAGGACCACACAAGTTCTTCTTAGTCTCTAAGGTCAGAGATTAAGGCACTAAAGCATTTGATCAATCATCAATTGATATTAAAGCCTAATCTCTTACTTGATGAGCCCTGGGCATCGGCCCCTGTTAAGCCCCTATAGAGAGATAAAGAGATAGAGAGAGAGAGAGAGAGAGAGAGAGAGAGAGAGAGAGAGAGAGAGAGAGAGAGAGAGATAAAGAGAGAGGGAAAAAGGGAGAGAGGGATCGAAAGAGAGAGTGAGAGAAAGAGAGAGAGAGAGAGAGAAAGAGAGCGAGAGAGAGAAAGAGAAAGAGAGAAAGGCATCTCACCTGGCTCACACTGGCGGCCGTCCTCCTGCAGCAGGTATCCTGGGAAGCAGGCGCACAGGTAGGAGCCCTGTGTGTTGATGCAGGTGTGGTGGCACAGCTTGCCTTCGTACAGTTTACACTCGTCCAGATCACGGAGGCCCTCGGCCCCCTCCACAGTGTTCTCCGCGTCCTCTGGGTCCCCGATGGAGAAGGCCTCCTTGGGGTATGGACTATCTGACACTGAGGAGGGGAGGGGGAGGGGAGGAGAGGAGAAGAAGAGTGGGCGTGTGAGAACAAACGTGGCTGATCATGAGAGAGGCATCATAAATTAAGTAAATAATAAATAAAAAGACACCATGTCGTTTTTTGTTGTAAACCTAGTGAACTAGCCAAAGAAATGACAAACAAGCATTTTCAGAGTCTTTCTGGTACTATTAGAACTTGCCAATGTCTGTTAGCAAAAGAATGATCAATGTCATGCTGTAAATAGTGTAGCCTAGTGTCCCTATAATTCAACTCCTTTTACTGTAACACCCTCTATCTGTTTTGATCCCGGTCTGTACTGTAGACTTTATGCTTTCCTCTACTT
The DNA here is from genome assembly GCA_027497455.2 of Sardinella longiceps. Taxonomy (NCBI): domain Eukaryota; kingdom Metazoa; phylum Chordata; class Actinopteri; order Clupeiformes; family Clupeidae; genus Sardinella; species Sardinella longiceps. Next base: position 28,637,721 of record JAODXP020000018.1, on the reverse strand, counting down.
TGTATTTTATCAATGTTTATATTGTCTTATATACTAATAAAAAAATATTGAGGCAGCAGTGGACCATCTTCACATAATATCATGTCTGCTGTCATGTCTGGTTCATCAGATACAGGCCTTTGATGGATGGGCCTTTATTTGTGTAGAGATTCTCAACATGTTCGCAGATATGATTCCATCTCACTGCTGAGATAACGGCATATGAAAGCAAACAAACACTGACCCTACCCCCACATGGCATTTAGGTGGAGAAGAGTTTTTTTGACAGCTCGCCACCCTGCAAGGTGAACATGACACCCAAACTTCAAAAAGAATTATACGGCTATAAGGACTTTGGAATCATAATCATACGCATGAGGATTTTTCAAGGTTACAGGCGCCGGATTTCAGCACTAACAATGACAGGATTACATGTTTCCACTTGGATTAATACTGAGAGGGTTTAACCTTAAGCTTGAACAAAGCAGTGAAGGGGGCCTGAGTGCAAATTTACAAAAGTTCTCAAAGTTGCAGAGTGATTGTGAACGACCTTCACTTACTCTTTGATAGAACCATTATTTTGAGACAACTCCATCGCAAAATATGTTTCAAGGCACTGCAGCATAAAATGAAAAAAAAAAGCCCTCTGCCTTTCAGAGCATCTTCCTCTTGACAGGACTGTTTACCCCACAGCCGTGACAGACGTGAAGTTGTGTAAAACAAAACGCCTGTGTCACTTCTGATGAAATATTACCCTTCGTAAAAACTCATGACGGCCATGTCAGAGATCTCTGACAGATCTGACAGGCGAGCTAGGTGGAGTTGGCATTGCCAGGGAGCGGAGAGGAGAGGGGGTACCAAGGTGAGAGGAGTCGAACCCTGCCACAGTGCCAAGGTAAGCAGCCGTCAGCTGTCAGGCAGCTTTATCTACGCCCATGTCAGTGATGGGAGTATATCACCTGCAGATAACCCCTACGGGGTGTGCTTGTGTTATCCTCTCACATCATCATGACGTGTCACTTTATTTCTTATTTTTATATATACAACCACATGTCAGCTAATGACAAATAATCCTCTTTCACAATCATTAGTCATTCTTTCCTATCCAGAAAAAAAAATAGTGAAGGTAGACAACAGCTGCATGCAAACAGCATTGGTAGAATGGCGTACCTGTTGGCTCTGCATATTTTGGCTGCTTCTTGCTTAGACTTTACAATCCATAATCCCTACACAAGCATTTTCACAGTGCAAGGCAGTTCAACGTCTCATTTTCATCACATTTAATTAACTGCTTGTCAGTGTGTCAGTGTTATGTAAAAATACCGCAAAATCTTTTGTATTTACATAATTCCAAACATTCATGACATAATTGTGTGTGTAATAAATGTGTGCGTTTGTGCGCCGATTTGTGTATTTGGGGCGGTGTGGGCATGTATAGGTGTGTGTGTATGTGTGTGTGTGTGTGTGTGTGTGTGTGTGTGTGTGTGTGTGTGTGTGTATGCTTACATTTCTGATTTCTGTTCATGCCTGTCTAGGTCTGTGTGAAACCTATGGGTGTGGGTGTGGGTGTGTGTGTGTGCGTGCGTGCGCATGTGTGTGTATGAGCGTGTGTACGTTTGTGTCTGTGTGTGTCTTTGTGAGTGAGTATGTGTGTGTGTGTGTGTGTGTGTGTACGTGTGTCTGGTGTGTGTGTGTGTGTGTGAGTCCACCTCTCTTTGGCGGGGTGGTGGGCTGCAGCGGTGGCCTCTGTCTCAGAGTGCTCCAGGCAGCGGCCTCCTCTCCCTCGCAGCAGGTCAGGAACACATGACTGCAGGGGAAGCCCAGATACTGGTGGGCCTCACAGGGAAGACCCTCCTTACGGAAGTGCAGACCCAGCGAACAGCAGCTACAGCACTCCTGTGACACACACACACACACACACACACACACACACACACACACACACACACACACACACACACACACACACACACACACACACATTTGAATTGTTTATTTGAATCCACCAATTATACACACACATATACACAAACACACATACACAAACACACACAGTCACACACACAGTCACACACACACACACACACACACACACACACACACACACACACACACACACACACACACACACACACACACACACACACACAGGGGAGCTCAGAGGTGGTGGTGGAAGTCACACCTCACTAGGCTTATTGTTACAGTGAGGTGTAATAAAATGTGGGAATAAAGAACCTGGGTCACCCTTCTTAGTCATCACAACAAAGTCTGATATTGGCTGGGAACACTCTGGGAAAAAGTGTAAGTCACGTTGGGAAAAGTCAAATGAATAAATATACAAATACTTTTTTCTAACATTGGGGACAGAAAAACAGCAACATTTGATTTGGCAAAACTAACTCTCCTTGAATAACCTAGCCACCACAGATGTGTCTGCAAGGCACTGGCAAAGAGAAGGACCCTGGCAAGGGAAGCCGAACATTAGCATTAGTTTGTCAAATAAGAAACACCCCGAGCATTCTCCCTGTCCCCAACTGCCCATACAACATTTCTTCCAGTAATATTGCCCACGTCCAGCGCCAGAAAAGACTTGCCCTATGTTTCATCAGCCTGAGAGCTATGGCTCTCCTGCACCCAGTCCTGGACTTTTAATTAAAATGTCCAGATATTTACAGCCCATTTCGTTTAGGCACACACACACACACACTTTCATTCTGATTTGTCACACTGATTAACAGGCTCTACACTGAAGTCAATAGCAAAGCTTTCACTTCCACTTTTAAAAGAGTGTTACAAACTAAAGACATACTGTTGTAATATACTTAGATATCTCAATAGGCTATTGCATTGATAGTATAAAGTACACAATAAAAGGCAATCCTCTTTTCTCTAAATACCCCTAAATCTATACTGATGCAAACTGTGTGTGTGGGCCGTATATTTAACTTGCTCTTTTGTCCCTTGACAGTTGACCCAGTCACGACATCTGTGTTGCTTTTATCCTTTTACACTAAAAAACTAGGATCAGGGCCTCGGAAACAATACCTCCTCTTGAGTCTAACACAATTACTTTTTCATCTGCTTCACCACAATTCACTCTTGACCTTTGACCTTTCCTGCTTAACTCCCACAGGCCAGAGACACATACAGTACTTCACTATGAGGACAAGAGCTCAGTGAAAGACTGAAAAGCCTCTGGGGTTGCTGTCACCGGTTTCGCTGTTGTCAGCTTTGTCAGTTTATTAAACCTAAATACTGGGTTATTCTCCTTGTTGACAGTGGATTCTGCCACAACTTTAAGGCATCTGTCATTTTTTCATTATACAAATACTGTCAATGAGGTTGGGGGGGGGGGGGTGTGTGGGGGGTGTTCGCTTCCCCCTGCAGGGAGCGAGGCCTCAATGCACCCTAATAAATCTACCTCCCATTATGTAAAGCCCCCATGGGTGTCGAGTTTAAATTATTTATTTGAATTATTTCTAAACCATTGTCCAAAGCATTGTACAAAAAAATGTTTAGGGATGCATGTATAATGTTACAATATACAGTATCTCTACTGGCTACCATGTCCTAATAGGATGCTCCTAGTCCACTGATATGAGCTTGGACTGTGTGGGAATGTGCTGCTGTCCACACACCATTCAGGTTCCCCTGGCAGTGGGTCAATAATAGCAATGCTCCAGTGCACTCTCTCTCTCTCTAAGCCATTCAAGCCAGCCATTTCAGCTCTCCCATGGCACTCCAAGTCAGGTAGCACTCTTAAGAGGTGAATGGGGGCTTATGGAGGGGGGTATAAAACTGAAGTCCAGCGGCTACGGCTACCGTGATGGAGCACAGAGACAGAGTTTTATTGTCTGGTCTGAGTTATAGCCTCGCTACTGGCTGACTGCTGAGACTGACTGAGTGATGAAAGCCAACGTTTGACTTGTGCCTAAAGCAACCACGCTCCATAATGACCTCAAGCTGTTTTGGCGGACTTGGACTTCCTGGAGCCCCCGATGCGATGGCTGATGAATGGCTCTCAACTCTAGCGGCTTAAAGCTGCTGCTGCCGTGGCACAGTAATGACCCACCTCTGGGTGCACCTCTGATTAGTTTTATTTGTTCCCGCTGACATTAGAGAGAAGTCAGGCCACCGCGGTGCTGTTGATCAGACACAGGGTGTGCACAATGAGGGGAAGTCAACACACAATCATCACGCCCAGCTCCCAGCCAAACAACATTTCTTTCCCATCGATAAAGCCTCGGTAGTGGAGAGGAATAAAACAATAGCACCAGAAATTAAACTCTGGAGAGCCTTTACAAGAAAGTGGGGCCTGGGATCCGAAATCCCTCTTGTCTCTCTCTCTCTCTCTCTCTCTCTCTCTCTCTCTCTCTCTCTCTCTCTTTCTCTCTCTCTCTCACTCACTCACTGTTTCTATCTACCTCTCCCTCATACTCCATCTTCTTCTCTCTCTTTCTATAACTCTCTCTACCTCTAACACTTCCCTCACTGACTCTCTCTCTCTCTCTCTCTCTCTTTGTCTCTCTCTCTCTCTATTTCTCCCAGACTCTGTTAAAATTCAATCACCGTAATTAGATTAGCAGGGCCACTCAGTGCAGACCCCTTCACTTCACTTTTGTGTGCCTCCTCCTCGTGTAATGACTCTTTGGGAATGGGGGGGTGATGGTTGAAGGAACTAGGTCACATTACTAACCTTATAGGAGTCCACGCCGCAGTGATCATTATCGTCCAGCTCACAAGAGTCCCCTTGCTTGGCAGCCGTGACGCCAGCCAAACACTTGCTCTCTTTCAAAGAGCCGCTGCAGCACTGCCTCTGAGCCGACCTGTCACGGGTGAGCATGTTAAACAAATACACACACACACGCGGATACACACACACACATGCACAAAACAGCGCTGGAAACAAAGCAGCACACTTTTGGGAAGCTGAGAAAAAGGCCCTCCATCATTTTGAATGGAAACACAGAGGATTTGCCAACTGGCATAACTACATGGAGGAAAGTAAATACTAAAAGCCATCTCCAGCGCAGCACACAAAGGGTGGGGGGAGAGAGGGAGGGAGGATGGGGAAAAAAAATTGGCTATTCTGACTTCCAACCTGTAATGAAAATACCTGAAATGAATATGTTTTGGAGAGCGAGAGGAATGTTTTGGTTTCGGTCATGACCCTTGATGTTATGACTGCGTTTATAAATGCCCATGTGTGTAGAGTGGGTTCCTGTGTGTGTGTGTGTGTGTGTGTGTGTGTGTGCCTGTGCGCATGTGGACGTGTGCGTGCATGTCCGTTACCAACAGATGGAGTGTGTGTCCTCGTGTAGGGCGGCCATGTTGGAACAGTGTCCGTGGACGGTGGCCCACTTCTCTCCCGCCTCGCAGCACGACTCCACCAGCTCCTTCGCCGACACTACAGGCCCACAGAGCCAGGGGAAGGAGCAGAGCAGAGCAGAGCAGAGCAGTCAGAGCAGAGCAGTCAGCAGGATCACAGAGACACAGCAGCAAGCTTTCACCTCCGAGACAGACAGAAGAGAGATGAGAGGCTGAAGGTGAAGAGAGAGACTGCTGTTTATGCAGTCTGCTGTGCTGCTACGCTTTCTGTGTCTCTACTCTCGGCGTGTACCAGCTGCACAGTCTCTTTCTTGACATGAAAAAACTGAAATATTTTGGATTTTTATGTATATTTCTGTCAGCTTCCCTGTTGAAGCAGCAAGTTTTCACTTCAGAGGTAAAAAAAAAAACCTCAACACAGGGTGCAGAGCATAGGGCTTGAATCAAAGATGTCATACTGTGTGTTTGCCAAACACTGTGTGTGTGTGTGTGTGTGTGTGTGTGTGTGTGTGTGTGTGTGTGTGTGTGTGTCTGTGTGTGTGTGTGTGTGTCTGTCTTTCGTTTCAGTCACAGAAATTGAATTGGATTTTTTTTAACCATTCCTCACTGACACAGAGAGGGAGAGCCAGGACTGCTGTTTGCATGGCCTGAGGTTCAACGGGTGCCATGTCCCCAGAGTGGAATACCACAATGCTAACCATGGACCATCGGCTGCAGATTTAACATTTTAGTCATCTTTATGGTGCCCCCAAGTCAGAGGATCAGACAAAAACACATGCAGAACATCGCTTGTGCAAGAACACATGCAGTGCAAATTTACACTGTTATGATTAAATGTTCAAGTGTAAAATGCTGAAAAAAAGTTTGAAACAGTGTGCTATTATATTCAGTTGCACCCCAGGCCAAAATCTCAGTGGCTCAATGTTTTCCTTCTCAACCAAGACAGATTCAAAACATTCAACGAAGAGGAATTACGACATTTCCACACAAACATACACCAAAAAAAGAAAAAGAAAGAAAAAAATCACATTATGGTTTCAAGTACGACTTAAAAATACACCAGGGGAGCCTGTGGCCCTGTGACCAGTGGCCTGCCTGCTTGGGGGGGTTAATTATCCCGCTGCGTAGCGCCGCCTGGCACCCGTGGGGGCTCCCACACCGCGGGGCCACATGGCCCCCACAGGCCTCTGATGTGCTTCATAAAGTCTGACCGCTCTGGCACGGCCAGACCAGCCCCATCTGTGGCGCGAGCGAGCGAGCGCACGCATGCATACACACACACACACGCACACACACACTGCTCTCACTCAGATTAGGGAGCCCAATTGACATACATAGCAATTCTCTTGCCACTCCATTCG